>JAABKJ010007545.1:285928466-286443103 GCA_011634705.1 Andricus grossulariae | reverse complement strand
TAAAAATTAACTTTCAACATAAATTCAATTATTTTATTTTGTGTTATAAATTTGTCGTTTCTAGTTGAAAATTTAACTATTTGGTAAAAAATGAATCCTTTTTAATTGAAAATTCTACAGTTTGCTTCACAATTCATGTGTTTCATTCAAAATTCGTATTTTGTGGTAAAAGATTAATCTTCTGGGTTGAAGTATAAACTATTTTGTTAACTTTTTTTTTAATTTAACTATTTTTTCAACATTTTTTTGTTATTTTGTGAAAAATTCACTTTTTAACATAAATTGAACCTTTCCATTTTTGATTTAAAATTTATCGTTGGGTAAAAAATTATTTCTCTCTTGAGTAAAGAATCCTCCCTGACTGAAAATGAGGCTCTTTTAATGACAACTCGTCTTTTTTTAAATCTTTTTTTTTTTGTAGAAAATTGATCTATTTGGTTAAAAGATTTACTCGTTTGTGAAACTCATTTTTTGGTTAAATCGTTTTTGAAAATTTTGAGTTTTAAAATGAAAAATAAGTTTTTTAACTGAAAATTTAGCAATGACATTGTTTGGTTTAAAATTTAACTACTTGATTGAAAGTTGACCGTTCTTAGTTGGAAATTCAATTTTTTTTTCTAATTCAACATTTTCTAGAACATTTTCTGTTGATTTGAGGAAGATTTATATCTTCCAGAAGTGAATTGAAAACTAGGCGTATCTAAAGAAACACTTTTCAAAATAAGAAAAAAAATTATTTCTAGATCTGGAGAGACTTATAGTACGACAATTAATAAAAAGTATAACTTCTGCAACTCGATATGATATGAATAAATTTGTGAAAAAATTAATTTTGTATCCATGAATGTGGATCATTTTGATCTGAAATTGTCAAAAAAAAAAATGATGTGTAACAATTTGATATCCCGGGGTTAACTGTGTCTCCTTGAAATTAAATTTCGTGAAAACAAATCTGAAAAAGCAATAAAAGTCATCTGCAATAATCGAATAAAATTGGGAAAATAAAAATGAAAAACGTGATCTCTTTCAGAATGATGATGTTATTAATGAATATGATTTTTCAATAAAATAATTTGAAAACGAAAGAGCGATGGAAAAAGGCAATGAATTATTGAAAGTTAATGGAAAAATATTTATAATGGTGCGAGTTGAAATGGAAACGATATATATATATTTAAAGCGTATACATTAATAATAGCCGATGCATTTCCGCGGGCGAAATCGTCCAAAATATCCACCTTTGGCACTTTTGCACCGGGAATCAGTGAACTCATTATTACGATAAACCCGGGTATAGGTACATATTTATTATTATGTACGCGGTGGATTATGACTCTTTCGTTGGAGCGTTTGTGCACTGAGGGCTGATTTGGTCAGAGGAAGGGGGTCGGAAAAAGCATCGTGATCATCGATTGCGAATTTCATTTGGCGACTTAATGTAGCGAATAATAATGCCGAGCGTTGAGGCTCTTTTCATTAACGCATTCACTGATGTTTACGACATTAAGGCCAATTAAAATCGTTGCGAGTGCCAACGTTAATCTGAAACGCTACGAGGTACACCCAGCTCTCAACGACAATCGCTACTCGGGCTTACCTTGAATGTCCATTTTCACTTGCCTTTCTACCAAATTTACTTTACTGAAATTTACTCTACTGTAATTTCTGAATTTAAACGATTTAAGGAAATTGGAATGGAAACTTGAACATGGGGAGAATAAATAAATTTATTTATATACTTTACGGACATTCACAAAATGTCTCATTTTACTTTTTTATCTAATGAGAAAAAAGAGAGAACATGGAAATCTTTTTAATTAATGTTAAGTCTGACTGTGACCCACCTTTTCCACTGACACATCGCAGATAGAAAATTTATGTATTGGTAAAACTATCATTATTATCCTATTTAAATTTAAAGATCTGCAACTTCCATTTGAAAATTCTTTACTTTAACAAAAATAATTATTAAAAATTATTGCAAAATCGGAATTAAAAAAAAAAAATTAGTCATCCTCGTAGTGTATTACTGAGAAGCATGTAGAAAGAAGGGTTGTTGGGTAGTACTTAAGAAAAGAAATAGAAAGGAATTAATCAATCTTTTTTAAAGTCCGACTGTGACCCACCTTTTTCCACTGATACATCACAAGTAGAAAATTTATGTATCGGTAAGACTATCATTATTATCTCATTTGAATTTGAAGATCTGCAACTTCGATTTGCAAATTCTTTTCTTCAACAAAAATAATTATTCAGAGTTATTTCAGAATCGATTTTTTTCAAATAAGTCATCTTCGCAATGTATTACTGAGAAGCATGTAGAAAAAGGATGTTGGATAGCCCTTGAAAAAAACAGAGAGGAATAATTAATTTTTTTTCTGACTGAAGAAAAAGAAAAGAATGAATCTTCTTCGAGTCTGACTGTCACTCACCTCTTCCACTGATGCGTATCCAGTAGAAAATACATATATTGGTAAGACTACCATGATTGTCTTATTTAAATTACCAAATCTGCAACTTTGATTTGCAAATTTTCTCTCTTTTATACAAAATAACTATTAAAAGCTAATATAAAATTGAAAATTGTTCAAAAATTAGTTATCCTCGTTGTGGAGCTAGTGGAGAAAGATATATCTATTTGCCCGGATAGATTGAGGGTGTTTGAAAAGGAGATGGACTAGTCGTCCAAAAAATTCGGAACGACTAGCAAAATTTGTGATAAATATTTGAGTACCGATCCCGAATTCTGATTATTTGCACTGAAGTTTGATAATTCATAGACAAAAACAATTTCTCTATTAATATAATGAAAATTGATTAAATAACTTGTTACTTTATAAATTAATGTCATAAACAATTATCAGCATTAGGTATATGTGATGGAGTAAATAATTTTTTTTTTGAGAATCGACAACAAATTACTCGAAAATGATACCTAGTTATCATCTTCAGTCATCCAATAACAATTTATGATTATTTGAAAAACCTAATTAACAAATGGACAACTGGGCTACTTTTCGACGTAGAGACTTCGTTCTTTCAACGTTTTTAAACATAAATAGCTTATTTCTAAACTTGTGAGGACCGGTAGCTGATAATCACCAATTCCAATTATTATGTACAATTTTTCGAACAAATTTTGATAACCCACCGTGGGGCAAAAAAAATTTCTGGACAAAATCGTCTAAGCTTGCAATTTTGATCCGACTTGTGCTTTTTTAATGAAAGATAAATAAATTTCAAAGAGATTCGCGAGAGCCAATTTATTACTTATCACTTTTTTATCCTACAAAAACGTTGGCATTGTTTAAAAAATGTTAAATAAACGAACCTATTATTTTTTAACTACTCAAATGTCGACAATAGCAGTGCTGGTGCTTCTTAAAATTGAATCCGTCGAATAATCGAAATTAATTGTTCAAAAATTAATAATAATCTGAATTAGTTTATGATATTAATTAAAAGAAATAACAAATATTGTCGCCCGACAAATTCTCTTAATAATGAAGGTTCTTTCTGAGTCATTGGCAGTCGATTGTGTAAAAAATAAGCGAAATCTATTATTTAACAAGTATTTAAATTGTTAATTCGTTTATAAAATTGTTCATCGAATGAATATATTATTTTTTACAAGGTATCAATAGGAAAGGAGTTTGCTAAGATATTTGAAATGTTGATTCTTCAAGTAGCATTTATCGCTCATTTTATTGTTAATAAAAAATAAACTAATATTTGTTAGGACTATAATTTCTATATTACTTCAATGATGAAAACTGTAATTTCGATTCGTAAATTGTTTTTTTTATTCAAAAGAGTTATATGCAGCTATTTTAACATAAAAAATTATTAAAAAGAAGTCTTCCTCGTATTGTTTCACGGAGAAGAAAGCAGAAAAAAGTATACTTGATAGCCCTTAAGAAAAATACGAATGAATAACATTGTTTAAAGTCTGGATGTGACATATGTTTTACACTGATTGAAAACGAGTTACCGTCGTAGTGTTCTAGAAGCAAGTAGAAACAAAATTGGACACCCCTTGAAAAAAAGAAAAAAAATTATTTCTTTTTTCAAGTCTGACTGTTACCCACTTTTCCCCTGAGACAATGTCAGTAGAAAATTTATGTATTGGTAAGACTATCATTATAATCTTACTTGATTACCAAATTTGCAGATTTTTATATTCTCTTCTTAATCAAAAGAATTAAAACTGATTCATCCTCGTAGTGTTTTACTGAGAAGCAAGTAGAAAAGTTATGTATTGGCAAGACAATATTTGTTGTCTTAATCAACTAAACGAATCTGCCACATCGATTTGCAGATTCTTTTCTCCATCAAAAATAATTATTACCAGCTATTTCAACAACAAAAATGATTCAGCACTGACCTATCTCAGTTTTATTACCTCCTGGGGATTTAGGTAGGATTTGAAGTAAAGATTGACGAATATCAGTATCTGGATCAGATTTAGCACGTGTGTCGAATGGCTGGAGAGGATCGCAGAGCAGGCAGAAAGGCAGAGGCATTAATGCCTGCTGGACAAACGAAAGAGGACCGTTGGCGGGGTCGGCAAAGCCGGTAAAGGAGAGGGGTAAGGCAGAAACAGGCGCTGAGGGGGTGAGGGGTGGAAGAAAGAGACAGAAGTGGCGTAGGTGGAGGCGGAGGGCGTTATTGTTATCTTAGATTTATAGTCATAACGGATGGTAGTACCTCGCTAGCCAGCAACCCCGAGCGGTCTTATAATCACCCTACACCCTTCCACCGTCGTCCTCGACCATCCACCCCCACCCCCACGAGTCGAGGCTCTCGCCCTCCAGCGCACCTCCAGCCCTCCGCAGTTTAAGTGATTTGCGACGCGGTGGAGCCGCCATGCAGATCCCTTTGCCCGTAGCCATATAACCCTCTCTCTTTGCTTCGTTCCTCTATCCTCTCATCCTCTACCCTTTATCCTCTCATCCTCTCAACCACTTCGTAACTATATACGTGTACACCCCTTCCACCGTGCTCTGCGCCCTTTAACCCCTTTAACACTGCCACCGACTAACCGGCGCGCCTAACCCGCGGCTTCGATATGCCGCGAGTGGGATTAACTGGTCTAGAAGTGCAACGGAAAAGGCGAAGGGGTGGAAGTCGAGAAGAGGGGATCATAATAGACGAATACATGGAGGAAAAATTTATCGAAATTAAAACTGGGGGAATGGGTTTTAGAAAGTCGATAGTTTGTTTTTCTTAGTTTTTAGTCTTGGGGGTGCTTATGGTGTTTATGGTACTTACCCTAGAAAACATAAGTAGGAAAATATTTGAAGCATGCAAAAAATGGTATGTACTGAGAATGACGGACAACTAGCTACAGTTACTATAGGTATGTTAAGGTGACGTAACCATATTCTCGAATCTAGTTATGACCTATATTACAGTTCTGGGCTCATGTCAAGCTCTTCAAAACCATAAAAAAATACCATATTTAAGGGCTTATACAGAGAATTCTGAAATTAAAATAACAATTTTTTCAAAATGAACCCTTGTCATTAAAAAACTGTCTTGAATAAAAATCATATAAAGGTCGTAAATCTGACGATACCATATTTAAGGGCTCATTTAGGGCCCTCAAAAATCATAAGAATCCAACTTACAAAATCAACCCTTATCACTCAAAAGCTACTTGTAACAAGCCGTTTACGTCGATCTACGATGTTTGAATAATTTGTTTTCTATGCATAGAATTCCTAAAAATAAAGCAAAAATCCAAGGATCAAATTTGGACAACAACCACAAAATGCTCCTATTTCTCATTTTTCTTCCCTCTTTATTATTTTTGTGCGAAGAAACAAATTTTTTTGTTTGTTTCTGGGAATTGCCATAAGAGCATTTTGTGGTGGTTGTCCAAATTTGATTGTTGGATTCTTGTTTCATTTTCAGCAATTCTATACATTGACTTGAGTGTCGCACGTTAAATGGGATTTTGAATTTGATTCTAATATAATTTAAAATTCTTGAATTTCAATTTATTTTCTGTAGCTCCGGGATCCTGAAATGTGCCCTTTACTATAATATAGGTCAAAGCTTGATTCACTGTTTTAAAGATAAGAGGATCTTAAGAGATTCTGGAGGATTTTATAGATTTTCAACAATTTTATAGAGTTTTATCGAATTCAACATTATTTTAATGGATTTCAAGACATTCTTAACAAATTTAGGGTATTTCGTAAGGTTTTTAAAAGTTTCAATCAATTTTCCGGCATAACCGAAGATTTCAAAGAACTTTCAAGATTCTCAAAATATTGTGAAAGATTTCCAAGGTGTCGTGGAATTTTTAAAGTCTTAAAGAAATTACGATATTTCGAGGGATTCAAAGAGATATTCAAGAAATTGTGTTTAAAGGCATTTCGTGAGATTTCGAAATATTTTAAGGGATTTAACAGGATTTTGAAATATTTGAATGAATTTCAGGCTAACACTTTCAAAAGATTCGAAGGACATCAACAAATTTTGAAATATTTTTAAGAATTTTACGAACATCTAATGAATACATATTACGAGATTTTGAAGTATATCGATAATTTTTAAGGAAATCCAAAGATTTACAAGGATTTTAAAGAATTTTACGAAAATTCAAGAAATTTTTAGAAATTTTAAAGGATTTTTATTGTATGCGAGGAATTATCAAAGATTTGAAAGGATATTCTGGGGTCTAAAGTGATGTGGAAGGATTTTATAGAATTTTGAAGTATGTCAAAGAATTTCGATGGATAGCAGGAATCTTCGAAGAATTTGAAGAAACTCTAAATTATTTGCTGATAATTCTGAAGATATTTAAATTTGTAAGATTTTAAAGATTCCAGATTCTTCTGAATTTTTGAAGATTTTAATAAAATTCCGTAGATTTTAAAGGACTCGAAGGCTTCTAAAAAACTCCAGAGAATTTTAAAGGTTGAAAAACATTTTCACAGGATTTAAAATATTTCTAGGGACCTTGCAAATCGAAAAATTTGAAGGAATTTGAAAAAATTCGAAAATAGTAATTTTCAACCAAAGAATTGATTCACGACCAAACAGTTAAATTTTTAAATTAATAGTTGAATCCTCAACTAAAAAAGATAAATTTTCTACCAACCCGTTGCATTTTTCAACAAAAAGGATGAATTTTCAACAAAATCCGTGAATTTTCAACTAGGAAGGATCAATTTTTTAAATAAAATATCCATTTTTAACGAGCAATGGAAAAGTTACAATTTACAGGCAGGAAACTTAACCCAGATGATTAACTTTCAACTAAAAAAGAAGAATTTCTTACAAAATTTTCGAATTTTTAACTAAAAAAGATCAATTTTAATCATAAAACGATTAGTTAATTTTGTTGTTATAAAAATTAGTTTACAACAAAATCGTTTAATTTTCAAATTAAAGGTTGAATATTTGACCAACAAGATTAATTTTCTTTCAAAAAAGACAATTTTTTACAAAAAAAGATTAATTTTTTAAACAAAAAAAACGAATTTGCAGCTAAATTTTTAGATTCTCAACTAAAAAAAAACGAACTTTTAACCAAAAATTAATATTTTTCGTAAAAAATATCAATTTTCAAAGAATAATAAAAGATTTGTCAACAAAATATGTAAATTATTAAATTCGTCAACCAAAAAGATGAATATTCAAACAAAAAAAATAGATTTTTGTGAAAGTAGTTTAACTTTCAACGAAGTAGTTAAATTTTTATCTACAACATTTTTAAACAAAATACTTGAATTTTTAACAAACCAATTCAATTTTTAGCCAAATAGTAGAATTTATAAACAAACGAAATGAATTTGGAACCAAAAATATAATGGCAGCCTCTTCACAAAAAAATAAACTTTTAACAAAGAATAGTTTGATTTTCTTACTTGGTTCTATTAATTCAGTTCAAATTCAAGAAAAAAAAGAGAAAAAAAGTTTAATAAAACCAGGGGAAAAAATAAGAATTCTTAAAAAAAAGGAAAAAGAGGGGCCATCTTACGCAAAATTTGCAAACTTTCTAAAAATTTATAATTAGGAAAGATACTGAATCCCTACTCAAATTGGTAACGTAGTTTATGGACGGCCCTTAATCTTTTAAGTTAATCTGCCTTCTAAGTTAATATTTAAATGATATCAATATTCTTAAATGCAAAAAAGTCTTGAGAACTAAATTAAAAAATTTCTTATACTAGTATCAATTAGTTTTCACTCATTACTCATTGTTCGATTGATGGTTATATTAAATTAAATTTATATTTCGTGAATAAAAATGAGGGAGGGGGGAGAAGGGAAAAGAGAGAAGTTAAAAGAGTGAAGGGAGAAGAAAAAAGGGAAAAAGAGAAGTTAAAAGAGTGATGGGAGAAGAAAAAAGGGTAAAGGGAAAAGGGAAAGAAAAAGGGAAAGGGAAAGGGAAAAGGGAAAAGGGAAAGGGGAAAAGGGAGAAGGGGAAGAGAGAAGGAAGAAGGGAGAATGGAGAAGGGAGAAGGGAGAAGGGAGAAGGGAGAAGGGAGAAGGGAGAAGGGAGAAGGGAGAAGGGAGAAGGGAGAAGGTAATGGCTGAGATGAGAAACCCATGGTATGACTGGATGGAAAGACGCCATAGAAGACTTGAAACCAGATGGCGCGAAGGCCTAGCAAGGGTAATAGCGCCACGCGGTTGCCCACGAAGGGTGTTAGAACATTAATTAAAACATCAAATATCTTGAAATTGGTAAGGAATCATCATTATTTTGTTTTTCTAATTTTTAATAACCTAAATCTCTGAGTAATACATGAAAAGTTTTGAAACATGAATCATTGATTATTATTATGATGATTGTTATTATCGGTATTTAAATAGAAGAAGTTAAGTTTATTTTCGGCACTATTATCAATTAACTGCAAATTCACAATAATTCTCAATAATTCTCAATAATTATTATTCTGCGTGCTTTATTACAGAATATAATACATACTGTAGTTTTTATCTCATTGAATTATTTATGTCTCGATGTTATCCTTGTGATATATTTGAATAACATTAATTAGAAAAAACTTTGTCACCTTCAACATTATTAACCTATTGTTTAAATATAAGGTTCATCAAAATTTCTAAACTATAATTAATGATTTTAAATCAGGAAAGTTTGAAATTACTATAAAAAAGCGTTTGAAATTAAAGGTTGGTTTTGAATGGGAAGTGTTGAAAAAGAAAAAATGTATACTACGGATCGTTGAAAAATTAAATATGAATCTTGTTAAAATTAACAATTTTCATATAGTTAATTACACTTCTGAAAATTTAATTATTCATATTTTTAATTCAAAAGTGAAACTTATAAAAGAGAAAAATTGCAAATTCAGCGAGATATTCTATTTTTTCTCATAAATGAACTAAGTTTTTATTTTTCTGAAATGGTTTCCTCATTCAAAAATTTCCATCCTTGAAAAAATCGAAATTATTAATTTACTGAGGTATCAATTTCATATAGTTCAATTGCTATTTTTCTTGATTTTGGATAATACATTTTTCAGCTTTTTAGTTTTAAACTTTTCAATTGAAATTGGCTATCAAGGATCTCAGTTTGAAATTTGTAAAGATTTAATAGTGAAATTGACCTGCAATTTTCAATATTTGAGTATAAAACTACAAAATTGTGAAAGTTAAAATAGAAAGCCTTCAAATATGCAACTCTCTAAGAATGTTAGATCCTAAACTATTATTTTATTAGGAATAATGAAAATCGTATAGATCTGTAGGGATTTCAAAATATGTCAACAGCTTCCAATTATGATTTTGGTGCTTTATTTCATTACAAAATACATTGTTTATTTATTATCACATAAATTATCCAGGCCTAGAGCTTGTCCTTGTGAGATGTTAAAAGTGTAACCAATGATTATTCTGGTGCTTTATCATATTGTATAAAAAACATTATGATCCTTATCAGATGAATCTCAGAAACGACAAAATTTTTTTGGCAGTACATAATCAGTCGTTACGGGCAAAAAAGTTGTCTGCCGTTACATTATTTCACAACATTATTGCACATTTTCACATTTTCACTATTGTACATTATTTAATTTTCATTCAAATAACTAGGATCAAGAACCTAAGTCAATGCAAACAATCAATTTACAAGTCTTTCATGGCACTTTTTAAAAATCATTAATTGTTATCGAAAGGTTAGAATTAATAATTTGAAATTCAATCATAAAGTAATTTCATTTCAGAAAAGGTCAAAGACGCTTTTGCAAGATATCAAAATGACGTATAATAATTGACAATCACATTGAAATGACAGAAAATGTGGTGAGATGAAAACCACGCGAAAATTGAGCGACATAATAATTTTTTATTGTTGAAAAATCATGCAGTTATACGCTGTAGGATTATATACAATCTACAGAAGGGGGTCTTCTCCATTGTATAATAATCATTAAAACTGATTCATTAAAAGCCTATGATTATTTTTCTTTAAAAATATTTTTGTAAGGGAATTGAACGCCTCTTTTTTCTATTCTCTTGAAGAAGACTGGCTGAACTGATGAATCAAAATTGGCTGTCTTACAGAATATTTTGTGACGTGCAAAATCCTTGTCGTGCAGACATCGTTGCTTTGCAATATCAATGTGAATTGGTGCACTACTATGTTAGTTTGCAGAATTATGTATAATGATTGTCTGAAGGTTGACGTCAATGGTTTCTTAATTTTATGTCATCACCTATTGAAGTAATATGCCGGTATCAAAAGGCAACTAATATTTTTTTCTACAGTTTCGTGAATGGACGATGGATTTAAGCCTTGGGAATCATGATACATTGCTTTTGTATTATTATTTTTGAAAACAACTGACTTGTAACATTTTGATGCGACCGTAAATCTAGAAAAATATTATATTTTCGTTCTACCCTTTTTAGATTGAATTTTTAGCGTGCTAGATGAATGTTTACACCACTCTTTCCCGTTTTATATAAAAAAATGTTGTGATTGGCATCCTAGGACCTACTCGAACTTCTTTGATTTCTTCTGAAGTCATCTTTGTAATTTGGCCGCTTACCATGTTTATTTTCGCCCGCTTATAATCGTTATAATCACGGATATACATTCCAGCAAGAACATAAGTAGTCTCTAATATTGCAAGGACGTCTCCATCGGGTGTTGATAGAACAATTTGTTCTAGGGTGGGCAAAGGCTCATAGGTATTATATGATACTCTCAGTTTCATTGGTGTATTAGCGGGAAAAGTGTATCTTCGAAATTCAAATATTCGCTGCGGATTCGCCCTAGAAATAAGCCGAATCAATTCCAGATCTTGATGTCCATATCCACTTCTGCTAATAGAAGGAAGCCTGTCAGGTGGAACCATCTGCCTGCCAGGAGGAGGATACCTGGCAGAAGGAGACCTGGACCTGGTTCTCGTAGGAGAAGGTGACCTTTCAGGAGAATGATTCAGGTCAATAGGTTTTCTATTAGATAAAGTCTCGAAACTAAACTCTGAAACAAGGAACATCAGAAATAAATACTATACCTCTTTAGGCAAGACAGCATATTCAGAAAATTTGTCTAAATCTTGAAATAGTGTACACAGAATTATCGCAATTGAAACTCAGAATGGAGGACGAAAAAATTTTTAGTCCAGACGATCCATTTGATTTTGACGTTTTTTTCATAATAAAAGCTTTTTAGTTTCTAGCAGAATTGTGTGCTTGGATTTTTAATGAACATATTGGGTAATTTTTTATTTAGCAACAAAGATGACATTTTTCTTTTAACTTTTCAGAAAAGCTATTTTTTATAAGATATTCAGATATATTAAGGAAGATCTCATATATCTGCTAAATCTACCTGTGAATATCTTACAGTAGGTAAGAATCAATTTTTTATGAAGTCAACGGAGAATGTCTTTCCGATCAATATTTGCTGAGATACTTTTAAAATTCTAGACAGATATTAATTCAGTCAATTTCGCATTCAATGTTATAAGACGTTTCAGCCACAGTTAGGGGCTAATACATATTTTAATTGAAATAAATTCTAATTTTTTTTTCTCAATTTTACAAACATTAATGCTTTTCTGGCCATGGATAGGTGTTAGAACTTCAATTAAAAGATTAACCATCATCAAACTGATGAGAAATTATTAATACTTTGTAAATGTACATAAAAGTGGAAGTTAGGCCTGGTGAGTGGCTGAAGCGAAACATAAAAATCTTATTTTAATTGTCGAAAAAGTAAAAATATAAAATTAATTGCAGAATAAAAATAAATATTATGGAGCCTGATACTGATAAAAAAATCTTCCTTGCAATCATAATACTTAGATCATTTGAAAACGATATCTTGCAAAAAATGAGCGAATATTTATCTAACTATTATCAATAGTTGTTGTAAATTTACAAAGTATCGAAATTTTTTTATATCACGCTCTTTAGTCCACATTAGGTACAAAGAACTCCAGCTGTCTGGAGCTGGATAACAGATACAACAACTTGTTTGGAAGGGCGTTGCAAAAAGTAGCATATGATACACGTGCGAATAGGCGATTGCTGAGTCGTGTGATTGCATCATTCGTCTGTGGCGAAATTTTGTTTGATTTTAAAATTATTATAAATCAACTGCGCAATTACCAAGTCTTGTAATTCTGACGAATTCCTTATCAGTAGGCTCGCTTTTCGTATTATATTTTTTATGACACATAAATTAGAGGTTCCTCTTAATAAATTCAAGAGAAACTCGCAATCATTTTAGGCAAATTCAAATGAAGTTTAAAAAAAGTATCAATAATCATGATTATTTAGCGTGCTTAATTACAGCGTATAGTATATTCCATGTATTATGTATGCCTCAATCATGTCCTTGTGAGATATTTGGATTTTAATAATAAGAAAAAGACTTTGTCACCTTGAACATTATTGAACAAATTGCAAGTCAAAGAGAATCTTTTTACAAAATTACTTAGGTGTAAATTTTAAATAGTTTCATTTTTATACATCCTAATTTTGGACAACACAATTTTCAGCTTTTTCGTTTTAAATCGTTAGTTTGAAACTATGTATCAAGGCTGAAGGGATTTCAATACGCCAACGGCTTTCAAATGATTGTATAGTGTTTTACGGAATTTCACATTTTTATACAGATTTCAGATAATTGCAATCCATAAACTTCGAAGAATTTCGTGAACTTTCCCAGGATTTCAAAATTTTAAAAGGATTTCAAAAGAGTTTAAACATTTGAAATGATTCCAATGGATTTAAAATTATTTTCTCTGATTAAATTTAGGACTAAATCCATGTTATGGCGGACAAGATGTTATTTTGCGAAAACTTTAAAACATTTCATACAAATATAGACACATTATTATACTATCATATTTACCAGTACAATTAAGGACAACCGTCAATGATAGAACCAGAGTGGAAAGGACCCTCATTTTGAATTAGGAATACGGTTACCAGTGTAACTAATGATTATTCTCGTGCTTCATTATATCATATAATATAAATCACATTCCTTATCACATGAATTATCTACGCCTCGTGCTCATCCTTGTGAGATATTTGTATTTCTTTAATCAACCCAAGAAGCGACACATTTGTTTTGACATTCTGTGGATACGTGATAAGTTTCAAGAAGAACAAATATGTTGTTTTCAAATTAGGGTTTTCGAAGCAAAATAATTTATTTTCAAGGCTTGAAATATTCAAGTATTTCAGAAATGAGCAATCAAAACTGTAACTTTAAATTTCAATTATATAATTTTCGAATATGATACATATTATTATCAGGTATGGATCACTTCAGGCAGTACTAAGTGCTATTCGAAGTCATTTGATAGATTTTTCTAAACTAAAAAAATGAGATTGTTCAAAAGTATTCCAATATTAGGATTATGGACCTAAGTCATGAAGGCCCTTTATTAGAATGGGTAACCGCTTATGAGTTTCGAAGCCTCACGGTTGAATATTTTAGTCTAATTTTTAGCATACGTCATCTACATAGTAATATCTCGAAGCACACAGAGCCAGTTTTTCGACAGAATGTTTATATTTTGTTTAATAATCAAAAACGCAACTTGTTGAATTAGCGGGAACAAATGACTCTTTTATTGTTGTGAGATAAAGGCCAGTTATACAAAATGAAATTATTGGAGTATGGCTTGATTCAATTCTAGTTAGCAGAATGAATCCATTTATATAATGAAAAAAACGTAAGAAAAAGATTCATCAGGTAATATTTGCAAAAATAATGGAATTGTTTTGGTGATAAATAAATTCTGTGCATATTCACTGTTCGAGTGATTTTGTTTTAATTTCTGAACTAATTTTCATGTATTCAAATTCCATACATGGACAACTGACTATGTTCTGTCGATGGCCTGGATTGACTACCGTAAAGCTTCTGATTCAACATCACATAGACTTATCATATGTCTGTTGGAAAGATTGAAGGTGCATTCACACATAGTGTAATGCATAGAGAAGTTAATGCCTCTTTGGAAAACTAGTTTTACTATCTCATATGGAAATTATCGTATGACAACAAAAACAACTTCACCTTCCAGAGGGGCGTCTTTCAGGGCAATACAATGAGCCCTTTGCTCTTTTACATCAAACTTCCGCTTTTATCTCTCGCACTATGAAATTTTTCTGAGTACCTCTGTGGCTACACTCATCCTCGCGAGCATAGGTTTGCTCAAGTATTTTATATGGATGCCCTGAAGATCTATGCCTCGGGTAAAAGCAAACTTCGAATTGCTATAAATATCCTCGAAAAGTGGAGAAAAGAGTTTGAGATGAATTTTGGATTGAATAAATGTGTTAAAATTATTCTGAAGGAAGGAATGATTGTTCGCGTTCCCAAGGACGCTGAGCTTTTGGTTATAAGTGTTATTAGACACCTTAACACTGACGAGACCAAGGTATGTGTGGGCCCTTGATATGACTTGTGTAAGAGAACTTGTATAAGAAGTGGGACGATGGTCGTGCGTGTCAAGGCGTAGGCT
This sequence comes from Andricus grossulariae, assembly GCA_011634705.1. Lineage (NCBI taxonomy): Eukaryota > Metazoa > Arthropoda > Insecta > Hymenoptera > Cynipidae > Andricus > Andricus grossulariae. The sequence continues at coordinate 286,428,125 of JAABKJ010007545.1, read as the reverse complement.
TTGGACCCACGCCGTCGGATTGCGGGTTCGATTCCCGCCTCACACTCTGGAAGAGCCTCGGCGGCTCATGCGGTGGACACTAGCCTATCAAGGGAGTTGTTCATCCCTGGAGATTCATAGGACCGGCACCCATAGAGAAAAAGGTTCTCTAAGTACTTAAAGCTGTTGCTCTTAGTGGTTGCGAACCCATCTTAAACTATAGGTTCCCCTCTCACCTCTAAGTATGTGCGTGGGGGGTGTGTAAAGGAATTGGGAAGAGATACAAAAAAAATGTTAACCCTCTGGGGACGCATTAGAAGCTTTCATTCCAAGAACTTGTTTATCAATTCGCCTGTTCCGCGATTAAAAATCTCACACCGTCAAGGTGGACACAGACTTCTGAATCTCCAATATATTTATAACCGAATAGTTCTAAGTACAGCTCACATTGTTGAAAATTTGAAATATCCTCTCTTAAAGTGAAGAAAGCAGAAGTTTGCAAATTCCACCAACATCTATTAGACAAGATCATCAGGGCCTAATTCAGGTACAGAAGCTTTCATTTTCATATGCCCAGACGTTGTCATTTCTACGCCAGCATACCGTGCACAAATTTTATGTCAAGAAGTTTCGAGGGATAGGTGCAGAGCGTGTCATGCACACTCAGAGTACCTAGAACACGCTACATCTGGGTGTCCCACCCATGCGGGAACAAAGTATATCTATAGATATAATGCGGTCTTAAGAGTACTTCATAACCATCTTTATCGCTCTTACGGTGTTGTTCACGACCCCGCCCTGCCGAACGCTCCAAGGGAGATAGAGTCAATTGTCTAAAACAAAAAGTGCTAAATTTTCTTAATCTACGATTTTCGAAAAGCAGTCTCCGTTGCACGGTCGAGGCCTGACATTGTTCTCCAAGACATCGAGAAACGAACCATATTCGTGACCGAATGCTCACCTGCGGCCGTATAAAATATCACTGCAAAGAAGAAGGGAAAGGAGGAGAGGTATCAAGACCGAAATGTAACGAATGTGTCCAAAATGTTTAGTCAAAGTAATTGTCCTTGTGATCGGTGCTTTTGGAGGTGCAAAACTACCACTGGTTCTTGGCCTGAGAGTCATTACCGCTTACCAAAAATATGCCCAGGCACTTGTGAGATTGATGCAGATGGCTGTCATCATTGGATCGCCTCGTGTCCTCAATACACGCAAAGGTTTCGTTGGGCTATCGCGTAATTTCATCATGCGCCTCATCTCACGGTCGTGAGGCGTGGCCATAAGTGTGATTTATAGCGGTTCTACTAAGAGCCGATGACGTTTTTAGTTGGCAGTTGCTCTCAATGGGACCCTACGGTGGTTGCTGACCTTTTTGTTAAATCATATATATATGTCCTTGTTCTTGCATGCAGGGCTCACTATCCACACATAGTGAGATGAATAGAGAGATTGATGCCCCTTTCGGAAACCAGATTTACTATCTCATCTTGAATGTTGGATGGCACAGAATTTTGATTCTGTAGTAAGGGAAGCCCACCATCTAAAAAATTGGTAAAATTAAAATGAATAACAAAATTAAAGAAAAATTTATAATATCGTATGTACGATAAATGTACTTACAAAGTTGTATATAGGGCAAAGCATCCCAGGGTTTATATTTGGCAATAATAAGTTAAGATTGTTCTAGTTGATCATACCAATGTCATGCAAGCAATGATTTCTGATGGGCGAGTAGATTGGACATTTGGCGAGGATGTGTAAAATGTTTTCATTTTCTCTTAGATTGTATAACTGGCAAATATGTTGTGAATCGATTACTGTTGTTTCAGCTTTAGAGGTCAACCTAATGATGAACCTGAAGGACGATTTTATTTGAGCGAAAATAAGCTTGAAAAGGAAAGGAGCTTTGAATAACAGATATTGCTGGGGTAGCGTATTATTGTGTAAAATTGTATTTTATATATAAGTAAATTTACAGTTTTCCTATTTTAGCAGATCCTGCAAATGGAAAAAAATCATTGTATCTATCAGCGATAGTATCGATTTCAATTTTGAGATGGGAACCATTGAGATCCATGAGATTTTTACTAATCTCAGCTCTCTGCTTTTTGCAGAGGGCTCATGATGAGAGCAATGATCATTTTTGAATGACAGATACTACTTTAAATAAATCTTTGAATAACAGCCGAAAACTGTGGATAATTGTTGAGGTAACAGATGAAAGTTCAGATAACTATTCATAACAGATCTGTTTTTAATTTTCAATAACCTAAGTGTCTGAGTAATATATGAAAAATTTAAAATCATAAAGTATTACTTGTCATATATTTGAATACCATTCATTGGCAAAAACTTAGTTACCTTCAACATAATTAAGCAATTTTTTAAATATTAGTTTTACCAACATTTTTAAACTATAATAATTTTGAATAGGAGCGAGAAAAGCGGGCGGTGAGCTTTTAGGTAGGAGTCTTGAAACAGCAAATTTTACAGAAATTAGAAGTTAGCTCACTAAGCTAAGTGAAACAATAATCTCAAAAATTATGAATACCGGAAATTGTCAAAAACATGTAAAATTATGGTTTCAGTGGCTAATCTAATAGAATGGTTTTATAGAGCGAGAGACAGAGGCTGCATACGTTTGAAGTGAGGTAGCAGGAAAAACATTATTTTCACGTCTAACGGATTGCTGATATTGTAGCTTTTCCCCAAGTTGAAATTATTATATGGCTTAGAGAACAAAATGGACGAAATTGAACAAATATTTTTTTACACTACTACACTTTTCAACTGTGCCTCTTTCCAACAACTGCTCTATTGCTTGTACATAATGAAAACGCTCTGACGATGATGCACTGTGATACGTTTCTGTTGGAACTCACCATTAGGCGTGATAAAATTTTATTTCTCAGACATAAGGTACTGTTTCAAAACATGATATTGCAGTTTTCAAATGTTGGTATTCTTTTATTGCCATACATATTTTGGAATATTGCCACATGTATCATGCAATATTGTTGAAAAAATATTTAAAATAAGATCGAAATTGCAGACACAGAGTATCGAGCCCTTGCCTCTAAGCTCTAAGTCGAGTCTGTTACCACTAAACTAGCCAGGCACAGTTCTGATTTGACTTCCATAAAGGCAAATTTATCTGCTAGGCGGGCTAAATCAAGTGTAAGACAAAATTCTGAAACACGTTCACACATTATTGTCTGAAGCTTGACCTTGGGAATCATAATACATCGACTTTTCATTATTATTTATAATCACAACTCACTTATAACATTTTGATGCGACCATGAATCACGAACAATATTGTATTTTTGTTTCAAACTGTTTGTTTAAATTAAATGACCGGCCCGGACGATTGAGTTTTACGCGACTTTGAGACGTTTTATTCGAAAAAATTGGGTGATTTGGCGACTCAAACCTACTGGAACTTCTTTGATTTCTTCTGCGCTCATCGTTGTAAACTGGCCGCTTCTTATGTTTATTTTTGCCCTTCTTCTATCGGTTTGATCTTGAATATATATTCCAGCAAGAGAATAAGTAGTCTCCAATATTGCAAGGACGTCATCCTGAGGTGTTGATAAAACAATTTGTTCGTTGGTGGGCAAAGGCTCATAGAGATTATATCCTACTTTCAATGGTGTATTTGATGGAAAAGTGTATCTTCGAAATTCGAATGTTCGCTGCGGATTTGCTTTAGAAGTGAGCCGAATCAATTCAAGATCTTGAAGTCCATATCCACTTCTGTTAGTAGAAGGAAGCCTAGTAGGTGGAACCATTTGCCTGCCCGGATTAGGATAGCTGGCAGAAGGAGATCTGGACCTTGACCTTACAGGAGAAGGAGACCTTCCAGGGGGATCATTCAGGTCGATAGGTTGTTTATTAGGTGAAGACTCGAAACTAAAATCTGAAACAAGGAACATTAGGAATAATTGATAACCTTCGTGAGTCAAGACGGGAAGCGGAATTTGTAAAGTATGTCTAAATTTTAGAACCATTCATACAACTATCGCAATTGAGAATCAGAATTGAGGACAAATCAATTTTTAGCCTACTCAATTCATTTGATTTGGACGTTTTTTCTTATGGTGGAAGCTTTTCAATTTTTCACATATTTGCGTGTTTGGATTTTTCAGAAACAGATTGGGTAATTTTTCATTTAGCAACAAAGATGACATTTTTCTTTCAGCTTTTCATAACTACCATTTTTTGTAAGATATTAAGATTCCTTTAAGAAGATCTTATACATATCTGTGCTCACTCTACCTATGAATAATTTAGAGTAGGTAAGAATAATTTGAACTGAACTAACCTTAGAACCACACACGGGGCTCAGTTTTGCATTTTTTCGCCACATTGTGCCCTTTAAACCACTTTTTCACCTATGAATGCTGAATAAATTTTACTCTCCCACACACCATTCTCTTTGTTATTAAAAAACATGGAGTTTGAAGGAGAAAGAAATGGATAGGTGGGTTTCAGGGCTAAGAATAATTTTTTGATCGCTCTTTTCTGTGATGTTTGGTATATCTACGAAAGTTATTTATTCAAACAATTTTCATGAGCAAATTCTAAGTTTCTCTAATAATCAAGATAAAGACTCAAATTTTCATGCCGTCATCTGAGAATGTCTTTTTGATCAATATTTCTTGAAATTCTTCACAAACTGACTATAGCTTTTAATCTTTAAAACAATTTTTAGATACAAATTAAGTTTTTGGCTATTTTCAATGAATACGCACAATTCGTTTATGAATTCAACTAAGAATGTCTGTCCGCTAATTTTTGCTGCAATAATTTGCAAATTTGCAAGAATTAATAATTATGTTCAAAAATAATTGTCTGCTATTTTATTTTTTAAATTGACGACAACTATTAATTATTTGAAAAATATTAGGGTGAAAATTCAGAGTTTGGTTATTTTTCAGCGAATGCGCTTAATTTTTAATTAGAAATGAGCTAAGAATATATGTGCGTTGATTTCTTGCTATGATAACTTTGTTATTTTGTAAACATAATTTAAGTAATCAATAGTTTTTATCGATTGGAAAATTATCATACCAAACAGACATCAGACCTTAATTGGCATAAATTGCATCGCTGTACGTATTATTAAACAAATTTTATGTTTGTTTATGCATTTTGTGAATTTTGCAGTAAATTGTATAAGATATTTCATCTACGGATAAGGGCTAAAACATCATTCAATTAACATAAATTTAAATTTTGTTTTTAATTTTACAAAAATTATTGTTTTTCCGGTCATGAATGAGGCTTAGAATTTAGAAGATCAGACAAAATTGATTGCTAGACCAAAATAAATATTATTGATACTAATGCCGTTAAAAACATCTTCCTTACAATCATGATACTTTTGAGTCCATAAAAACGATGTCTTTCGAAAAAAAGCAAGTATGTCTCGAGCGTGCTGGAGTTGGACGATAGATACAAGCTTAGATAACTACTTAGAACAGAACTGTTTCTAAATTTCATTGAACTAAAATTATGCGTGATATTTGAACAACTTCAAACTATGAAGTATTAAACAGAATTTGTAGAATATTATTAACCAAATAATATTAGTATGCCTCAATTTTTGTGTTTGTGAGATGTTTGAATCTTATTAATGAGAAACAAACTTCGCTCCCTTAATTATTGTCGAACAAATGTCTAAATATCAGGTTTAAAAAAATTAAACAATTCAACCATTTTGTTGAAAATTCATCTCTGAAGATAGAAAAGACAATTATTTGGTTGAAAATTCCACTATTTATTCAAACAATAAACTTGGTTAAAAGTTGAAATACTTTGTTCAAAATTTATTGCTTTAGAGATTCACCTCATTGATTGAAAATTTAACTACTTTGTTGCAATGTTTTTTTTTTGTTAAAAATGAATTTTTGTATCTGAAAATTGAACTGTTCCATTTTTGGTAGAAAAATCATCTTTCTGTTTGAAAATTAATTTTCCTTGGTTAAAAATTAAATTTATATTCAAAATTTAACCATTTTGGTTAAAAGTTAAACTGTTTTTGGTTAAAGTTAAATCTTTTTTAATTCAAAATTCAACCATTTTGTTGAAAATTCATCTTTGAAGATAGAAAAGACAATTATTTGGTTGAAAATTCCACTAATTCTTTCAAAATTAAACTATTAGCTTGAAAAATACCTTTATTATTGACAATTCTGCTGTCTTGTAAAAAATTTATCTTTTTGGTTGAAAATTCATCTTCTCGGTTGAAAATTCAAGTTTTCGATAAAAAATTCTTTTTTGGATGAAAATTCAACTACATGCTTGAAAGTCGAATTACTTTGTTAAAAACTCATTTTTTTAAGATTCACCTCTTTGGTTGAAAATTTAGCTATATTGTTGAAAATTCATTTCTTATTTTTGGAAAATTCATTTTGGTATGTAAATATTTAACTGTTTTAATTTTGGTAGAAAATTCACGCTTTATGAGTTGAAATTTGAATTATTTGGTTAAAAATTAATCTTTTTTACTCAAAAATTCAACTGTTTGGTTGAAAATGCAACTGTTTTTGGTTTGAAGTTCAATCTGTTTTGTTTGAAAATTTGACAATTTGGTTGAAAATTCATCTTCTTGGTTAAAAATTCAAATTTTCGCTTCAAAATTCTTTTTTGGTTGAAAATTCAACTACATGCTTGAAAGTTGAATTACTTTGTTAAAAATTCATTTTTTTAAGATCTAGCTCTTCAGTTGAAAATTTAGCTACTTTGTTGAAAATTCATTTTTTATTTTTTGAAAATTCATTTTTGTATCTATCTATTTAACAATATAAATTTTGGTAGAAAATTAAGGCTTTATAAGTCAAAAATTGAATTATTTTGTTAAGCGTTCGTCTTTTTTTCTTAAAAATTCAACTATTTGGTTGAAAATGCAACTGCTTTTGATTTGAAGTTTAATCTTTTTTGTTAGATAATTCGACAATTTGGTTGGAAACTGAACTATAATTTATTAAAAGTTAAACTACTTTGTTCAAAATTTATTGCTTCAAAGATTCACCTCTTTGATTGAAAATTTAACTACTTTTTTGCAATGTTTTTTTGTTGTTGAAAATTCATTTTTGTATCTGAATATTTAACTGTTCCATTTTTGGTAGAGAAATCATCTTTTTGTTTGTAATATAATTTTCTTTAGTTGAAAATTTATCTTTGAAGATAAAAAAGTCAATTATTTGGTTGAAAATTCCACTATTTATTTAAACAATAAATTATTAGCTTGAAAAATAACTTTATTATTGAAAATTCAACTTTATTGTGGAAAAGTCGTCTTTTTGGCTTGAAAATTCAACTATTTGGTTAAAAATTAATCTTCCAGGCAGAAAATTCATCTTCTTGGTTGATGATTCAAGTTTTCGTTTAAAAATTCTTTTTTGGTTGAAAATTCAACTACTTGCTTGAAAGTTGAACTACTTTCTTAAAAAATCATTTGTTTAAGATTCACCTCTTTGTTTGAAAATTGAACTACTTCGTTGAAAATTCATTTTTATTTTTTGAAAATTCATTCTTATATCTAAATATTCAACTGTTTCAATTTTTGGTAGAAAATTTACGCTTTATAAGTTGAAATTTGAATTATTTTGTTAAAAATTCGTCTTTTTTACTTAATAATTCATTTTTTTAAGCTTAGTCTTTTAAAATTCGACAATTTGATTGAAACTTCATTTGTGTAGGATGAAAATTCAACTATTTGGTTTAAAATGTAACTATTTTGCTAAAAGCATCTTTTTCGGTCAAAAATTTAACTGTTTTGTTGAAAATTCATCTTTCTTGGTAGAGTCATCTTTTCGGAAACCTTCGAAAATAGTCATTTTTGCTAAAAATTTAACTAAGCTTTTAAAAAATTGTATTTGTGGCTTGAAAATTCAACAGTTTTTAGTTTAATTTCAACCTTTTTGTATTTAAAATACGACTATTTGGTTGAAAATTCCACTATTAGATTAAAAGTTCAACTATTTTGTTGCAAATTTTTTCTCTTTTGCTTCAAAGTTTAAATATTTGGTTGTCAATAAAACTCTTCTGTTAAACATTATTTTTTGTATTGTTCAAAATTCAACTATTTGGTTGAAATTCATATTGTCGGATTTCAACGTCAATTGTTTTCTAAACACATTCGATATTTTAGCTTGACAAATTGAACTGTTTTGTGGGAAATTCGTCTTTTCGGTTTGAAAATTCATTTCTCATGATAAAAAATTAATCTTTTGTGTTTGTAAATTCAACTATCTTCATGACAATGCAATATAGTTCGACTTAAAATTTTAGTAATTTACAGCATTTCATATTGAATTCAATATGGTAATAATCGCATCTACATTAATTTTACGTAAAAAAATGTATTCACTATTATTCCCCTGTTTTCGTAAATAATGACCCCGTTTCCCCAGTTTGGAGAGAATTTTGGGCTATGAAGTCTGTTATTATAAAAATTATTATTTGTAAAACTGAGCTGAATCTTTTTTGGAAATTACAGCTGATCATGGAGATAAGACATATCCAACTGATCGACCAGTCTACGTCGTTTGGGCTTTAGGAAGACTTGATGAAAACAACGAACCCAATTTCCACGACATTTATCCCAAAAAAGATGTAAAATTGAATCTGGGTCGTACAGAGTCTGAAAATTCTTGCATGGATTTCACAGTCAATGACAACACCATAAGGTAGTTCAACTACCCTAAAACATCAAACTCTTCTTTTACTCGTCTTCTTTTAACCCTCTTTTTTATTTTTTGCCTGATTAAATTTTTATTTAATACAGAGAGCCATGGGAGAAGGCAGATATTGTTGATAGAAGTATAAGAACTTTTAAAGCAACTATTGGCCCCTCCGGAGGCCGGAAAGGTTACCAATCCATCACTGGTCATACAACTCTGGGTCTTGCTTGGTACCTAAATGGCCAACTAATTCCAGAACTCTATTTACGTAGAGGCTTGACCTATAATTTTAGAGTTCATGGAGGTAATAATCCTCATAGTGCCGAGTTATATCATCCACTTATCATAACTGATGAGCCACATGGTGGATATGACAGGCTGAGTGATAGTGCACAAAGCAGAGTTCGAGTTCTCGCTGGAGTCGAATTTACCAGGCGAGGGAGACCGAGGCCAACTGCAGGTGAAATAAATTACAATAATTATAAATGAAGTGGTTGCATATTACATTTTTTTCCTTGTATACATCATCATGCAATCATGCAATCCTATGGTGCATTAAGAGCGCACTAAACACTGAATTTAATTACTTGAGCAAAGTTTTAAAAAATAAGTTTAAATACTTTTGTTTTATCTTGAACAAGTATTTACAATTACATTATAATCTAATGCAATCCCTTATAATTCCATGTAATCTCATGCAATATTTTGCAATCCCATGCAATCATTTACTATCCTTTATGACCTCATGCAATCTCGATGTAGCCCCATGCAATAATTTACAATCCTTTATAATCAAATTGAATCTCTTATAATGCAATACAATCTCGACCCAATCCTTCGCAATCCCATGCAATTATTTATAATTCTATGCAATTATTTACAATCCCTTATAATCCAATGTAATCCCTTATAATCCCATGCAATCTCAATGCAATATAATACAATCATTAACAGTCCCTTATAATCCAATCCAATCCCTTATAATACCATGTACTCACTTATGATTCCATGCAATCGCTTATAATCCCATGCAATTCCATGTGATATCATGCAATCCTTTGCAATCCCATGCAATTATTTACAATCCATTATAATATTATTTAATCCTTTGCAATCTCATACAATCATTTACAACCCCTTATAATCAAATGCAATTCCTTATAATCCCATGTAATCTCATACAATTAGTGATGCATGTCAATCATTTTGAGGCAAAATCTCGATGCAATCTCGTGCAATCATTTAAAATCGTTTATAATCAAATGCCCTTATAAGCCAATGAAATCCAATGCAATCTCGATGCAATGCAATGCAATCGTTTGCAATCCCATGCAATAATTTACAATCCATTATAACCCCATGCAATCTCGACGAAATCAAATGCAATCATTTACAATATCTTATAGTTCCATGCAATATCAATGCAATCCCATGCAATTTTTTACAATCTCATATAATCCATTGCAACCTCATACAATCTTTTGCAATTTCATACAAGCATTTACAATCCTTTACGATCTCGTGCAATCTCGATGCAATCCCCTTATAATCCAATGCAATCCTTTACAAGCTCATGCGATCTCGTTGAAATTCCATGCAATAATTTAAAATCCCTTATAATTCCATGCTACATCGATGCAAACCCATACAAATATTTAAATCCCTTATAATCCTTTGAAATCCTTTACCATCTCACGAAATCTCGATTCAATCGCTTATAATATCATGTAATCTCGACGGAATTCCATGCAATCTCATACAATCATTTGCAATATCATGCAATTATTTGCAATCTCATGCAATCCTTTGCAATTCCATTATATAATTTACAATCCCTTAGAATTGCATGAAATCTCGATACAATCCCAAGCAATCATTTATAATCCCTTACAATCGAAGGCAATCTCTTATAACCCCATGCAATCTAGATGCAATCCCATTCAATCTCATGCAATCCTTTGAAATTCCATGCAAGTATGTATCATCCCTTATGATCCTATGCAATCTCGATGCAATTCCATGCAATTATTTGTAATCCCTCATAATCCCATGGAGTCTCATGCAATCCTTTGCAATTTCATGCAATCTTGATGCAATTTCGGTGCAATCGTATGGTATCTCACGCAATCCTTTGCGGCGTCATGCAATCCTTTGCAATTCCATTCTATAATTTACAATCCCTTAGAATCGCATTGAATCTCGATACAATCCCAAGCAATTATTTATAATCCCTTACAATCGAAGGCAATCTCTTATAACCCCATGAAATCTAGATGCGATCCCATGTAATCTCATGCAATCCTTTGAAGTCCCATGCAAGAATGTATCATTCATAATCTTATGAAATTATTTACAATCTCGATGCAATCATTTACAATCTCGATGCAATTTCATGCAATCATTTACAATTTTGATGCAGTTTCATGCAATCTTAATGCAATACCATGCAATATCGATGCAATCCCCTTATAATCCAATACAATCCTTTATAAGTTCAGGCGATTTCGTTGCAATTCCATGCAATCATTTACAAACCCCTATAATCCCATGATGTATCGATGCAATTCCATACAATTATTTAAATACCTTATAATCCTTTGAAATTCTTTACCATCTCACGCAATCTCGATTCAATCGCATATAATATCATGTCATCTCGACGGAATTCCGTGCTATCTCATGCAAGGATGTATAATCCCTCATAATTCTATGCAATCTCGATGCAGTTTCATGTAATCGCGATGCATTTCCATGCAATTATTTATAATTCCTCATAATCCCAGGCAACCACATGCAATCCTTTACTACCTCATGCAATTATTTACAATCTCGATGCAATTTCATGCAATCTTGATGCAATTTCGGTACAATCCTATGGTATCTCACGCAATCTTTTGCCATATCATGCAATCCTTTACAAGTTCATGCAATCATTTACAATTTTGATGCAACCTAATGCAATCTTGATGCAATACCATGCAATCTCGATGCAATCCCCTTATAATCCAATACAATCCTTTATAAGTTCATGCGATATCGTTGCAATTCCATGCAATCATTTACAAACCCTTATAATTCCATGCTGTATCGATGCAATCCCATACATTTATTTAAATACCGTATAATCCTTTGGCATTCTTTACCATCTTCACGCAATCTCGTTTCAGTCGCTTATAATATCATGTCATCTCGACAGAATCCCGTGCAATCTCATTCAAGAATATATAATCCCTTATAATCCAATGCAATCTTGATGCATTTTCATGCAATCTCGATGCATTTTCATGCAATCTCGATGAATTTCCATGCAATCATTTATAATCCCTTATAATCCCATGCAACCCCATGCAATCCTTTGCTACCTCATGCAATTATTTACAATCTCGATGCAATTTCATGCAATCTTGATACAATTTCGGTGCAATCCTATGGTATCTCACGCAATCCTTTGCCATCTTGTGCAATCCTTTGCAATCTCATGCAATTATTTACAATCTCGATGCAATAAGTTACAATTTTTATGCAATCTTGATGCAATACCATGCAATCTCGGGGCAATACTACGGTATATCACGCAGTCCTTTGTTATCCCATACTGTCATATACAATCCCTTATAATCCCATTCTATATCGATGCAATCCCATACAATTATTTAAATCCCTTATAATACTTTGGAATCCTTTACCATCTCACGCAATCTCGATTCAATCGCTTATAATATCATATTATCTCGATGGAATTCCATGCAATCTCATGCAATCATTTGAAATCTCATGAAATCCTTTACAATTTCATTCTATAATTTACGATCCCTGAGAATCGCATGGAATTTTGATACAATCCCAAGCAATCATTTATAATACCTTATAATCGGAGGCAATCTCTTATAACCCCATGCAATCTAGATCCAATCCCATGCAATCTCATGCAATCCTTTGAAATCCCATGCAAGAATGTTTAATCCCTTATAATCCTATGCAATCTCGATGCAATTCCATGCCATTATTTATAATCCCTCAAAATCCCATGCAACCCCATGCAATCCTTTGCTATCTCATGCAATTATTTACAATCGCGATGAAATTTCATGCAATCTTGATGCAATTTCGGTGCACTCCTATGGTATATCACGCAATCCTTTGCGATCTCATGCAATCCTATGCAATCTCATGCAATCATTTTCAATCTCGATGAAAAAATTCATAATTTGGATGCAATCTTGATGAAATACCATGCAATCTCATGCAATCCTTGGAAATCTCATGCAAGAATGTATAATCCCTTCTAATCGTATGCAATCTCGATGCAATTCCATGCAATCATTTATAATCCCTCATAATCTCATGCAAGCTCATGCAATCCTTTGCAATCTCATGGAATTATTTACAATCTCGATGCAATTTCATTAAATTTTGATGCAATTTCGGTGCAATCCTATGGTATCTCACGTAATCCTTCGTAATCCCATACAATCATTTACAAAACCTTATAATCCAACGCAACATCGATGTAATCTCATGCAATCCTTTCTCGTGCGATAATTTACTATCTCGATACAATTCCATGCAATCTCGATATAATCTCATGCAATCTTGATGCAATACCTTGCAATCTCGTTGCAATCCCCTTATAATCCAATGCAACCCTTTATAAGTACATGCGATCTCGTTGCAATTCCATGCAATCATTTAAAATTCCTCATAATCCCATGCTATATCGATGCAATCCCATACAATTATTCAAATCCCGTATAATCCTTTAGAATCCTTTACCACCTCACGCAATCTCGATTAAATCGCTTATAATATCATGTAATCTCGACGGAATTCGATGCAATCTCATGCAATCATTTGCAATCATTTTCAATCTTGTGCAATCCTTTGAAATTCCGTTCTATAATTTATAATCCCTTAGAATCGCATGGCATCTCGATACGATTCCAAGCAATCATTTATAAAATTCCTTATAATCTAAGGTAATCTCTTATAACCACATGCAATCTAGATGCAATCCCATGAAATATCATGCAATCCTTTGAAATCCCATGCAGGAATGTATAATTTCTTATAATCCTATGCAATCTCGACGCAATTCCATGCAATCATTTATAATCCCTCATAATCCCATGGAGTCTCATGCAATCCTTTACAATCTCATGCAAGTATTTACAATCTCGATGCAATCATTTACAATTTCGATGCCATCTCATACAATCTTCATGTAATTTCAGTGCAATCCTGTGGTATCTTATGCAATCCTTTGCGATATCATGCAATCCTTTGCAATCTCATGCAATCATTTACAATCTCGATGCAATCATTTACAATCTCGATGCAATCATTTACAATTTTGATGCAATCTCATGCAATCTTGATGCAATACCCTGCAATCTCCGTGCGATCCTATGGTATCTCACGCAATCCTTCCCAATCCCATACAATCATTTACAAAACCTTATAATCCAATGCAATATCAATGCAATCTCATACAATCCTTTGCAATCCTTTCTCATGCAATCATTTACCATCTCGATGCAATTACATGCAACCTCGATGTAATCTCATGTAATCTTGATGCAATACCATGCAATATTTATGCAATACCATGCAATCCTATGGTATCTCACGCAATCCTTTGTAATCCCATATAATCATTTACAAAATCTTATAATGCCATGGAATTCTTTGCAATCCAATGCAGTATTTTACAATCCCTTGTAATTCCCACATATGAAAAAATATTATAAGAAATTCTCTATAGGTCTATAATAATTTTCCTACAATAAAATCTCTTATTACTTTTTTGCTATTATAAAAAAATCATTATAAGAAAATGCAAGAAAAAGATAAAAGAGAAAAAAGAGGAAATTCACGGGATTTCATTAGTTTTCAAGAGATATAAAAATGTTTTCACAGATTTTCAGGAGTTTCGTAAGATTTCGAAAGATTTTTAGGGATTTTAGAGGATTTCAAAGATTTCCAAACCTTTCCAACCATTTTAAGGGACTCCACAGGAATGCATAAGATTATGTTCATGGGATTTCAAATGATTGATACTTATTTCAGTGGATTTTTACGATGTTCAAAGATTTTAAGGAATTTCAAATGCTTTTAAGATATTCCAAAGCATTTTGTAGAATTTCCAAAGGTTTCAAAGAATTTCACAATATTCTAAGGATTTTAATGAATCTCTAAGGATTTCAAAGAATTGCCAAGACCTCTAGGAACCTAAACTTTTTTTTTAAGATAAATAATTTTTAAATAATTTATATTCAAGGGATTTCAAATGTTTTCTACTTATTTTAATGGATATTTTAAATGATTACATAGAATTTCAAGAGATTTAAAACATTTCAAGGGAAGCCAAAGAAGGAATAGCCAACTTTAGAGAATAAATTTTATTTTTAAAGGATTTTAACAGATTTTAAATAATTTAATGGATTAAAAAATATTCCCAAATGTATGAAGGGATTTCAAGAAATTCCAGAGGATTTTAATGAATTTCAATGAAATTTTAAATGATTTTAAAGATATCAAGGGAATTCACAGATTTTTGTTCCGTGATATTTATTTGTGCACAATCGCAATTTTGTTGTACCTATTTTATCTATCATGAATTTCCTATAATCTATGGAATCTTTTACAATCTAATTCAAGAAAATACTCATAAAAAATTTAATTTTTCCCTAATTTTCTATCGTTATCTTCAAATCTGAGGATACTTTTTTCTAGATTTGACAACAGGCTGAAACGGCAGTGAAAATATCTAAAAAAAATGAAGAACCATTGCAGTCTTTAAAAATTATAATAAAACTTATTATTATGAAAATAAAATCAGATTCTATACCATTTTTCTTTACTTCTTGTTCAACTTGTCGCCAAATCTAGATTATCAAAATGATTTTTTAAAATGACAAACTAGCAAAAGTTTAATATTTTTATTAGCGAAAATAAATTTCTTAATGAACATTTTATTTCAGTTGGCCCTTTGTGTTTGAGCAAGCACAGTGATCGAGACAGAAGATTGGACGATGATTTTCCCAGCTTTAAAAAATTCAACAGAACTTTGATTCACACTTGCGAACCAGGTTTGTTTTCTTTTAAATTTTCAATATTGATAATTCAACAAAAATAATTACATTGGTTGCTAGTAGAAAGAATTTCACATTTTTAGTTTATTAAGTTAGAATGAATAAATAAAATAAAATTAATTAATTAATTTTTTAAAATAATTATTTAAAATAAATAATAATATAATAATTAATTAAAATGAACAATAAATGAATAGTTCAAGTATATTTATTGAGTCCATTTAAAACAGTTTTAGAAATTATAACGTTTATTTGAATTTAAGTTTACAAAAACCTTGTTTATTCAAATCACATTCTCCACTTTTCGAATCAATCTTTTATAAATGTTAAAATATTTTTATAAAAATTGGTAAATGCTTTTTCTACTCCTATATAAAATGCCTTCTTAATTTCAAACATTTTTTTCTGTAAATATTAGTTTAAAAAAAAAGACCTAAGTTTTGGAGAACCCATATAAATTGTTTACCATATTTGAAATTTCATCGTTATAAGAAAAAAATACATTTAAATTTATGTATATTTTACATAATTTCTTTTAAACGAATTTATCGCATCAATATTTGGGATTATTAAAAGTTTGGATGTACTCTTTCTTGAATTACAAATTTTTTTAATTGAAGAATTTTAAACTGTACAGGATGATGAAATAATATTTCTAATTGCTAAATTCAAAATTGAACAATGAACAGTTTGATAGTAAAAAATTTAAAAATCGTACAATTTCAAATCGAAAAAAGAAATATAATAGGAATATCTCAAATTGAAACTGATTAAACTTGTATAAAATTTCAAAATAATTGTCCTAATAGTCGAATGAAATTGAAGAATTTAAAAATAAAACATTCAAAATTTTAGAGTTGCAATCTTCAAATATAATTGTGCAATACATTTCAAATTGAAAGCCTTAATAGTTCAACAATTTTACATTCAAAAAGTTCAAAATTGAATAATTTCTGATTTAAAATTGGTATCTATAAATTAGAAATTTTAAATCGAATTGCATCTGAAATTAAATGATTTGGATTTATTTCAAATTAGAAGCCCGCTATTCGTTAAACAATTATTTAGAATTTAAAGAGTGCCAAATTAAATAATTTGAAATGAAAATATTCAAAATTAAATCATTTTTGATTAAAAAGTCAAAAATAAAAACAAAAATAATCGGTTGGACGCTTTTCGTATTTACTCACTACGAAATGAACAAATCATGATAAAATTATTCGATAAATATTACTTAAAATTTATTTTAATAGATTTATTCATTGAATGTGGTTGTCTGTTACTCTACGAATGTTTAAAGATAAAGATACAAAATAATCAAATTTGTTGTTGCAAAAATTAGGTTTTTTGTCTCTAATTAATATAGAATGACAAAATTTGAGTAAGACAAAATATTTTATTGTGGTAGTGTAAAATTGTAATGCGACTTAAAATTAAAAATTAGCAGGGTGCACAGTCTTCCCCTTTTTTCTTGAAATTCCCCTTCTTCCCCTATTCTCAAAAAACTTCTCCTTTTCCCCCTTTTCTCTTTACCTATTTTGTTCAAAGTCGTTATTTTTTTGGTTGAAAATTAATCTTTTTAACTATTTGGTTAAAAATTTAACTATTTTGTTGAAATTTCAACTACTTCGTTAACAATTAAGCTATTTGGTTAAAAATGTCATTATTTTGTTAAAAATTCTACTATTTTTTAAAAGTTCATTTTCTTTAAACTTCAACTACTTGATTAAAAATGTAACAATTTTGTTGAAAATTTAACTACTTGGTTAAAACTTAAAGTATATTGTTGGAAATTGAACTAATTGGTTAAAAATTCAACTATTTTGTTGAAAATTTAACTATTTGGTTGAAAATTTACCTTTTTTAGTGGAAAATTCAACTATTTGGTTGAAAATTCGTCTGTGGTTGAAAATTCATCTTTTCAGTTAAAAATATTTCAATTTGGTAGAAAATTGAACTATTTGGTTGAAAATTTGTTTTTATTTTTCGTTGAAAATTAATATTTTCAACTAAAAATTTAACTATTCCATTTTT
This sequence comes from Andricus grossulariae, assembly GCA_011634705.1. Taxonomy (NCBI): domain Eukaryota; kingdom Metazoa; phylum Arthropoda; class Insecta; order Hymenoptera; family Cynipidae; genus Andricus; species Andricus grossulariae. The sequence continues at coordinate 286,410,331 of JAABKJ010007545.1, read as the reverse complement.
AGTTAACAATGTACCTTTTCAACTCCCAGAAAATATCGATTTACTCAGGAAAAAGGAGTCTACGGTCTCCATCTTGAAAGGAAGAGCCAACGCCCAGAAAGTATTGATCGGCGACGAGTCAAGGACTGAGCGAAGAAAACGTGCGAAAAAAGAAGATTTTGTAAGTAAAGAAGATTAGTTATAAGAAGTTTTATTAGATTTTTTGTACGGCTTAATTGATTTGGGTAAATTTATAACATTTTTGGATGTTATAAATTTTGTAACTCAAACTATTGATTTTTAGGCTTGCGACGGTACACACGCTAATGGTGCTCCCTGGCCTCTGTGTTCCTCAATAAACAAAAATTACTTTCAGTTTGTTTGTACGTGGGATATAGCCCTGTGAGACAATCTCATTGTTTAAACGGGAAAAATCTTGTCACGAAAAAATTCGTCGCCAAGAAGAAGAATCAACCAAAGGAAAAGATTAGGAAAAGTTAGATAAAGGAAATGTAGAAAAAGTAAAGTTTTACCGCGAATTTACACCCGTTCATAAACAAGCCAATTATAGGTACACACCACACGAAAACAAAAAATCAGGTAAAAGAAAATGAAAAGAACAGTTTTTCAAATTGGAATTTTTGAATTGTAGAGAAAATAAACGTTACGCAACTGAAAGACTCATCTGCGGACTCTGACTCGACAGACATAATTGACAAAATCAATAATCCCTTCTATACAGCAGAAAATATGTACCGCGCATCCTCCCCCAATAGAACGCAATCCCCCTCAATAATGACCACAGAGGAATTGCTAAGATTGATGACAAAGAAAATGGACGGAATGGAATCTACAATGAACCAGGTCATTATTAACGTAGACACTTTAGCTGGGGAGAATGATAGGAGAATGACGGAAATTCAGAAGATAGGAAAATCCTTTGGTTTTAAGGGTGAGATAGTGACCGATAATCCAGATATCACAAGCGACGAACGTGAGGGTGAAGAAAGATGACGCGACCCCAAGCCACCCCGCGTAATTAATAATCCATCTAACTCATCAATCGCACGACCCACTGGACTACCTCACAACTCGAATAACCAATAATAAGGTCAGGGTTCTATCGATTTGTTGTCAGCCAAAGATATAATTAGAACTATAGAAGAAATAAACGCTTACGACGATATAGGTATAGAAGATTTGATAAAATCCGTAAAAAGAGGGAAGAAAAGATGTAGCCAACCCGATCTTTTACTAGATTTTATTATAACCGAAAAAATAAAAGGTAACGCCGAGAAATCAATTAGATACATAAGAATCAATTCTTTTGATGAATTATACAACGCACTGCGTCAAAATTTATCACAACTAGGATCAGTAGCTACAATAAGGTCTAAATTAGAAAACGTAAAACAATGACAAACGGAATTAACTCTTTTTAATTTAACATTTCGACAGGTAGTTAATGAATTAAAATACGCAGTACAAAGTGAACATACGAATCGGGCAGAGAGAAAAGTTGCTTTAAACATTGAAGACGGAGAATGTTTGGAACGATATTTGTTAAATTTAAAAAGGGAAATCGGACTTCAAGTTAAAGCCCAAAAGCCATCTAGTTTGACAGAAACATAGAATTCGGCAAAAGAAATGGATATTTGGTTACGAGAAGCGCAGCCAATTCGTCAACTAACATTCAATAAATCTATACCCCTGCTTTCACGACCAAAGTGTCAATACCTGTACTTAGGCCTCAGGCGAATACAACACCATTTTCATTTAAAACACCAAACCGAAATTTACCACTAGCTGATCGATCACAAATGAAATGCCATAAATGCGGAAAAATAGGACACTTCGCGGCCCAATGCTACGCTAAACCACACAATTTTTAGAATACCCAAAACCCCAAACGACTACCTCAAACTAAAATCAGGACAACAAGAGAACAGGAACAAGAGGACAATTATTTAGAAACCCAATCAATGACACAAGAGGAGATTCAAGAATAGATCGATTTCGAAGAGAAATCCGAATATCAGCCATCTCTGGACGATTGCAATCCGCACAAGGACGAAGAACAGACGGAAGAAAATACAGATTATCAGTAGATTCTGGATCATCACTCAATTTAATAAAAGAATCGGCCCTACCATTCAATCAACCGACTTATCGATTGATAAAAAACTTTGCAATGAGAAATGATAAATACCAATCAAACAGTGGAACATACCTTAATTACTCAGGAAAGTATCACCTTTTCACATAATCAATTATGACTTTCCTCAACCAGAAGAAGGTATAAATGGATTACCATTCTTCGATAAATTCAAAAGATATTCAATAACTACAAATTATTCAATTTTAGAAAATAAAAAACTACGATTACACGATGACGGGGAATACATCTCACAACATTCAAGTTTAGTTTGTCAAATTAAAATAGAAGAAAATGATCAAGAGGTTTGAACAGAAGATGAAGAATGAATATCGTATAGTACTTACTAAATAAAAAAAGCAAAATAATTTCATCAATGTATAATTATAACATGAAACCCATAGAAGCACCAAAAACTATGAATTATGAAAAAATAAAGGCTATCGAATCAATGGATCGGTTTTATAATTCTAAAAAAGAAAACAGGATAGGATCGGAAAGAATAATCGAACTATTAAAATTTTCAAAACTAGATCACATTGGAAATCAAATCATAGAGGAAATTGTAAAAATTATATTTAAATGCAATAAAATATTTACGTTAAAAATAGACTCACTACCATGCACAACGTTAACTGATCACAAGATCACTTTAAATTCAGGAAAGGTAATAAACCTTAGATCACATGAATTACCCGAGAAACATAAAGAATTTGCTTTAGAAGAGACACAAATACTATTGGATAAAGAAATAATAAGACACTCGCAATCACCGTTTAACTCTCCATTATCGATAGTGCCTGAAAAGGGTAACAAATTGAGATTGTTAGTAGATTACAGACAAATCAATAAAGACACCGAACAAGACGCGTACCCTCTCACAGTAATAGATGATATACTAGATCAATTAGGTCAAGCTAAATTCTTCTCCGCATTTGACATGAGTGCTTCTTTCTACCAAATTCCGATGAAAGAAAAAACAAAAAAATATACAGCTTTTTCTACTTCACAATGACACTTTGAATGTAATAGAATGCCCTTTGGATTGAAGAACGCCCCAGCCACCTTTCAACGTATGATGGATAATGCGTTGAGAGGACTTGTAGGCGAGGAATGCTTTATTTACATTGATGATATAATAGTATTCGGTAAAACACTAGACGAACATAACAAGAATTGGATTTAAGTATTTGGAAGAATTAAAAAATTAGGATTACGATTGAAACCATCGAAATATGAATACCTCAGAGCGGAATCAGAATATTTAGGTCATTTGATAGCAAAAGGTGGAGTTGAACCTAACCCAGAGAAAACAGAAGCTATAAAAAATTTTAAAAACTCCAATTACAGTCAGAAAAATACAATCATTTCTAGGACTCGCTAGATACTATAGAAAGTTTATAAAAAACTGCTCTACCATAGCTAAACCTTTGACCAACTTAATACGAAAAGAAGTAATATTCGATTGGACACCTAGATTTCAAGAAAGCTTTGAAAAATTAACAGAACTTTTATGCAATGCACCAGTACTACGATTCCAAAATGTTAAAGAAGAATTTACTTTCACAACAGATGCATCTAATCTTGGTTTAGGAGCTGTATTGTCACAAAAAGGATACCCATAACTTTTCATATCTAGAACACTTAACAAAGCAGAAGAAAATTATAGCACTAGCGAAAAAAAGCTTTTAATAATTGTTTGGACAGTGAAAAAATTGAGACAGTACCTACTGGGAAATCCCTTTAAAATTCAAACAGATCATAAAGCTTTAGTTTGGCTTCACAACGTAAAAGACCCTAGTTCAAGATTACTTCAATGGAGATTACGCCTTGAAGAATATAAGTATAAGATAGTATACGTAAAAGAAAGAGAGAACAAAGCAGCTGATTGTCTTTCAAGACTGTTCCCACTTCAATATCAAGAAACGGTTAATGGTTCGGATACCACGGTAACATTAGACAGTAGTGATTCCGATACTGGAAGTGATGGTAAAGACCCCGCACAGAAGAAACCTGTGATTATGGAGCAAAGAGTATTAAGAAATAGAGAAAAGATAAAAATTAAGGAACCATCAGAAGAAAAAGAAGAAGAAGAGTAAGAGGAAGAAGAAGATGACCAACTATATAAAGGATTTTTAGAATGGAAAGAAAAACCAGTAACGAACAATAGAGCTAAAACTAAACCAAACGCTGAAGAAAAACTTTGGAAATTAATAAACAAATCAGACATGCCAGATTATAATGACGAAAATTGGACACGTTATTCAGGATGATTTATAACAGAATTTAGAGATAGGGGACTGACTATAGTAAGATTTAATTTCGGTGACCTAACCTCTACACCATTGGAAAAGGAAACTCTTTTGGAAATACTTCAATACCTATTTAATTATTATTCTAAAGTAGGATTTCATATATGTTTCAATAATACCAGAGAATTAACTAAAGAAGAAAGGAGAACCATCATTAAGGAAGCCCACGCTAATAACCTTGGAGAGAAAAATACAATTAAAAAGGCAAGAGAAATTGGTGAATGGAAAACTATGGATGAAGAAATCAAGAAATACGTAAAAGCATGCCCTATTTGCCAATTTCAGAAGAGAACAAAAGTCACTAATCAAGCACAATCAATCATTTCAGACACAAATACTAACCCTAACGAAAAAATCGCGTTAGACGTTTTTTGTCCCTTGCCAGAAACAAAACTAGGAAATAAATACATATTAAGTATTCAAGACAGATTACCAAGGTATACAGTTCTAGGACCTATGAAAAACAAAACCGCAGAATCTGTAATTGACAGTATGATTAACCATTACATATATTCAGAGAGAATTAAAACAACAATTTGAAGATGCATTGAATATCAAGCATATAAAAACAAGATCTTTCCATCCACAAGCAAATGGTAATATAGAAAAAATGCATTCGACTTCGAAAAATCTCATTAAAACAACAATGGAAGATAATGGTAAACAATGGAATAAAAATTTGAAATTTATTATATTCATGATTATTACAATAAAAAATACAAGTAAAGGCTTCTCACCTTTTGAGATGACATTCGGAAGAGATCCTTATATCTGATCAGCCATACCGAGATCACCAACGCTTACTTATACTGATTTGATAAAGAAATGGAAAATCAGACATGACAACATCATTAAGTAATCTGAAGAAAGAATTGAAATTGAACAAGAGAAGACTAAGGAACGTTTGGATGAAAACATAGTTAAAAATCATCCAGTTTACAAAATAGGAGATCAAGTCAAATTAAATAATAATGAAAAACATGATAAATTGGATCCAAGCTAAAAAGGTCAAGGAATTGTTATAGGAATTACAAAGAATAATAATTTAAAAATGAATTTTGAAGGCAAAACTCTTCAACTTCATATTGATCAAGTGATGCCATTTTATGTTCTAGTAAAATAATGATCATGGTCCTGTGGATGTTAATAATGACAACACAAGTGTATATTTTTTTCAAGACATTTATGGAAACATTTACATGAAAGAAATTAGCAAAGCTTCTTTGTGACGCGAAGAATGGAAATTAATCATAGGAATAAATTAATATACAAGAGAAAATAGTTTTCATGTTCTAAAGCAAGCAATCAATTTGATAGAACAGACATGTGAAAATGAATGTATAGCAAAAAATTAAATAAGATTATTAAAATACAGAATTAATAAATTAATGACCAAAATTAAAATCTTACACAAATAACTTAGAAAACAAAGACATAAAAGAGCACTAGTTAATTTTATAGGCAATATGTCGAAAACTTTATTTGGAAGCTTAACCGAATCACATTTAAACTAAATAAACTCAGAATTTGATCAATTATATACTAACAATGGGGATGTAGTTTCCGTATCAAATAATCAAACAAAAATTCTCCAAATAGTATTAGATACAGACCAAGAAGTAAAGGACAAAATTGCATTAGAAACCAAAACAGTTGAAAAGCTGAATTCCAATGCTAAAGATAATTTTATTAATAAGAAATTAATTTCAATAACTATCCTAATTGAAGAAATAAATGAAAATATCAATATAGCAATAGATGCTATCAACAATGGTAGTTACGTACCGACTGATAAAGGGGCAATCAACAAATGTGAAACAATAAACAGAAATTTAATATGTAAAAGAAATTAGCCTAATCTAAGCATTTATGAAACAAATACTTGTGAAGCAAGTTTACTGAGAAGATATGCAAAAACAGCATGTTTACAATCTCCTTATTTGCTTGATAAAGAAACTTACATACCATTAATAGGAGGATATATTGTAACTCCCACAAACGAAATAAACCTATATTTAGTATGTGGAAAAAAATCGAAAAAATTCTAATCAAAGTTGCCACATTGATCACCGGCGAAAATTGTGAAATATATAACAACCACGACAAACTTCATTTATCAAAAAACTTAAGTATGACTAAAACGATTGTTGTCAACGAAACTTACGATATGCAAATATAACTAGATGCATACCCAAGAAAATCAACCTTTTTTGTATAAAAGATCAAGTAGGAAATCAACCTAATGTTGTAACTTATACAGCAAGTATAGAAGCAGTACAACCATGAACATCTCTATTACGATCAGTAAATAAGAAAAAGATTCATTTGTAAAATTAAAGAATTTCGAGGACGAAATAATTTCTAAAGAGAGGGGAGTTATGCATAAGTATCTATATATGCATATTAATCAATACGCTGTACAAATCGATACAATGTACGCTTGTGGTTGCGCATGTACTTTCTCGTACTTTCTATAGACAGAAGGTTCTAGATGTGCTACTATATATAACCTGCCGTTTGGGTCAGTTAGTTAGTTCTTCGTCATTCCTCACTTTTAATTCATTTCGTAATTCGTTTAAATGAGGCGTACATAAATATATTACGTATTAATAATGGCAATCCTGATCCTGAACGTTATCAGCTCATAACAACTGCCTTAAGACTTTTTTCGCAAGTATTAAGAGGTGACAGGTGGATTTCGAAAGCTGAAGAAACACTTTTTACAAACTTTTTTCTGCAGTATTCTTCATTTTTCTCCATAATGTACCAACGAAATATAATATAAACCACATCAACTTAAGTCTATCTACACATTTTGTTTCACATTTAAAGGTTTCCTGGGGATAAAGGCAAACGTTTAAAAACTCGAGTTCTATAGGAGACCCAAAACACTGTCTATAATTTATTGTATTGACTTTTTTCTCAATATGGAAGAACTTTCGAAATATTACGTAGCTCTATCAAACATTGAAAAGAACATCCTGAAAATAGCAACAACCTCCGAGTAAAATCCTTCATTTTCTATAAATCCCAGATAGTACTTTCGATCAATTACTTATCCTTATTGAATCGTGAAAAGAACAAGCAAAGAGAAGTAATCACTTTACAAAAAAATACCAAACAATGATTTTGTCCCACTTGGAATTCGAACCGAACCATAATTTTTTACATATTTTGGACCAATCAAACGCATCCCGAAATTTTTCACTTATGCCCCTGGACCTTTTATTTCATTCTGCGCGATCGCTGGAACAAGTTGCAATATAAATGCAGTAAGAGATACAGAAATTAAACTATAAAAATACACAAAAATGTAGATACATTATAATTTGAAAGTTATTGTTTAGATTTTGTTTCAAAATCAAACAGGATAGGTTTCAGGATTGAACCATATTTCTAAATCAGTGATAGGCGGCTCATTGCCGGCTTTAGTTTCTTTGACGCCCTCATGTGGTGGAGCTGGGGGCTCGGGAGCGCCATATTCAGAAGTCACATTTTTGGCACGCCTATTTGCTTACGAATCTTCGCGGCGACTTTTGAACGGGCCTGGCCTGGCCCCTTGAGGTCGAAGCCTGACTTGACGAGGCCTGAACTGGGGTGACCGGCTTAGTGGTCTTTACTGGGAAGGCTGGTTCAAGGTGCTTAGATAGACTTTGGTAATCAATATCGAAAATACGAACGAGTTGTGGATTGTATGGCTTGTAGAAAACAGCATCCAGAGCATCCGGCTTGGGTAGTGGAATATACTTGTAGGCATAGTTGCCATCTACGCGTATTTTGATTCTTCTAAGAATAGATCCAAGCTCGGGTATATTGTGGACGAATGGACATAAATCCCATTTTCCAGGTTGTATTTCTTCCATATAACCAATGACATACTCGGCACCCTCTTGCTCCTGTATCCCCACTCTTACAATACCGTGCTTTATACTTCTAATTGGGTGATCTATTCTATATTTAGAACTCAGGTAGAAACGGGCAGAAAGTTGAGGGGGCCTAACGAACATGTCGTCTGTTATTTGGTGTTCAGGCGGTTGGGGGCGTTTCTTTAAAATGCCAAGCATCGATTCTGCACAAAAAAATATATGTAGGCTATTAATTATTTTTGTTGTTCAGACAACCTGCGAGACTGTTACTAAACCGAGAGTTGGGTGTGTGTCTAAAAGGACATGCTAAAGGAAGAATCAAAGGACGTACCAAAGGATGTCCCAAATTAGGATACTAAATGGCGTACTTCGGTCCGTCCTTTTGTACGTCCTTCGATACTTCCTTTGGTGCATCCTACACGTTTTCCTCGTCTATGTATAAATCTATTAAAAGTTAAACTGAAAAAAAAAATAATAATCTTCAAACACTTTTATTGAAATAGGAAATGACGTCATAAATTACATTATAAAGGTAGTACCAAAGGACGTACAAAAGAACGTACCGAAGTACGTAATTTTGTATCCCAATGTGGGACATTCTTTGGTGCTACCTTTATAACGTATTTTATGACGTCAATTCCTATTCAAAGGAAAGTGCTGAAAGATTATTTTTTTTGTACGTGCTCGGCGTATATACGTTGCGACAGTGTAGTGTATCGTAATGTTGTACATTACGATGCAGCGGAGTGTAATGTGAAGAGTGATCGTCCGCTGTATCGTAATGTACATTATTACGATACTCTACGCCGTCGCATAAAAACGTGTTTATGCACCGGAGTCACCTAAAATTATAAATATTATTATACTTGCCAATAGGATTAGGGAATTCCACTACGATGAAACAGAGAACAGCAATAATTACAGACCTCATTTTCTTGAAATAAGGCTGCCGTCAACACTCTACTCACTACTTTTTGACTGGATTGCACGGTAAATGTTTCAATTTTTATCAAATTTCAAGTATATTCATGTTGCTTCTAATGATTTTTAATTTAAATTATTCAATTTCACCGAATTCTTTGACATGAGCGTGCAAATAGAGAAACGAACAAAGCGCCAGTTTTAGACAAACAACAGCACTCATTTTTGTTAGATACAGACTAGATCGTGGCAGACTATCATATTTGTCTTTCGCAATTATCTGTATTCCATCACTATATTCTTCCTGGACTATACTTGAAAAACACTGGCGAATGACGACACTATTATATGTATACATAATTATATATAAGAACATGTTATCTTTCGATCAAAAATAAGGTAAACATTAATTTACATAGTATGCCATTTGTCATTAGGAAAAGTTTGGAAACTGAAAAGAAATGCAAAATGGTGAATTGAAAATGCAATATGAATTCACGTTTTCACTAGTCAATACAATTTTTCTTAATATTCTTTAAAGATGAACAATGAATTATAAAACTTATCTGAGCAAAACCTTGATCTACTTTCAGGTACAAAATATTGAAGCACCTATAATCAAACAACATATTTTGTCCTGAAACGATTCAGTGACTTGAGCATTTACGGCCTGTTTGATTTTCAATGAATTCACCCTTCAAGGACATACATACAAAATATATTTCTGCATATCAATAATAGTAAAAATTCAGTTTTCGGTGGCCGAGAATATCGCATTTTTTTCTTCGGAACGTGATTTTTAGGCGCGAGGCTCTTTCTTCGGAGCCAGTCACGTATTTTGAAAAAAATGTCATTTTTCCATGTCTAAGTGCAAACCTCATTCTGTAAGATTTTCATGGATTTTTTTTTCTTGGAGAAAAGCATATGTGCACCTTATTTACTATATTCATGCAAAGCTTTCTCGGAATTGATTCACTGATTTTTGATATTTTTTCTTAATGTTTGATGTAATTTGATAAAAGCCTGTAAGCTTTAAGTTGGTCTGCGTTTTAAAAATCACGTTTCAAGTTGTTATTTTTTCAACGGATTCAAATCGATAATTGCGAATTGATAATTGATATGTATAATAGTAAAATGAGATGTAAATTTACGCCATTTTTGTAACTTTGGTGAACTCTATCCTAGACACAAAGTTTGGTTAAGGTGTGTCATAAATTAGCAACGATATTTCACTTTTACTGTTAAAAATAATTTATGTTGCAGATACAAATAATTCCCGACAGTTATTTCTTCTTATTCGTCTTTCGTCCTTTGTGGCAGATTTTTTTGCTCTCGTAAGGGAGTATTCAATATTTCTTTCTACTTTTTTAGTTGTATTTGGCAGTGATTCGCTGCGGCGAATCTTGAAGTAATAAAAATGTTTTTAAAGCTTTAAGTTTCATGACTGTGTTATGTACCCTGCCTATAAGTGTCTATATATGCATATTAATCAATACACTGTACAAATCGATACAATTTACGCCTGTAATTGCGCATGTACTTTCTCGTACGTTCTATAGACTAGCATAACAAAATAGGCGATCCTGCCAGGACAGGAGTTTTCGATCTCGTTTCTCCGGGACAACTAATAGATCAAACGACCCTATCTTTGGAAACGAACTGGAAACGGAGAAAAGAATTTCTACCGAAATGCAAGAGTGAATTCTATGAAATTCGAGAAAACTACAAGGAAGAGATAAGAATTCTACGGAATTCAAAAAGGGAACTAAAAGACGACAAGGAGCATTACAAGGAATCAAAAGAAGAACTCCAGACTTCTTTACGAAGTAGCCCGTCAACCGAAGAAAAGTATTATTTATTATTTACTTTTACCTGAACTAAGTAGGATAATATACTGCGAAAAACAATTAAATAAGAAATCCTAAAAAGAAAACTGAAAATGGACGAGGCCCGCAAACAGGCGGAAGAGGCAACGGCCTATCAACGAAGCATCAGCGAAAAGGACGTAGCAGAGATCAACAGGTGCAGCACACCACAAGTAGCAGCCCAGGTATTGATCTGCAACCCAGCAACAATTCTACAGGTTAAAACAACGCAGCCCACCACGTGTAGCAGTCCAGGTATCGATCCGCACCCCGGAAGCAACTCGACAGAAAACGGCAACGCAGAAAATTGTAAGTAAAGGAGAATAGTTATAAGAAGTGCAGTGTTAATTTTAAGTTAGAATTTTGTACGTTTTGAAGAGGTTAAAAAAGTAAATTTTATTACTAAAATCATCAAACTTGCGCCCAAACACTAACAAAACGAGAAGCGCAGTCAATTCGTCAACTAACATTTAACAAACCTATACCTCAGCTTTCACGTTCACACGGGTCAACACCTATACCTATGCCTCAGGCGAATAGAACACCATTTTCATTTAAAACACCAAACCGAAATTTACCACTAGCTGATCGATCACAAATGAATTGCCATAAATGCGGAAAAATAGGACACTTCGCGGCCCAATGCTATGTTAAATCCCAAAATTTTCCGAATACCCCAAACGACCACCTCAAACTCAAATCAGGAACACGAGAGAACAGGAAGTAGAGGAAAATTATTTAGAATCCCAAGTAATAATACAAGAAGAGATTCAAGAACAGATAGATTACGAAGAGACTGCCGAATAACAGCAATCTCTGGACGATTGCAATCCGTACAAGGAAGAAGAACAGACAGAAAATACAGATTATTAGTAGATTCTGGATCTTCACTCAATTTAATAAAAGAATCGGACCTACTATTAAATCATCCGACTCATCGATTTATAAAAAACTTTGTAATGGGAAATGCTAAACACCAATCAAACAGTGCAACATACCTTAATTACTTAGGAAAGAATCACCTTTTTCACATAATCAATGATGACTCATCTTCCACGTGAAACTCCACGTGGAATTTCACGTCAAAATAGACATGGAAATCTACGTTAATTCAATCAAACTCGTAGAAATCTGCATGTAAATTTGAAATTCCTTCCACGTGGAAATCCGTATGAAATTCTGCCTAAAGTTTCACGTTGAAATATACATGGAAGTCCACGTGAATTCATTCAAATGAGTGGAAATCCACATGGAAATTTGAAACATCTCCCACGTGGAAAAACGCAAAGAATTCTGCATTGAATTTAACTTGGAAATTCACATGGAAATCCACGTGAATTCATTCAAACACGTGGAAAACTATATAGGAATTTGAAACACCTTTCACGTCGAAATCCATGTGGAATTTCAGGTGGAAATTACTTGGAGACTCCAGTGAATTCATCCAAGCGTGTGTGAATAAACATGGAAATTCAAAACATCTTCTATCTGGAAAAACGCATGAAATTCTGCGTGAAATTTTAGGTATCAAATTATATAGAAATCCACGTAAATTTATCTAAACACGTGGAAATCCACGTGGAAATTTAAAGCATCTTCCACGTGGAAAAGCGCGAAGAATTCTGCGTAGAATTCACCTTGGGAATTTACATGGAAATCAACGTGAATTCATCCAAATACGTAGAAACATATATAAAATTAAAAACATCTTCCACGTGACACTCCGCGTGGGATATCACGTTAAAATTTACATGAAAATCCACGTGAATTCATCCAAACACGTGGAAATCCACATGGAAATTCGAAACACCTCCCACATGAAAAAAACGCAAAGAATTCTGCGTACAATTCAACTTTGAAATTTACATGGAAATCAACGTGAATTCATCCAAAAACGCGAAAAAATATATATATAATTGAAAACATCTTCCACGTGAAACTCAACGTGGAATTTCACGTTGAAATGAACATGGAAATCCACGTGAATCCATCCAAATGCGTGGAAATCTACATGGAAATTTCAAACATCTCCCACGTGGAAAAATGGAAAGAATTCTGCGAAAAGTTTAATTTGGAAATTTACATTAAAATCTACGTGAATTCATTTAAACACGTGGAAAACGATATGGAAATTTGAAACATCTTCCACGTGAAACTCCACGTGGAAATCCGAAAAAAAAATTTTATGGAGTTACACGTTTTAATTTACATGGAAATCTACAGGAACTGATCCAAACAAGTGGAAAACGATATGAAAGCTCAAAACATCTTCCACGTGAAACTCCATGTGTAATTTCACGTTAACATAAAAATGGAAATCCACGTAAATTCATCCAAACACGTGGAAATCTGCATGGAAATTTAAAACATCTTCCACGTGGAAAAGCGTAACGAATGCTGCGTAGAATTTAACTTGGAAATTTACATGTAAATCAACGTGAACTCATCCAAACACGTGGAAAAATATATATAAAATTAAAAACATCTTCCACGTTAAACTCAACGTGGAATTTCACGTTAATATGTACATGGAAGTCCACGTGAATTCAACCAAACTCGTGGAAATCCACGTGGAAATTTGAAACATATCCCACATGAAAAAAAACGCAAAGAATTCTGCGTACAATTCAACTTTGAAATTTACATGAAAATCCACGTGAATTCATCCAAACACGTGGAAAAATATATATAGAATTAAAAACATCTTCCACGTGAAACTCAACGTGGGATTTCACGTTAAAATTTAGCTGGAAATCCATGTGAATTCATTCAAACACGTGGAAATCCACATGGAAATTTGAAAAATCTCCGACATGAAAAAACGCGAAAAATTCTGCGTACAATTTAACTTTGAAATTTACATGGAAATCAACGTGAATTCATCCAAACACGTGGACAACTATATTGAAATTTAGAACATCTTCCACGTGAAACTCAACGTGGAATTTCACGTTAAAACCAACATAGAAATTCAAGTGAATTCAACCAAATTCGTGAAAATCTACATGGAAATTTGAAACATCTTCCACGTGGAAATCCGCATGAAATTATGCGTGGAGTTTCACATGTAAATTTACATGAGAATCCACGTGAATTCATACAAACACGTAGAAATACACATGGAAATTTGAAACGACTCCCATGTGGAAAAACGCGAAGAATTCTGCGTCAAATTTAATTTTGAGGTTTACATGGAAGTTAAAGTGAATTCATCCAAACACGTGGCAAACTATATGGAAATTTAAAATATCTCTCACGTGGAAATCAGCATGAAATTCTGTGTGGAGTTTTACGTTTAAATTTACATGGACATTCACGTAAATTCATCCAAACACGTGGAAAACAATATGGAAATTTAAAACATTTTCCACGTGAAACTCCGCGTAGAATTTTACATTAAAATATACATGGAAATTCACGTGAATTCATCAAAAGTCGTGGAAATCTACATGGAAGTTTCAAACATCTTCCACGTGGAAATCCGCATGAAATTTGCGTGGAGTTTCACATTTAAATTTACATGAGAATCCACGTGAATTCATCCAAACACGTTGAAAACGATCTGAAAATTTAAAACATCTTCCACGTGAAAGAACGCAAAGAATTCTGCGTAGAATTTAACTTGGAAATTGACATGGAAATCAACGTGAATTCATCCAAACAAGTGGAAAATTATGTGGAAATTTAAAACATCTTCCACGTTAAACTCAACGTGGAATTTCGCGTTAAAATTAACATGGAAATTCACATGAATTCAACCAAACTCGTGGAAATCCACATGGAAATTCGATACATCTCCCATATGAAACTCCACGTGGAATTTCACGTCAAAATATGCATGAGAATCTACGTGAATTCAACCAAAGTCGTGGAAATCTGCATGTAAATTTGAAATTCCTTCCACGTGGAAATCCGTATGAAATTCTGCGTAGAGTTTCACGTTAAAATGTACATGGAAGTCCACGTGAATTCATCCAAACGCGTGAAAAAATATATATAAAATTAAAGACATCTTCCACGTGAAACTCAACGTGGAATTTCACGTGATTATGTACATGGAAATCCACGTGAATTTATCCAAACACGTGAAAAACTATATTGAAATTTAAAACATCTTCCACATAAAACTCAACGTGGAATTTCTCATTAAAATGAACATGGGAATCCACGTGAATTCTTCCAAACGCGTTGAAATCCACATGGACTTTTGAAACATCTCCCACGTGGAAAAACACAAAGAATTCTGCATAGAATTTAACTTGGAAATTGCCATGGAAATCAGCGTGAATTCATCCAAATACGTGGAAAACGATATGGAAATTTAAAACAGCTTCCACGTGAAACTCAACGTGGAATTTCACGTTGATATGTACATGGAAATTCACGTGAATTCAACCAAGCTCGTGAAAATCTACATGTAAATTTGAAACATCTTCCACGTGGAAATCCGCATGAAATTCTGCGTGAAGTATCATGTTTAAATTTACATGGAAATCCACGTGAATTCATCCAAACACGTTGAAGACGATATAAAAATTTAAAACATCTTCCACGTGAAACTCCACGTGGAATTCCACGTTGATATGAATACAGAAATCCACGTGAATTCAACCAAACTCGTGGAAATCTACATGGAAATTTGAAACATCTTCCACGTGGAAATCCGCAATAAATTCTCCGTGGAGTTTCACATGTAAATTTACATGAGAATCCACGTGAAGTCATACAAACACGTAGAAATACACATGGAAATTTGAAACATCTCCCACGTAGAAAAACGCAAAGAATTCTGCGTAGAGTTTATCTTTGAAATTTACATGGAAATCAACGTAAATTAATCCAAACACTTGAAAAACTATATGGAAATTCAAAACATCTTCCACGTTGAAATTCGCATGAAATTTGCGTGGAGTTTCACGCGTAAATTTACATGGAAATCCAAGTGAATTCATCTAAACGCGTGAAACCTAAATGTAATTTTGAAACACCTTCCACGTGGAAATTTACATGAAAATCCACGTGAATTCGTCCAAGCCCGTGAAAATCCGCATACAAATTTGAAACAACATCCACGTAGAAATCAGAATGGAATTCTGCGTGTAATTTCACGTTCGAGTTTACATATAATTTACGTAAATTCATCGAAATACATGAAAATCTACATGTAAATTTGAAACACTTTTCATGTGGAAATCCGCATTTACTTCTGCGTGGAATTTTACGTAAAAATTTACAGGGAAATCCACGTGAATTTATCAAATTACGTGGAAAACTATATGGAAATTTGAAACACCTTCCACGTGAAAATCCATTTGGAATTTCGGGTGGAAATTTACATGGAAACCCCAGTGTATTCATCCGAACGTATGGAAATCCACATGGAAATTCAAAACATCTTCTATTTGGAAAAACGCATGAAATTCTGCGTGGAATTTCAGGTATAAATTTATACTTAAATTGACGTGAAAACCCACTTAGAATTCTACGTTGAAGGTTACAAATTAAGACGTCGATTTCTACGTGGCAAGAGAAATCCACGTGTAAATTCACGCGTAAATTCACATGAAAATCTACGTGGGATTGTACGTGGGGTTCCAAATGGAAGGTTTCAAATTCTTATGTGGATTTCCACGTAACTGAATAAATTTACATGGAAATCCAAGTATATTTCCACGTTGAAGATTTCAAATTTCTATGTCGATTTACACACGACTGGATGAATTCACATGCAAATCCACGTAAAAGCCACGTGAAATTCTACGTAGAAGGTGACTTTAAATGTGTATTTCTACGTCGCTATAAAAGTGAACGTGTGATTCCACGCGTAAATTCACGTGAAAATCTACGTGGAATTCTACGTGGAATTTTACGTGGAATTCTACGTGAAAGATTTCAATTTTCCATGTAGATTTCCACGTAACTAAATCAATTCACGTCGAAATCCAAGTGAATTTCCACGTTGAAGATTTCAATTTTCTATGTGGATTTACACGTGGCTAGATTATTTCACGTGTAAACCCAGGTAGAAATCTACGTGTAAGCCCAAGTAGGAATCTACGTGGAATTCTACGTAGAAGGTTTCAAATTTCAACGTGGATTTTTACATAGCTAGATGAATACACGTGTAAATCCATGTGAAAAACTACGTGGATTTCAAAGTGGCTACAGAAATCCACGTGAAAATCTACGTGGAATTCTACGTGGAATTTTACGTGGAATTCCATGTGGAAGGTTTCAAATTTCCATGTAGATTTCCACGTAACTAAATAAATTCAAGTGGAAATCCAAGTGAATTTCCACGTTGAAGATTTCAATTTTCTATGTGGATTTGCACGTGGCTAGATAAATTCACGTGTAAACCCAGGTAGAAATCTACGTGTGAGCCCAAGTAGAAATCTACGTGGAATTCTACGTAGAAGGTTTCAAATTTCAACGTGGATTTTTACATAGCTAGAGGAATACACGTGTAAATCCATGTGAAAAACTACGTGGATTTCAACGTGGCTAGAGAAATCCACGTGAAAATCTACGTGGAATTCTACGTGGAATTTTACGTGGAATTCTATGTGGAAGGTTCCCAATTTCCATGTAGATTTCCACGTAACTAAATAAATTCAAGTGGAAATCCAAGTGAATTTGCACGTTGAAGATTTCAATTTTCTATGTGGATTTGCACGTGGCTAGATAAATTCACGTGTAAACCCAAGTAGAAATGTACGTGTAAACCCAGGTAGAAATCTACGTGGAGTTCCACGTGGAAGGTTTCACATTTCGTAATGTTAATTTCCACGTAACTAAATAAACTCGCGTGGAAATCCAAGTGAATTTCCACGTCGAGGATTTCAATTTTCTCTGTGGATTGACACGTGCCTAGATAAATTATCCTGTAAACCCATGTAAAAATCAAGGTATAAACCCAGGTAGAATTCTACGCGTGAACCCAGGTAGAAATCTACGTAGAATTCTACGTAGAATGTTCTGAAATTTCAACGTGGATTTTCACGTAGCTTGAGAAATTCACGTGTAAATCCTCGTGAACAACTACGTGGATTTCTGCGTGGCTAGAGAAATTTATGTGTAAATTCACGTGAAATTCTACGTGTAAGGTTTCAATTTTCCATGTGGATTCCTACACAACTAAATAAATTCACGTAGATATCCAAGTAAATTTCCACATTTAAGATTTCAAATTTTTATGTGGACTTACACGTGGCTAGATAAATTTACATGTAAGCCCAGGTAGAAATACACGTGTAACCCCAGGTAGAAATCTACGTCTAACCCCAGATAGAAATCTACACGTAAACCCAGGTAAAAATCTACTTAGAATTCTACGCAGAAGGTTTCAAATTTCAACGTGGATTTTTGAGCAGCTAGAAAAATTCACGTGTAAACCCACATGAAAAACTACGTGGAATTAAACGTAGCTAGCTAAATTCATGTGTAAATTCACGTGAAAAACTACGTGGACTTCTACGTTGAAGGTTTCAAATTCCAGTGAGGATTTAGACGTAGCTAGCTAAATTCACGTGTAAATTCACGTCAAAAACTACGTGGAATTCTACGTGGAAGGTTTCAAATTCAACGTAGATTTTTACGCAGCTAGAGAAATTCACGTGTAAATTCACGTGAAAAACTACGCGGAATTCTATTTAGAAGGTTTCAAATTTCAACGTGGATTTTCACGTAGCTAGAGTAATTCACGTGTAAAACCTCATGAGAAACTACGTGAATTTGAACGTAGCTACTTGAATTCACGTGTAAATTCACGTGAAAAACTACGTGGAATTCTACGTCGAAGGTTTCAAATTCCAACGTGAATTATGACGTAGCTAGAGAAATTCACGTGTAAACCCACATAAAAAACTACGTGGATTCAAACGTAGCTAGCTAAATTCACGTGTCAATTCACGTGAAAAACTACGTGGAATTCTACGTAGAAGGTTTCAAATTCCAACAAGGATTTAAACGTAGCTAGCTAATTTCACGTGTGAATTCAAGTCAAAAACTACGTGGAATTCTCCGTGGAAGGTTTCAAATTTAACGTGGATTTTTACGTAGCTAGAGAAATTCACGTGTAAATTCACGCCATAAACTACTTGGAATTCTACGTGGAAGGTTTCAAATTTCAACGTGGATTTTCACGTAGCTAAAGTAATTCGCGTGTAAAACTACATGAAAAACTACGTGGATTTTTACGTAGCTAGAAAAATTCACGTGTAAATTCACGTGAAAAATTACGTAGAATTCGACGTTGAAGGTTTAAAATTCCAACGTGGATTTGAACGTAGCTAGCTAAATTCACGCGTAAATTCACGTGGAAAACTACGTGGAATTCTACGTAGAAGGTTTCAAATTTCAACGTGGATTTTTACGAAGCTAGAGAAATTCACGTGTAAACCCACATGGAAAACTACGTAGAATTAAACGTAGCTAGCTAAATTCATGTGTAAATTCACGTGAAAAACTACGTGGAATTCTACGTTGAAGGTTTCAAATTCCAGTGAGGATTTAAACGTAGCTAGCTAAATTCACGTGTAAATTCACGTCAAAAACTACGTGGAATTCTACGTGGAAAGTTTTAAATTCAACGTAGATTTTCACGTAGCTAGAGAAATTCACGTGTAAACGCACATGAAAAACTACGTGGATTTAAACGTAGCTAGCTAAATTCACGTGTCAATTCACGTGAAAAATTAAGTGGAATTCTACGTAGAAGGCTTCAAATTCCAAGGAGGATTTAAACGTAGCTAGCTAATTTCACGTGTAAATTCACGCCAAAAACTACGTGGAATTCTACCTGGAAAGTTTCAAATTTAACGTGGATTTTTACGTAGCTAGAGAAATTCACGTGTAAATTCACGTGAAAAACTACGTGGAATTCTATTTAGAAGGTTTCAAATTTCAACGTGGATTTTCACGTAGCTAAAGTAATTCACGTGTAAAACCACGTGAAAAACTACGTGGATTTGAACGTAGCTACTCAAATGCACGTGTAAATTCACGTGAAAAACTACGTGGAATTCTGCGTAGAAGGTATCAAATTTCAACGTGGATATTTACGTGGCTATAGAAATTCACGTGTAAATTAACGTGAAAAACTACGTGGAATTCTACGTAGAAATCCACGTGGAATTCTAGACGGATTTTCACGTGGAAGGATTCAAATTTTCATGTTGATTTTCACGTAACTAAATAAATTCACATGGATATCCACGTACATTTTCACGTGAAATTCCGCGTGGAAATCTTCGTGAAATTCTGAGTGTATTTCCAAGTGAATAGTTTCACCTGGATTGTCATCAGTTAATTCAGTATTTCGGAACGACCAATAGGTAAGCGAGCAAGGTAGGAGGAACAGTTCGGTCTTCGAAGATGCATACCAACATTCCCCAGTCGAGAGTATAAATGAAGGACAATGACCTAATTGCGTGCAGAACAGTCAGTGCTTCCTTGCCGGTTAATCTTCACATACTAGAAGGCACCGGATCAGTTCGCGCTCTGCCGACTTCCGGTTTTTTTTTTTTTTTTTTGCGATCAAATCACCACTTTTCGGGCGCCGGATAACGTGATCGCGAATAACTCAAAAATAGTGACGGAATCATGAAGGTAAGTCTGGCTCCTTTTTGGATTTCAATTTTTGTGAAATCTTTCTGAGAAATCAAAAAACAAATTTTAATATGGTGTCTCTTAGGAACGAAATTACAGGTCTTTTCCAGGTTTTCCAGGGCAAGAAGTCAAGTTTTTCCAGGTCTCCTTTTTTTTACATCAAAACATGAAATAACTGTTTGTTGTGGATGTAAAAAATGAGAAATTTCATTTTTTATTGGCCAACAATTCTGAAAGAAAGCATAACCATTAATAAACAAAATCTTAATCTTTTGCGAACAAAGACGGCTTTGAAATAGTTGAAATCTTTGTGAAATTTTTGAAATCTTTTGAAATCTTTGTGAAATTTTTTAAATCTTTTGAAATCTTCGTCAAATTTTTTAAATCTTTGTCAAATCTTGACATATCTGTGAATTCTTTAAGAGTCTTTTTGAATTTTCGTAAAATATTTGAAATCCTTGAAATATTTAAAATCCTTGAAATCTTTGAAATCTTTTGAAATTTTTATGACATCTCTAAAATATTTGTGAAAGATTTCTTTCATCTTTGTTTGTGAAAGTATGAAATCTTTTGAAATCTTTGTGACATTTTTCTAATCTTTTGAAATCTTTGTGAAATTTTTGAAATCTTTTGAAGAACTTGAAATCTTTGTGAAATCTTGAAATTTCTGTGAAATCTTTTAGGGTCTTTTTGAATTTTCGTAAGATATGTGAAATCCTTAAAATCTTTAAAATCCTTGAAATCTTTTAAATCCTTGAAATCTTGGAAATCTTTTTGAACTTAGTTGAAATCTTTTGAAATTTTTATGAAATCTTCGAAATATTTGTGAAAGCTTTCTTTAATCTTTGTTTGTGAAATCTTTTGTGTTCGTTTGAAATCATTGAAATGTTTTTAAATCTTCTCAAATTTGTTGAAACCTTTTGAAATAGTTTAACATCTTTAAAATATTTGTGACATCTTTCGTATTCGTTTGAAATCATTGAAATCGTTTAAAATTTTTGAAATCTTTAGAATTCTGTATTCTTTTGAAATCTTAATGAAATTTTTATAAAATCTTTGAAATATTTGTGAAATCTTTCTGAAATCATTTATATTTATTTAGAATCATTAAAATATTTATAATCTGTGTAAAATCCTTTGAAATCTGGTTTACTATAATCTTTTTAAAATCTTTTGAAACTTTAAAAATCGTTGGAAATGTTCGAAATCTTGGTGAAATCTTTGAAATCTGGTTCACAAGCTTTTTTCAAATCTTTGAAATCCTTGCAATCTTTATGAAATGTTCAAAATCTTTGTCAAATCTTTTGAAATTTTTCTTAAATCCTTGTTTGTGAAATCTTTTTTATGCGTTGAAAAATTATTTGAAATCTTAGTGAAACCTTTTCCAATCTTCTAAAAATGTTTTGAAACTTTTTGAAATCGTCTCAAATCTTCGAAATGTTTCAAAATCTTTGAAATCTGGTATACTGTACCCTTTTTTAAATCTTTGAAATCCTTTGAATCTTTTGAAAGTTTGAAAAGCTTTGTGCAAATTGTTGTGAAATATTTGAAATCTGGTGCACACGCCTTTTTTAAATCTTTCAAACCCGTGAAATCTTTGCACAATATTCAAAATCCTTTGAAATTTTTGAAATATTTAGAAACCTTTTGAAATCTTTAGAAATGTTTTGTAATCAGGTGGGTAAACCTGGAAGTAACACCATGCCCAAACAATGTATAAACTATGCCAAAATTAAGGGCTCATTTAATACTCAAAAGCCAAATTTTGGGCTCTGCATTTAAAAAAAAATGCATGGTACTGTCAGCTGTACGTAAAGCTAGCAGTACTATGGTAGAAATATTTGTCAAATCAAGTTTTTTCTTTCACAGGAATCGAGGGCTCATTTAGGGCTCTTAAATGACCTCCGGCGCAATTTTTCAAAAACAACCCTTATCACAGAAAAACTACCCTGAAAATAAATATGCACTAATTAAATTTTTTCTTTCACAGGAATTGAGGGCTCATTTAGGGCTCTTAAATGCCCCCTAGTGCAATTTTTCAAAAACAACCCTTAACACAGACAAACTACCCTGAAAGATAAACATGCACTAATTAAATTTTTTCTTTCACAGGAATTGAGGGCTCATTTACGGCTCTTAAATGCCCCCTGGCGCAATTTTTCAAAAACAACCCTTAACACAGAGTAACTACCCTGAAAGATAAACATGCACTAATTAAATTTTTTCTTTCACAGGAATTGAGGGCTCATTTAGGGCTCTTAAATGCCCCCTAGCGCAATTTTTCAAAAACAACCCTTAACACAGACAAACTACCCTGAAAGATAAATATGCACTAATTAAAAAAGTGAGTACATCAGATTCAAGGGCTCATTTTAGGCTCTCCAACGACCCCAAAAACAATTTTCCAAAACCATCCCTTAACATTCGAAAACTACCCCTTACCCAAAAGTACTCACAAAGTGCAGGAAAAAGTATTGCATCAGTTTGGAATATTTTTTAGTTGTCCGAAAACATCAAAAACTTTTTAAAAAATCACCCCTAAAACTCAAAAACCACCCCGTGAAGGAATTTGACATTAAACTATGAATGAAATATATCAGCAGTTTTTGCTTTTCTTGGACCGTGCACAAACAGTGTATAACCTATGCCAAATTAAGAGCTCATTTCAGGCTCATTAAATACCCGAAAGCCAAATTTTGGGCTCGGCATTTTTTTTTAAATACATGGTACTGCCAGCTTTACGTAAAGCTAGCAGTACCATGGTAGAAATATTTGTTCAATCAAGTTTTTCCTTTCACAGGAATTTAGGGCTCATTTAGGGCTCTTAAATGACGTCCGGCGCAATTTTTCAAAAACAACCCCTATCACAGAAAAACTACCCTAAAAAATCAATATGCACTAATTAAAAAAGTCGGTACATCAGAATTCAGGGCTCATTTTAGTCTCTCCAACGACCCCAAAATCAATTTTCCAAAACCATCCCTTAACATTCAAACTACCCCTTACCCAAAAGTACCGATAAAGTGCAGGAAAAAGTATTGCATCAGTTTGGAATATTTTTTAGTTGTACAAAAACATCAAAAACTTTTTAAAAAATCACCCTAAAACTCAAAAACCACCAGTGAAGGAATTTGACATTAAACTATGAATTAAATATATCAGCAGTTTTTGCTTTTCTTGGACAGTGCACAAACAGTGTATAACTTATGCCAAAATTAAGGGCTCATTTCAGGCTCATATAATATTCAAAAGCCAAATTTTGGGCTCTGCATTTAAAAAAAAAATGCATGGTCTGCCAGCTATACGTACAGCTAGCAGTACCATGGTAGAAATATTTGTTCAATCAAGTTTTTTCTGTCACAGGAATTGAGGGCTCATTTAGTGCTCTTAAATGACCCCCGGCGCAATTTTTCAAAAACAACCCCTATCACAGAAAAATTACCCTGAAAATTAAATATGCACTAATTAACTTTTTTCTTTCGCAGGAATTGAGGGCTCATTTAGGGCTCTTGAATGACCTCCGGCGCAATTTTTCAAAAACAACCCCTATCACAGAAAAACTAGATATAAATGGATAGACTAAGATAGAAAAAGATAGGAGGAAAATTATATTGATAAAAGAATGTAAACGATTCATCTAGATTGACTAAATATAGACAAGGTCAGAAAAGAAGGAATTGAAAGAGGTGGTCATCAAATCATTTTCAAAAAGAGAAAAAGGTAGACTGAGATAGACTGGCATAGAACGAATGGATAGACAAAGATAAATGAAAAGTCATATTGATAAAGAAATCCAAAAATTCATCTAGATTGACGAGCGATAGACTAAGTTAGCAAAGAAAGGTTTAAAAAAGATAGGCATTAGGTCATTTGTTAAAAGCAATAGAATCATAAAGACTGAGATAGACTGGAATCAACAGCAGGAATAGAAGAAGATCGATAAAAAATTATATTGATGAAAAAATGGAAAAAATTCTTCTAGATTGACGACAGATAGACGGGGTTTCAAAAGAAGGGGTTTGAAAGAAAACGCATAGAATAATTAAAGAAAAGACGATAGAAATATAAAGACTAAGATAGAAGAAGATAGGTGGAAAATTATATTGATAAAGGAATGGAAAAAATGCATCGATTGACAAGAGATAGACTGGGCTAGAAAAGAAGGAATTAAAAAAGATAGGCATAGAATATTTTTTAATAAGAGATAGAAAAAGATAAACTGGAATAGAGTGAGATAAATAGGAGTATAGAAACAGTGAGGCGAAAAATTATATTGATAACGAAATTGAAGATATTCATCCAGATTTACGAGCGATAGACTTGGTTAGAAAATAACAGATTAAAGAAGATAGGAATAGAATAATTTTTTGAAAGCGGTTGATTCATATGGACTGGAATAGACTGGAGGGATAGATGAAAAATTATATTTATAAAGAAAAAGATCAAAGTTCTATAGATTGAGGTTAGATATACTGGGTTAGCAAACAAGAAATGAAAGGGATAGGCATAAAATAATTTAAACAAGAGGATAGAAATAGATTGACTGGGATAGAAAAATATCGGTGGAAAATTATATGGGTGAAGGAATGGAAATAATACACCCAGATTGACAAGAGATAGACTGGGCTAGAAAAGAAAGGATTAAAAAAGGTTGGCATAGAATATTTCTTAATAAGAGGTGGGTGGGATAGAAAAAGGTAGATGAAAAATTATATTTATAAAGAAAAAGATAAGAATTATATAGATTGAGGTGAGATAGACTGAGTTAGAAAACATGAAATGGAAAAGAATAGGGATAGAATAATTCAAAGAAGAGGATAGAAATAGATAGACTTCGATAGATGAATATAGGTGGAAAATGATATTGATGAAGAAATGGAAAAAATGCATCTAGATTGACAAGAGATAGACTGGGTTAAAAAAGGAAGGATTAAAAAATGGTAGGTACAGAATATTTCTCAATAAAAGATAGAAAAAGATAAACTGGGATAGAATTGGATAGAAAGGAGGTATAGAAGCAGATAAGTGAAAAAGTATATTGATAACGAAATGGAAGATATTCATCTAGACTGACGAGAAATAGACTGGGCTAGAAAAAGAGATATAAAAAAGGATACGCATAGAAGAATAAAGAAAGAAGATAGAAATAGATAGGCTGGTATGGAAAAGGATAGATGAAAAATTATATTGACAGAGAAATGGAAAAAATGCATCGATTGACAAGAGATAGACTGGGCTAGAAAAGAAGGAAGTATAAAAGATAGGCATAGTATATTTTTTAATAAGAGATAGAAAAAGATAAACTGGAATAGAATTGGATCGAAAGGAGGCGTGGAGAGAGATAGGTGAAAAATCATATTGATAACGAAATGGAAGATATTCATCTATATTGACGAGCGATAGACTGGGTTGGCAAAGGAGGAATGAAAAAGGATAGGAATAAAGTAATTTTTGAAAAGGGGTAGAATCATACAGGCTGGAATAGACGGGAGGGATAGAAAAAGGTAAAGGAAAAATTATATTTATAAAGTGAAGATAAAGGTTATATAGATTGAGGTTAGATAGACTGGGGTAGAAAAAAAGAAATGGAAAAGCATACTCATGAGTAATTTAAACAATAGGATAGAAATAGATAGACTAAGATAGAAAAAGATAGATGGGAAATTAGATTGATGAAGGAATGGAAAAAATACATCTAGATTGACAAGAGATAGACTGGGTTAGAAAAGAAAGGATGAAGAAAGGTAGGCATAGGATATTTCTCAATAAGAGATAGGAAAAGATAAACTGGGATAGAATGGGATAGATAGGAGGCATAGAAACATATAGGTAAAAAATTATATTGATAACCATGTCGAAGATATTTATCTAGATTGACGAGAAATAGACTGGGTTAGAAAAGAAGAAGTGAAAAAGGATAGGCATAGAATAATTAGAAAAAGGAAGATGGAAATAGATAGACTGGGATAGAAAAGGATAGGTGGACAATTATATTGACAAAGGAATGGACAAAAATTCATCTAGATTGACGAAAGATAGACTGGGCCAGAAAAAAAGGAAATAAAAAAGGTAAGAATAGAATAATTTTTAAAAAGTAATAGAAAAAGATAGACTGGCATATATAAAGAATGGATAGAAAGAGTGAGTGGAAAACTATATTGATGAAGAAATCCAAAAAATTCATCTAGATTGATGGAAGATAGACTGGGTTGGAAAAGATGGAATAAAACAAGATAGGAACAGAATATTTCCTAATAAGAGACAGAAAAAGATAAACTGGGATAGAATGGGATGGAAAGGAGATATAGAAACAGATAGGTGAAAAATGATATTGATAACGAAATGGAAGATATTCATCTAGACTTAAAAGCAATAGACTGGGGTAGCAAAGGAGGAATGACAAAGGATAGGCATAGAATAATTAAAACAAAAGAAGATGCAATAGATAGACTGGGATAGAAAAAGACAGGTGGAAAATTATATTGAGATAGGAATGGAAAAAATTCATCTAGATTGACGAAAGATAGACTGGGGAATATATATACGAAAGATAGACTGGGAAACATATAGACTGGGATAGACTGGGATAGAAACAGATAACTGGAAAATTATATTGATAAAGAAATCGAAAAATTCATCTAGACCGATGAAAGGTAGACTGCGTTAGAAAAGATGAGATTCAAAAAGATAGACATACAGTACTTAAAAAAGAAGAGGGATTGGCTAAAGATTGAAAATGATTGTAGAGGGTAGGATTTTTGAGTTTTTTTTTCCAGTGGGTATATAAAATCGGTATTTTTCTGCTTCTCCTATTGTACCCTTTCCCTCTTTGAGACCCCCATCGAGAACCATATCTTCCTCACTGGCAACGGTTTACCAGAGTTAGACAGCGGTGAGGACAGGTAGTGACAGACGGAAATCTAATTGCACTAAGCGAATCACTCGGGAGGAACGTGATGGGACTCCATCTGTCTGGATACGGCCTCTGCGGGTTCGGTAAAGTTGAACTTCGCAAGAAAAAAAAAAAAAAAAAAAAAAAAAAAAAAGAAAAAAAAAAAAAAAAAAAAAAAAAAAAACCGGAAGTAAAGAAAGGCAAAGAGGAAACGCTGCTTTCCTTCCTTCCCTTCTTCGCTAACGTTCACGCTTTTCCTATGCTATGAGATCCAACTACAGGATAAAAGTTTTGCAAATCGAACTTTATTTCTCGATGCTTCTCTCAGATCCCGTTTTTTCACGTTTTTCTCCTTTCCCCCTTTAATTTCGAAAGTCCCTTAGACACTTAAAATCGAGAATTTTGACCCAATTTCTGACAGGTCATTTAGAATTTGGTAAAAAAGATTTCCAAAGGATCGGTAGCTCAGGCAGTAGCGATTCGGCTTCATGACCGGATGTTTGCGGGTTCGATTCTCGTTGCCTGCAATTTTTTAATTGCTTTAGTTTTATTTTTTATTTCTCAAATTATTCACAAATATAATTTTCTTTTATAATCTACAAAAGTTATGCAAGTAATAATTTTTTTAAAACTTTTTTCTTGGAAAAACTGACTTTTTTTAATGTATCATACTTTTGTATTTAAAAGTAAAAGTATGAACAGGGTTCTTTGAATGAAAAATTCAATAGTTTATATGATAACCAAAAAAGATCTTAATTTTAAATAGAGCGCAGTTGAAAATACATTAAAAAACACGAATTTTTGGAAAAATAGTTTAATTTTATAAAAAAAGTTGAATTTTCAACCGTGAAATAAGAAATGTTAACAAAAAAGTTCATTTTCAACCAGATAGTTGAATTTCCAACCAAAAAAGTGATTTTTCGAACCAAAAAGACGAATTTTCTACAAAACTGTTAATTTTAAATTAAAAATAGTTAAAAAAATCCAGAAAATATGAATTTTCAACAAAATAGTTGATTTTTGAACCCAATTGCTGAATTTTGCAGCTAAAAAGATGAATTTTCTACGAGAAAGTTGAATTTCCATCCCTGAAATATGAATTTTTACAAAAATGTTTATTTTTAACCAAACAGTTAAATTTTGAATTACAATGATAAATCTTTAAACGAAGAAATACATTTTCAAAAAAAAAGTAGTTTGTATAGAACAGTTGAACTTAAACCAAAAAGGGTGAATTTTTTACAAAATTGTTAGTTTTTCAAAAAAATAATTGAATTTTTAACCCACTAATAAAATTTGTAACGATAAGATAGGAATTAAGAACAAAGAATATAATAATTGATATGTGAACCAACAAAGATTTATATTTAAATAAAAAATAGTGAAATCCAGTTGATAAAGTAAACAATTTCAACTAAATAGTTGAATTTTCTACACAAATATTTGATTTTTCAACCAGAAAGGATGAACTTTCAACCAAAAAATAGTTGGATTTTCTTATCGTGTTCTAATTATTACGTTCCCTTAACTTTTCCTACCCTAATTTCCCCTTACTTCCCATACATCCCTTTTTGTCATTTCCTTTCATTTCCCCTATTTTCCAACACTACCCCCACTTTTCTTTGCCTTATTTCCCCTTAATTAACGTATTTCCCCTTCCCTAATGTCCCTTCATTTCCCATACTTACTCTCCGCTTATTTTCTCTCACTTACCTTACTTACTTTTGTCTTACTTCCCCTACTTTCCTCCCCTCATTTCACCCACATTCCCTCACTTAATTTCACCTCAATTCCCCTACTTCTTCTCCTTCATTTCCCCTTACTTCCCTACTTCCCTTCTGCTCACTTCCCCTACTTTCTCTTCCTTTATTTTCCCTCACTTCCCCTACTTACTTTCCCTCACCACCTCTACTTTCCCTTCCCTTATTTCCCCTTAGTTCCCCTAATTCCGCTTGATACCCCTACCTTTCCTTCCCTTATTTCCCCTCACTTCTCATACTTCCCCTTTCCTCGTTTCCTCTCACTTACCCTGCTTACCGTCCTCTCACTGCGCGTACTTCCCTTCTCTCACTGCGCGTACTTCCCTCCTCGCACATTCCCTACTTCCCTCCTTTCACTTCACCTCATTTCCCTTACTTTTCTTCCCCTGATTTTTCCTTACTTTCCCTCTCCTTATTTCCCCTCACTCACCCTACTTTCCCTCCTTTCATTTCCTCTCACTTCACTGCTTCCATTCCGCTTACTACCCCATATTTCGCTCTCATAATTTCCTCTCACTTCCTATACTTCCCCTCCTCTCATTCCCTTTCATTTTCTCTCTTCACCCTTAATATGCCTACTTGCTTATCTCTCGTTTCCCTTAACTTCCTATATTTACCCTCCTCTCATTTCGCTTCATTTCCCATAGTTCTCATCCGCTTATTTCCTCACACTTACCCTACTCACCCCCATCTCAATTCCTCTATTTCCCTCCTCGTTTTTCTTCTTACTACTCTTACTTCCATTTCACTTACTCACCCTACTATCCCTCTTCTTATTCCACCTTACTTAACCCACTTTCCCTCCCCTAATTTCTCATCACTTTCCTACTTTTCTTTTGCTCATTTCTTCTCACTTTCCCTTACTTCCTATACTTGCCCTTCTCTCATTTCCCCTCAATTACCCTGCTTACCTTCCTCTCACTTCCCGTATTTCCCTTTTCTCACATCCCCTACTTCCCTCCTCTCACTTCACCTCACTTCCCTTACTTCTCCTCACCTAATTTTACCTTACTTTTCCTACTTTCCCTCCTCTTATTTCCCCTCACTTACCCTACTCCTTCCCTCACTTCCCCTCACTTGCCCTACTTACCACACCCTTATTTCCCCTTACTTACACTACTTCCCCTGCCCTCATTTTCCCTAACTTCCCTACTCTTCTTCTGCTTTTTTCTCTCATTTCTCCTTACTTTCCATACTTTCCCTTTCATCATCTCACCTCATTTTTCATACTTTTCCTCCGCTTATTTCCTTCTACTTACACTACTTACTCTTTTGCCACTTCCCCTACTTTTTTTCTTTATTTTCTCTCACTTCCTATTTCTCCTCTCGTAATTTCCTCTCACTTTCCCTGCTAACCCTCCTCTCACTACCCGTACTTCTCTCCTCGCACATCTCCCACTTCCCTCCTCTCATTTCACCTCATTTCTTCAACTTTTCCTCCCCTTATTTTCCCTCACTTCCCTATTCCCCTCTCCTTATTCTCCCTTACTTACACTACTTCCCCTCACTTAACTACTTCCATTCCACTCACCACACTTCTTTCCCCTCTCATAATTTCCTCTCACTTCCTATAGTTCCCCTCCTCTCATTCCCTTTTATTTCCCTTACTTACCATTAATACCCCTACTTTCTTCTCTCTTATTTCCTTCAACTTCCTATACTTACCTCACTCACCCTCCTTTTACTTCCTCTGTTTGCCTCCTCGCACTTCTTCTCATTACTCCTACTTCCCCTTCACATACTCACCGTACTTTCCCTCTCCTCATTTTAGCTTAGTTAACTCACTTCCCCTCCCCTCATTTCTCATCACTTTCCTACTTCCCTTTCTCTCATTTCTTCTGACTTCCCCTTACTTCCGATACTTCCCCTTCTCTCATTTCATCTCACTTACCCTGCTCACCCACCTCTCACTTCCCTCCTCTCATTTCACCTCATTTTCCTCACATTCTTCCCCTAATTTTCCTTCAATTTCACTACTTTTCCTCATCTTGTTTCCCCTCACTTACCATACTTTTACCCTCATTTTCTCTCATTTTTCCTTACTTCACTACTTTCCTTCCACTCACTCCACCTTATTTCCCTTCATATAATTTCTCTCACTTTCTGCACTTCCCCTCTTCTCACTTACTTCCATTTCCCCTACTTATCCTTAATACCCCTACTTTCTTTTCTCTCATTTCCCCCAACTTCCTATACCTACCCTACTCACCCTCCTTTCACTTCCTCAATTTCCCTCCTCGCACTTCTTTTCACAACTCCTACTTTCTCTCCACTTACTCACCCTACTTTCGCTCTCCTTATTTCCCCTCGCTTAACCCACTTCCCCTTCCCTTATTTCTCATCACTTTCCTACATTTCTTCCGCTCATTTCTTTTTACTTTCCCTTACTTCGCATACTTCTCCTTCTCTCATTTCCTCTCACTTACCCTGCTCAACCTCCTCTCACTTCCCGTACTTTCTCCTCGCACATTCCCCTCATTTTTCTTACTTACCATTAATACACCTACTTTCTTTTCTCTTATTTCCCCCAACTTCCTATACTTACCCTCCTCTCACTTCCTCTATTTCCATCCTCGCACTTCATCTCACTACTCCTACTTCCTTCCCACTCATTCACCCTACTCTCCCTCTCCTTAATCTACCTTAGTTAGCCCACTTCCCCTCGCCTCATTTCTCATCACTTTCCTACTTCCCTTTCGCTCATTTCCTCTCATTTACCCTTACTTTCCATACTTCCCCTTCTCTCATTTCCTCTCACTTACCCTGCTTACCCTCCTCTCACTTTCCATATTTTCCTCCTCTCACATCCCCTACTTCCCTCCTCTCTTCCCCGACTTCCCTTCCACTTACTTCACCCTACTTTCCCTCCCATAATTTCTCTCACTTGCCGTACTTCCCCTCCTCTCATTTCCTTTCATTTCCCCTACTTACCCTTAATACCCCTACTTTCTTTTCCCTCATTTCCCCTGACTTCGCATACTTACCCTCCTCTCCTTTTTCCTCATTTCCCATACTTCCCCTCCGCTTATTTCCTCCTGCGAAACTATAAGGGTTTCTGTAAGGGGTTATTATTAGTTCTTTTTGGATTATAGTAATTTCAACCGATTCCTGTGGGAAAATTGAAATATTTTTTCCGAAAGAACTTAGTAATATCGAGGAAAAATTGGCGATTATTCGAAATTCTATATTAACATATTTTTAAACTGAAAAACTTCCAATTGAAATGCATAATTCTGAATTCAAAAGAATAATGTTGAATACTTCATAAAAATATCTTTTAATCTGTTTGCTCTGCAAGCTTAAAATTTTACTTGCATCACTCTTAGCAATATAATCTTTTCTTTTATTCAAAAGATTTCTCTGTTTCTCTGGTGCACGTTTAAATAAATTAGTATCATCAAAGAGTCATTGCGAAGCAGATTTATCACTTTTATGCGATGCTTTTCCATTAAAATATTGAAACATTCCTATTTCAATGGTGAGATTATCTTTAAAGTTTTAAGGTTCAAAGAGCAACTTTGAAAATTCGTATTTTTTTTATTTGTATTTTTTTATATTCTCCTCATTCGTGAAAGACGTCTGACTGATAATGTCAAAAGAATTTTCCATGTTTCTATAGAAAA
Organism: Andricus grossulariae; assembly: GCA_011634705.1. Lineage (NCBI taxonomy): Eukaryota > Metazoa > Arthropoda > Insecta > Hymenoptera > Cynipidae > Andricus > Andricus grossulariae. The sequence continues at coordinate 286,377,349 of JAABKJ010007545.1, read as the reverse complement.
AACTAGATTTTTTTCAAACTACACAGGTCACGTGAATCAAGGCGACATGAATTTTATTCATTCGATTCAAGGCAAACTCAGTTTGAAAGAGATAAAAGTGATGAAATATTTTACTTTTTTAAAAAGCAGATGTATTTCTATTGAGTTAGTACATTGGTAAACGTGACTTTTTATACAAAATACAAATTTTTTAAAAATATTTATTTCAAGTTTTATTTATTTACTTGTTTTTAAGATTATATAAATAAATTATTTTTAGAGTCTTAGGAAAATTCGAGAAAAAACAGTTGAATTCATACGAAAAATAGAAATTTTCAACAAAATAGTCGAATCCTCAACCAAAAAATATTTTTATTTAAACTAAACAGTTGCAATTTTAATAAAAAATGATGAAATATTCCACCAAAAGAGATGAATTAACAAGACGAATTTTTAAGAAAGTCATTGAATTTTTAAGCAAAAAAGATTTTTCAGTCAAGAAGAAAAAAAATGTAAAATTATAATTTGAAGGGAAAAATTATTATGAATAGAAAATCAGAATTTAGAATATCGAAAATTTTTAAGAACTTTTTACCCTCCAGGATTTTAGACAATTTTAGATGAAGTTTGAATCTGTTCAAAAGTTATTTAGGACCTTTTGACCCTTGCAAAAAATTTTAAAATATTTTATAAATTTTCGGAAATCTTTGAAAGTTCTAAAATATTTTTAATCTCTTCAAAACTTCTAGAATGACTGAATATTTGTTTATTGACCCGGATTGATAAAATTGTCTTAAAATTTTCCGGATGCGTTTTTGACAGTTTTGAAAATATTCTGTGATGTTTAAAATATTTTCTTTAAATTAATTTTCGAAAGCAGTCATTTTAAATGTGCCCTGAAATCTTAGGAAGAAAATGTTTATTATCCTAAAACCTTTTAATGGAAGTCAACAAACAAGAAACAAATTTTCAAAAAATAGTTGAATTCTCAACCAAACGAAATTAATTTTAATTAAAAAAAAACAAATATTTGGAGAAGTAATAAAAATTTTATCCAAAAAGTTAAATTTTCAAAAAATTACATTTTTTTCACTAAAAAAGATCATTTTTCAATAACGAAAAAAAAGTTAAATTTTCAGTGTAAAAAATTTATTTTTCAATAAAAAGAAACTAATTTAAAACCAAAATGACGAATCTTTAATTAAAAATTATAGCAGAGAGATCAGTCACTTCTGTTGACTTCTAAACAGCCCTATTTAACGCATTTTTCGTTTATTTGCATATTTCGATTTTCGTAAGAACTAAACTATAATTAGTTTTATTCATACTGAGTCTCACTTTTTCTTGTGTTTTGGTCTCAATTTAACACGATCCTACTTTATCTGTTTAGTTTGAATAACCTAATAAGGTCACAGGCTATAGGTATATTATTAAATTTAAGCTTCGTTTTAATCTTCAAAAAACATTTTATTTCATTGAAATAATAAATAAAGTATACATTTTTTATGTCGATTAAAAGTAGTATTTTTCCTATAGTAAAAATAAATTAAATTACATAGTATATAAATGTCATTGATTGTACTTATTCCTTGTGTACATTGGAAATTGAAAAACTTTCTAGTTAGCTTTCTCTTATGACTTCTCCATCTTTCAGATACGACAGACCAACAATAATCTGCTAACATATTTGCACTTTTTTTTAGAATTATACCTTTTCTCTAACTCAGCTATATCCTAGTGGAATTTTTCTCCATATTCGTCGCTTACTGCTCCAAGATTTTTAGGAAAAAATTCTAAATCAAAATCCAACATATGGATTCTCAAAGACATATTAATCTTCATTTCCTTAACATATTTTAACATTTCATTCACCAACACTGGATAATTTTCTGCTTTCTTATTTTTCCAAGAAGTTATTGATTACGTTTTTTACGTACGTATGCCTCAAGAGATTGCTTCATCAGTTCCCTGAAAAAACTTTTAGCCAAACTTAATTTGATGTGCAATGGCGGTCAGAAAACATGTTGAGAATCAACAAGGAGTTGTGCAATAACATTTTTTTGTCAGGGTATCATTTCTATCCGCGGTGGACATATTTTTTGTTAACAGTGTGCTGCTTTATTTCGGCTATCCCATTGATACAGAAAGCACATATACTTAGCGTAGCCTAAGTGTAGACCCAGAAGAATACTCATTATTTTGAAGTCGCCACATATATTCGATTTATGTTTATCATAATAAATTGTTTCTAATAAAATGTTCACATTGTCATAGCATTCTTTAGTTTGCGTACCATAAACGACTGGTATGGTTGGATTTTCGTTATCATTATTTAAAAGTACAGCTTTCAAGCTTGTTTTATTAGAGTCAATAAAAAGACGCCATCCATTAACCAAAAATTCAAGCTGACGGTCGTTCGTTTCAAGCAGATTTTTTTCTTTCAGGCGAGAAGCTAATATTTCTGCTTTAAATTCAGAAAGAGTTAAATCACGGATAAGATCATTTGATTCTTTTTCATTAAAACGGATTGGTTCAGTTTGCTCGTTTTTTATTTGTGAATTCGATTCAGTCAGGAGATGAGTGCTTTAAACTGAGCGGTTGACTTTCAAAAAACTCTTGTGAATCTTCCGTTGTTACTTGCATTGGTGAAGGAGTTATTGTATGTACTGGCACACCAAGTAGAGGCCTTGTAACTGATGACACTTGTGGATAGTTTCTTCGATATTTTGTTTTTGATGAAAATCCTTTTAATTTAGTTAGACAAAAGTAACAGTCAATCACATGATCTTTCTGTCCTCTCCATATTGTAGGCATAGAATAAGGAAGATTTCGAGAGGCTTAACTTGATAGCCTTATCGAACAAGTCAAACATATTACACCAGGAACCCAAGGCTTATCCCAATTACTTATGTTGAAACCAAAATAGTTTTCGTATGCACTTTGCAATCAGGGAGTGAAGTTCTGTCTGTTCTCCTCAAATACACACCACGGTGGTCCGACTCCAGTGATGCCAATGTGGGCGACTTTTGCTACTGCGCTTGCGTTCGGGAGGCGCACTGGTTGGCCACAGTTGGCGCACAATTCAAAATTGGAATTAAAATGAATTCTTATGAGAATACATAAAAAATATTTAAAAACATTGCAGACAATTATTTTGAATTACTTTCTCAACAAATTTCTTCTGAAATTAACTGTTTTGTGAAATATAAGTTATTCTTCGGAAGTCAAAGAAAATAAACTGTTATTTAATAAATATATGTGTTATAAACTAATAACTGCGGTTTCCAGTTGAAAACATTCACGTAAATTCACTGTATTTGTTCAACCAGGGTGTCTAGGGGTTCAACGACAACAAATTTCATGACTTTTCCAGGTTTTCCAGGACAAAAAATTAATTTTTCCAGGTACCTTTCTTTACGATAGAAAAATAATTTTTGAAAATACAATTAACAAATCGCGATTGTTCGAGAATTGGACATTTACGACAAAGCGTCACTTGAACCATCCATCAAAACGACATCCGACATGAGACAAAGGACTGATTTCTGAAACTGACACAAGATCGCGACACTTCTTACCAGAAGTATTAACCAGAATAATTTTAACTAGAAAAAATCGACCAGAGTTAATTAACTAGAAATTTCTAGGCATATTAACCATAATTTCGGATTAAACTAACCAGAAACTTTTTACCAGACGCGTCTAGTAACTTTAACTAAAACTTTTTTTTGAGCGTATACATTTTTTAGCAGTAAACGGAACAGTAAAGAATTTTCGACAAAATAGTTAAATTTTCAGCTGAAGAGATGAATCTTTAACTAAAAAATTCATTTTTAACATAGTAGTTGCATTTTCAACAAAATAAATAAATTTTCAACAAACAACAGTATAATAGTAGACTTTTCAAGCGAAAAAAATAAACTTTCAACCAAAAATAATTTAATTTTCTTATTAGGTTCTATCAACTCAGTTTGCATTTAAGCAAAACTTGCAAACCCTGTTAAAATTTATCATAAGGGAACGTACGAAACGTTATATAAGTTCTTAACGTTACTTCTACTGCCCCCCCCCCCCCGGTACCTGTTATCAACCGTAGTTCTTAGAGAAACCCCCTCTACCCCCCTCAAATTGGTAACTTAGTTTATGGACGCCCCTAATTTGAAAAAGGCCTTTCGGCGAATTACCCTGAGGGGAACACACTGGCCATGAAGGAGGGAAAAGTTTGACTAAAAGGGATCCAAAATCGGGTTCCATGGGAAGTTTCAACATCATTTATGGATTCAAAATTTGCAAAAATCGAAGTCCTATCTGCTCCCTTTCGCGAGATATAGACATTTTGATATTTAAGGTCTTCTACTTAAAACAAAAAATTCATAATTAAAATAAATTTCGACTTTCAAACAATTACTTCGGGCAATTCATTTTTGAAGAACAAGAAAAAATCTGCCTCAATCCGGTCTTGAACCAGGAACGCACTAACAATGAGTGGAGCGTTAACCAATTATGCCACCGAGGCTGCAGCAGACATTTTGTTGTTCTTTATAGCTACCTTTTTACAGGGGAATGCTATGCATTATACGAATGGTTAACGCTTTACTCATGGATAGTGGCGTTCCTGGTTCAAAACCGGTCTCAGGCAGATTTGTTCTTTTTTCTTCGAAAATTAATTGTCCGAAGTAAACTTTTTAACATAGAAATTTGTATTAATTAAAAATTAAAAGATTTGGACGTTAAAATCTTTCAATAGTAATAAAATGCTTATAAAAATTAATTAGGTTAAACTCACGTTGATGAAAAAATGGTACATTTGTCACAGTGGAGAAAAGCGTATAAAAATTTGTAAAAAGGTAGCTATGAGGAACAAGACAATATCTTTTTTTATTGTGAGTATAAGAACTGGAAGATTAAAATGTCGATATCTCGCGAAACGAAGCAGCTTGGATTTTTATATTTTCAGATTTTTAATCCATTAGTGATGTGGAAACTTCCTATGGAACCCGATTTTGGATCCATTTTAGTTAAACTTTTTCCTCCTTCAGGATCAGTTTGGAACTCAGACTCCTAGTAGATCCCCCGGATGTAGATTGCTGTCACGTTTCGGCCACATCCTCGGACGTCGCACGCAAATCATTTTACTATCAGAAACGAGCCGACTCTTTTCGTTCAGAGTTTCAGACAATAATCTCGTAACCCCCTCTTTGATCCTCACTTCCTCGCCAGTGGCCGGCCGAGCTCGATGCTCGTTCCCAGGCCCCAGCAGCCGCGTCCTGAGAGGAATTTAAATCTTAACCGTCGCCCCGGCTCAAAAGAGTGGGAGTGAGTTCGAACCTCGCGGGAGGGTGGAAAGGAGACAGATCGACCCGATACGTGCCGAAAGGGCCAGAAAGAGAAGGAGAAAAGAGGCTATTTATGGTCTAGTTCAAGTATTTTATACCCCATTGTTTCTGCTACTATCAATAAAGGCGTATATTCAACCTTATTTTCAACTAATGCTTTTTTTCAGTAAAATTCTTTAAAATTCACAAAAAATCGCTTAGAAATTGTGAGGAAGCAGAAATCTACTGAGAAAAAATTGCAAATAAAATGTTTGGTAACTAGTTTCAGAGACATTTTAGAAATAAATTAGTTTTTCCAAAAGCGGCTTTAAATTCTTAAGGTAAAGAAGCAACCTCCATAATTGTAAAATACAATCGGTATTTTTAAAAAGCGCCATCTTCTGGTCATGCTACCAGCTACCATTTTATTTAATTTTTACTAAAAGCTGGTAATTGTTTACTTTCTAGCCCAGAAGTAAAATATTAGCCGTGGGAGACCAAAAAACACTGATCTTCTTCTAAAAAAATACACAAATAATTTTAAAAAAATTCGTATTGATCTTAAAAATGTTATTTGCGAATCTAGTGAAGGATATATTCGGAATCAACACCTCAAAATTCGTTAGCCCAAAATTAAAATATCAATCGGGGGAGACCAAAAAACATTGGCCTTTTTGTCAAAAAATACACAAATAATAAAAAAAAAATGGTTCAATGATTGATTTTTTAAGTTTCGGGTTTTTTCCGCAGAATTATAATCATTTTATGCTCACTTTTATACATTTTTTACAAAAACATTTGAATCTATCAAGGATGTCATTAATGTTAAATATTTGTAGATTTTAATTATTTTCACTAATAAACATTACAATTATGATATGCTAAATAAATTTTGTTTCATTAATAAATTATAAATGTTTCTACAATTTTTTCCCCAAAATAATAATTTGTCGAGCTGGAAAATGGATGGGATATGACAGAACAAATAACAAATTTTCAAATAAAAATAAAAATAATAATAATAATAGTACAATTAAAATTTGCTATAATTTACATTGAAATTATAATATGTTAAATCAATTTTGTTTCATCAATAAATTGTAAATGTTTATAAAATTTTTGTTATTAAAAATGATAATTATTACAGCTTAAAAACTGAAGGGACAAGTTCTGTCATACCCTACCCCCTTTTCCAGCTCGAAATATGACCAATAATTGTTATTTTTGGTGATTTGATACCTATTTTTCGAACTGACCTTGAAACTTTCGTTGGCGAATTTTTGAGGTCATATAAATACATACTAGTATGAAGAATATGGGCTTCAAAATTAACATTGTATTAGATTAGATGATGAGTGGATCTGTTGATAAGTAAGTGTACTTCGTAGTTTATTTACTACTGACGGAAAGATTAATGCAGAGATAGCCAGGCGTATGTATAAACGTGGTTAAGAAGATTATCGGCATTGTAGGAGCCATTACCAGAAGTATAAATATATTAAATAAAGCTAAAATTGCAATGTACAATTGTGTACTTGCATACACTGTGCTGTACGGTAGCAAGACCTGAACCTACCAAGAAAAGAATAGGAGTCAAGTTTAACGCGGTTTCCAAGCAATTCCTGCAGAATTTTTGCGGTAAAACGCTAATGGACAAATTCAGTAATGAGAGGATTCTCAAAGAAGGTGGCGTAGAGGAAACACTGTTTGACAAGAGTGAACAAATTTGTTGAGATGGTTTGGGCATGTTGAGAGAATGAAAGCAGAACGACTGACGAAGCAAGTATATCGAGGTAAAGTAAATGGTAGCGTACCAAGATGCAGCCCGAGGAAAGATCGGTGGGAATGTGTGAATGAGACCCTAGAAGTCGAAAAGCTATAAAAAGCCATAAAAACACCAGTATGGACGTAAAGGAAGCTAAAATTGTATACCAGGACAGGACACTGTGACCACAAATAGTTTATAATAAATGTGTGATGAAGAGTATAAAAGACGCCTGAAACGAAAGACCTTGGATACTAATGGGCCCGAGTGGAGAGCTTTACTTGGTGGATGTGATTAGAGTAGAGTATGGATCTTACAATGTGATTATCAGTAAGTTTGCGTATTTATGGGTGATCTATGACCTTTGTCGGAGCAGTGTTGCGGAACGAACGTGTTATTTAAATAAGCAACACGGGAATTTTGTATTAATCTAAAAATATATACCCCCCACCCCTTATACCGCCTCGTACTTAACTATCATATATACCATATATTGTAACAGATAAAAATGATGGGAGATGCTTAGATATGAAGAACGTTCTTCAAGGATTTTAAGGAGCAGAATTTCTTCTAGACCTCTCTGAAAGTCTGAGGAACAACTCGTAGAACAGCAATGCAATAAAAGAAGAGAATGGCAGACTTCAAAGAGGGAGAGAGTTGAGTAGTGGGGCAGAGGAATTTCAAGTGAAAGAAATTGTGGTGGGAGAAACTTGATGTTTGTAAACAGAAAGTTAAGAATATTTTGGTGAACGCCTGAACGGTTCGCGCGCTATTTCACGCAATTTTGCGATGTAAGCCTGTTCAAAATTACAGCATCAGTGCTACTTCTTAACTCAGTACGTTGACCGATGATACACAATTTTTTCAAGGTCGATATTGATATGATCTAGAATCTTTTTGTCTACTCTAGATTATTCTTTCTAACTGATTATATAATTATAAATGCTGTAATTTTGTATGGAATAAATAAAATTCAATGTAATTTAACTATTCAGCATTGGGCATTAAAAAGCTTGTTATACAATTAGGTTTGAACATTGCCCTATTGTTCTCGCCATTGATAACAATTAAAAAATAAACATTTGCCGGGTTCTCACAGCGCAAAATTTTCTTAAAATAGGGAAAAGGGGGGATTTTTTTCACAAAAATAGGGAGAAAAAACTAAGTATCCTTAACTGTATTTTTTCCGATATTTTAAAACAAATATTATAGGTCGCTAAAGTGTTTTTATAGATGATATGCAACATTTATTAGTAAATAAAATTTGACCCTTAAAACTGAAGTCCACAAAATTGATGCTCTATATGGATGTTAAAAACCATATCAACATTTGTTTCCACACACCAAAAATTAAGAAGAAATTTCAGATCTACGTAAAGACTTCAGTTTTTATGAAAAATTTCAAAGTATACAAAACTTTTTAATATTTAACTCATAAAAGTCGCATATCGGCCATAAAAAAACTTTAGTGGCCTTTAAATATTTTTGTAAACATCTGAAAAAATACAGAATAAATTTCTCGCTACGAGAAAGAATTTTCTGCTTCAAGGTTTTAGAAAATCTAAAAATAGAGATTTGGCTGGGCATTATAGGGATACATTTGTTTAAAGAAGTATTTTTTTTAAATAAGTGTTAAGAAAGTACGTAAGCATGACAAAAATAGAGGAAATATCCAAATAGGGAAAAAGGGTAAATTTCTCGAAAAGGGGGGAACTTTTTGAAAAAGAGGGAAAAGGGGGAATAGTGCAATGATTTTGAAGCTTGGTATAATCAAATTTATATCTTCAACTTGAAAAAAACTTTGAGAAAAGTCGAAGGGTTTGAATTTAAAATATTTTAATTTTATAAATGAAGTATGTCACTGCATACCCATGTATGTGCCACTTTGTTAAAAACACGCTTTATTGACTTAAAAATTCTCTAAAATTCCATGGCACACTGATAAAAAATGGATTAAAATTTTTTAAACAATTTTCATTTTTAAACATTTGTCTAACTATGCGAGATACGGTAAAACTTTTAGCGCTATTCGATTCTGCCGAAAAAATTACATAAAATCCATGTATTGAACAATATTTTGTCCCACCCACTTTGTTATACAGTATGAATATAAATTCTATACCATAAAAAGTGGTGAAATGCATACAATTTATGTAATTTTTTTTTAGAGAAACAGGATGGCACTATTAGTTTTTATGTGTCTCGCATTTTTAAACAAATTTTTTTTAACAAAAATTAAATAAACATTTGAAAAATACAATATTGTTCTTAAAAGATCATCTACTAGTTTTCGCACTATTAGTTTTCCAATGATTTCATGACAAAATAATTTTTTTGAATAGTTTCGAAAAATTAAAAAAGTTGTAATGAAAAATCCAATTTTATTTTGATTAATAATGTTTAAAAAGTGGAAGAGCTTACAATTTTAGGGCACCACAATTTTCAAAATGAGACCACTTATGAATGGAAATTAAAATATACGTATATTCGTTAAAACTAAATTCGGCTTACCAGAACAAGGAAGCTCGTTCTAAACTGGTATAGTGACAGTCTTCAGAAACTTACCTGAAAAAAGAACACATATATAAATATAATTCATTTTTCCATTTCAAATTTATGCAAGTAAAACAAAAAATCTGAAATAAATTTCAAAATTTCCAATTTAACAATGCTATAATTTCTACAAAATATCATGCAACTTCTTCTAACAGAAAATGTGTTTTTTCACCAAAAGTGAAACTTTAGTATTAATATAAATTCAGGGTAGCCGCAAAATTTTATTTTCAAAATTCCCTTTCTTTTTGGCTGATTTTTCGCTGGCTAATTTTTCATTTTCCGTGATCATTAATATTTAAAGAGAAAATTCTAATCTGGTAACATTTTTAATATAGAATCTTTTATAATAGAATGAATCAATTTTAAATTAAAATGTATATATTTTTGATTTATTATTCTCAGGGCTGCCACAGCCTAATTTACTTGAAAAAAGTGACCTATTTAAACATAAAAAATGAGTAAAAGTGACTAATTTGCATTAATAATGTGATTTATGTGTTTTTTTAATTGAATAGAATACGATTCATAAGACTTTAAAACCATTCAAGCTGATTTAAAATTAATTGGAATCAATTTAAAAAAATTCCATTGATTTCAGAAAAATTGGAGTAAATTTAAAGGATCTTGAAGGAAAACGAGAAGAATGCGATGAAATTCATAAAAGTTCAAGAAGAATTGAAAAAAATTGAGGAAATTGGAAACAACTCAAAAATATGAAAAAATGCATTAAATTTGGTAAGTTTAAATGAATTTAGAAAAATTCAAGGAAATTCAAAAGAATTTAATGAAATGCCCAAGAAGGTGAGTTTAAAATACTTAAAAATGAATCAAACAAAAACTAATTTTTTTTTAAATCCATTGAATTGAGTAGATCTGGATAAATTCATAAGAATTCAAGATAAATTCCAAATAAATTTAAATGAATTCCAAAAATATTTAAAAATCCCTTAAAATTTATGAAACCCTACGAAATGCCTCACTTCTTTAGAATTAATTCTTTGATTTCGGTTATAATATAATGAAATCCCGTGAAACCCTACGAAATCTGATATTTCATGAAATCCAGAAAAATGAGTTAGAATACCTTGAGAAATTGTTTAAACAATTTATTATTGTTTTTAGCCATTTTCTCTTAGAATACAGTTAGAGAGCCTCGGGTTTTTCAAAAAATTTCAACTTTTCAGTTAGAGCGAGACAATAATCAATTAAATTTAACAGAAATAATTGTTTAAACTATTTACTATTATTTATAATAATATTCTCTTTTAGAATAATGCTACAAAGTTGCAGTTTGTTCTAAAATAATTGACTTTTGGTCGACTTTTTAATTTCAGTGAGGTAATAATTAATTCAAGTTAACAAACATAATTGTTTGAACAATTTATTATTTTCAATAATATTCTCTTTTAATAATTTTATAAAGCTGTGGTTTTTCTTAAATTTGCATCTTCTTCTATACTGACGCTAGATATTTGCGGGTTTTTTCTTAAACTTTTAACTTTTTGTCCACTTTTCGCTTAGAGCGAGGTAATAATTAATGAAATTTACCAGAAATAATTGTTTAAATGAATTATTATTCTTTATAACTAATGAACATTGAAGAGAATCATTTTTTAAACAATCTTTTTCTTTTTCATGAATATATTTTTCTGAAATAAAACAAATATTTAAAATATTTTTCAAATTTTCCATATGAATAATATTAAATGTAAATTTTCGTTGAAATAGTTACTGAAAGCCTTTTTTAAAAATTAATATTAATGCTTATCCTTTGTTCCTTACTAAAAAGTCAAAGAAAAATTTAAAAATTCAGAAAAACCCCCAAGTTTCTAGCATTAATATAGAAAAAGATTTTATAAACAATAATATTTTGTTTGAACAAATATGTATGTTGAATTGCATTAATTATTGCCTCACTACAAGTGAAAAGTTTACAAAAGTGGAAAATTTCAGAAAAAACTGCAAATATCTAGCATTATTCAAAGAGAATATTATTAAAAATAATAATAAATTTTTTTAAGAATTTTCTTTGTGAACTTCAATTAATTATTACCTCCCTCTAATTAAAAAGTTGCAAACAAGTGGAAAATTTGAGATAAATCTGCAAACTTCTAGCATTATTCTAAGAGAACATTGTTATAAATAATGAGACATTATTTAAACAATTATTTCTGTTAAATTTAATTGATTATTACCTCACTCTAACTGGAAAGTTAAAAATAAGTTTTAAAATTAGGAAAAACCGTGACTTTTTAACTCTATTCTAAGTGAACACTGCTAAAAACAATTAGAAGTTGTTTAAATAATTTATGTTAACATCTCGTTATCAGTAGAAAGTAGTATTTTATATATTAGAAATAATATGTAATAAAAAAAAGCAAAAAATCATAATTAGCGCCAGAAACGCGCAAAACCCATTTTTCACTTATGGGTTTTTTTCGGGACTCTATAAAAGAGACCTATGTGGGTGATATTTATTAAGTAATTATTCATTTGTATTTTATAATAGATCGTGAATGCAAATGTTGAGTTTCAACTCGATTCACCTAATATTGACGATTCTAAATAAAATGTACAAAAACATCTTTTTCTCTAATGGGAAATACGTGTTAAACGTCATGGGGCTTGCGGAATCTTTAAACATAATTAAAAAAAAAAAATCACGCATTTATTTTTTGTGGATCCGAACAAATTTGGGGGCGATTAGCGTACAAATTCGAGAAAAAAAAATTCAAATGCATTTTTGGATCACCCTTAAGGAGCATTGTTAAAATGAACAAAACCTGGTCCGTTTGAATAATTTTAATTCGCAATTATCTGAGCCTCTGCATTTTCTACAACATTAAACCCCGATCCGCTCAATTTTGAACCTAGTTATCTCATTCTTTTACAAATTTTGTCTAGTTTCTCCGAGAGCTTCTTCTATTTTTCTGGGAATCCCCAAAAATGCTCTCTCCTCTTTAAAATCGACGTCCCCTTCCTCCCCAGCATCCATCATCCTCATCTTCAGGGCTGGGTCTTTTGGTACCTCTTTCCTCCTCCTCTCCCTACCACCGGACCACAATTCTCGGTTAGCAACACGATGCGACGCGACGTCCAGCGAGGAAAATGTTGAGTCCAATTCACAGCGAGCGAAGCGGCGAACGCTTGCCACACTTGCCAACAACGGCTTTGGTTTCAACGGCTCGCGGTTTGAATCGCAGTCGTGGAGGAGGAGAGGGAGTCAGAAAGGATTTAGCGCATAACCCCTTCACACCACACCCCTATTTCGAATTTGGAAGCACGTTCGTATGTTAAAAAGCACTGAGAACCGCTACCAAAACTCAAACCACGTTTTTCATTTTTTCAACTTCGAAACAATAGCTCAACGCGTTCTTTTTCTTATCACGCTACTTTTCAATGAACTATTATTTTGGGGGCTACAAAAACTGTTTACAGGCCATTCAAACGAGAATCCATCTAGAATATAAAATAGGATAATAAAATTGTAAATTCAGTCGTTAGAATTATCCTGTTTTTGGGTTATAAATTTCTGCAACAAAAAAATTTAACAATTTTCAAATGCATTTTTTCATTTTGAGGCATTTGAACCTTAAAACTTGAAAGATGTATGCACCGAGTTTATTTAAAATTAAAACCTTATCGTTCATACTTTAAAAGGCTTTTACATTTTTATTTGAAACATACCTCACAGCCCTTAATTCTCTTAAAACAGGGAAAATAGGGTAATTTTTCGCAAAAATAGAGGAATAATAGGGGAATATATTTTTGATTAACAAAATTCATGTAGCTACAAATTTCAATTCAATTTTAAACGCTTTAAATTCCTCAGATTTGAAGTTGAAGTATATTGCATTTTCAAGAAAATAGATGAATTTTTTCCAATCAATTGAATTTTCAACCAAAAAGATGAATTTTCGAACAAGAAGAAAATGCATGAATTTTCCACCAAATTGTTGCATTTTCAACTGATAAATATCAATTTTCAACTAATAATGGAATAGTTACATTTGCATTTAAAATTATTAATTTCAAACAACAACAAAAACGAATTTTCAAGAAAACAGTTAAATTTTCAACCAAAGAGATGAATTTTCAACAAAACTAGAACCTCATGCGCGCGCTCCGCACGCGTTCAAGTAATTTCCTTGCAATTGTTTTATTTGGAAATGAAGTTAAATAAAATACCACGAAATTAACTTTAACTTCAATAACTTCTATTTGTACATGGCTTCGTATGGGTAACCTCTCACGATGCAGCATAAATAAGTTTACAACTCTAAAAATTTTCATGTAACTTTGGAAAAAACTTCTAAAATGTCGGCACGTGCAAATTTTCATAGGAATACATAGTAAATGATCTCGGCTCGAGAAGAGTCCAGAAATCTTGATTAATCAAAATAGATTATTAAAGTAGTGGAAGAAATGAACAAAAAGAAACAAGACTGCAATTAATTAAAAGGAAAGTTTTTACCATTATAACATTTGTATGCTTTTTTAATTCTTATTAAACATACAGTGCATATGTTTTATTATAAAAATGAATTTGTTTAAAATTTTCAAATGGTTTCGATTTTAATAAAGTTGTATTTATTATTAAATAGGTCATACCTGCGTGTATGTTTTTATGTAAACTAAAAAATTGTCAAACTCTGAATTTTTTAATGAAAATTATTTGAATAAATAATCATTTTTGTAAATTTTCAAAGTATCGTAGAAAAAAGTTGTTTGAAATACATTCTTTATTGATTCCGTAAAAAAATTAAGCCTATTCTTTGAAAAATGGTCAAACTCACAATTTTCTTATTAAAATTGTTTAAATAATTAATAAATCTTGAAAATTTGAAAAGCATAATCGAAAACAGTTATCGGAAATATATTTATAGTTAATTATGTAAAAAATTGACCCTATTCGTTGAAAAATATCAAAATTCTGAATTTGTTTATGAAAGTTGTTTAAATAATTAATAACTCTTGTACATTGACAAAACATAGTAAAGAGTTACCAAAAAGACAATCTTAGTTGACTTTGTAAACAAATGGTGTTTATTCCTTGGAAAAAACCCCACACTCTGAATATGTTTACGCAAACTGTTTAAAAAATAATTCATTCTTGGAAATTTGCAGAGCATCATAGCAAAAAGTCACCGGAAAGATATTGTTACTTAATTTTGTAAAAAATGAATTCTATTCGTTGAAAAATAGCCAAACTCTTAATTTTTCAATCGAAATTGTTAAAATAATTAAACATTCTTGTGAATTTACAAATCAACATAGAAAACAGTCATCTGAAAGATATTCTCAGTCGACTTCGTAAGCAAATTGAGCCTATTCGTTGAAAAACAGCCGAATTCTAAATATGTTAATAAAAAATTTTTAAATAATTAATAATCATTGTATATTTTCAAAGCATAGTAAAGAGTTATCAGAAAGAGAATCTTAGTTGACTCCGTAAACAAATTGTGTCTATTACTTCAAAAAAAACCCAAACTCTGAATATGTTTATAAAATTTGTTTAAATAATTAGTAATTATTGCAAATTTCCAAAGCATCATAGCAAAGACTTATTTGAGAAACATTCTTTATTGATTCCGTAAACAAATTGTGCCTATTCGTTTAAAAATATCAAAACTCCGAATATCATTATGGGAATTGTTGAAATAATTGACAATTATTGTAAATTAGCAAAGTAACATAGGAAAGACTCATTATAAATTAATTCTTTTTTGTTCTGCAAAGGAATAGAACCAATTCGTCAAAAAATAGACAAACTCTAAATTTATTTATGGACATTCTTGTAAATGTACGTAAGCAATGTCTAAGAATGGCCCTCTTTGACGAAGAAGGCGTAGATCTCGAAACAGTGAAGGTGCGTGGATTGGCTTTCGCAGATGACAAGATTGTTATGGCAGAATCAATCGAGGACGTCAAAATACATAAGGATAAAGTGGTCTTGTCAAATAGTCCTCACCTTTTTTTTTTTTTGTAAACCAGTGTAATTTTCCATTATTTATAATTATAAAAAGAAAAGTTTCAACTTCTAGTTGAAGTTCTAAATTTTTTGTCTAATTCGGTTGAAAGCTATCTAAATTTCAAAAAAAAAATTTTTTTCAAAACACACAAAATGAATGCATTAAAATGTTTCGAAATTACATCACAGTAAAAATCAGGAAAAAATATATTGCAGGTGAAAAATTATTTAAGAAAATCTTACAAAAGCACAATATCATTTTATTGAAGAGATTATTAAAATACTGCACAGTGGACCAGGAACCATAAAAAGTGGCAAAAAGTCGATTTTACGTCGAATGCATCTGAAACTTGGTATACAAGGATTTTTGGGGACGTTAATTTGAAATTTGATGTCAGAAATTACAAATTCAAAATGGCGGATCCAATATGGCGGACGAGTATTTCAAAAAATTATTGAATTTTCTTTAAACGTGCTATCTAGGGGTTTCCGAGAGCGCTGGTTCTGAATCTGACATCGCAATTCCAAAAAACGAAATGACGGATCCAATATGGTGAACGAATATTCCAAAATATCATTGAATTTGCTTGAAACGCGGTATCTAGGAGTTTTTAGGGGCAATGATTTCGAATCTAACGTTAATATTTCAAAAATCAAAATAGCAGTTCCAATATGGCGGACGAGTATTTAAAAAAAATTATTGAATCTACTTAAAAAGTGGTATCTAAGGGGTTTTCGAGGGCGCTGGTTTCAAATAAGAGGTCATGATTTTCAAAAACAAAATGGGGGATCCAATATGACGGTTGAGTATTTCAAAGCATTATATATCCGATCGGCCATTTTTTTTTGGAATTCTGACGTCCGATTTGGAATCAGCGCCCTCGAAAACCCCTAGATATCACGTTTCATGTAAATTCAATAATGTTTTGAAACACTCGTCCACCATATTGGATCCGCCATTTTGTTTTTTTAGAATTATGACACCAGATTCGGAATCAGCACCCTTGGAAACCATATATAGGTGTCTTAAAATTTTATTGTTATAGATTTTGATGTGTTTTTCGACTTCTGGCCACAAGATCTACGAAAAGTGGACAACATTTTTTTGTTACGTTTATTCCTTGATTCAAATGGTCATTCTTTTTCATTAATTTAGGCTATCTCTCTTGGTTTTGATCTATCCGAAATTCCAGAAAACGCAACACTTGCGCGACCACGTTTTAGAGGCTTAGGGTCAAGAGTTTCCAATCTCAATTTAGGAACGAGAAAATTCGAATTCAGCCAATCTGCATGATATGCTTCAAATATTTCTTTAATTCTACGGGAGGCTTTGTATTTATTTTCTCTCTTTGAAACGACAATTGAGACAGAAACTCTCAAACGTTCCAAGTCTTCAGTTTTTACTTTTTGTCTATCAATATTCAATTTATCGAAGATATACTGAACTACAGTCTCTCTTCCTTCGTCATTTGGAGCGGACGGCAAGAACTATAGGCTTAGTTCAGCTTTCAGTTACTAAGAAAAATTATATGTCGGTTATTATGATAATCTAGTATCTTTTGAAGAGAAGAACAAGATGAATCTATCCATTCGAATCTTATTTAATATATATTTTAGAAAACACACTGGACAAATCCAGCGGTATTCATAGAGACAAAATTCCAAATATATATTATACAATAGAGTCCTGCGAGAGAGCAACGCTTGCAAGGTCAGCGGAGTTGCGATGTTTACGGTTTGGCACTATAAGAAGCCACAAGCAAGAAGGAGAAGAAGAACGGTTGGGAAAGTCCCGAAATAGTGTGAAGGTCATTGAGGGTACCCCCTAAACGGCCAGTATATCGGGACTTTAGTGTATATGAGAACTTGCAGAGTCGCGCGCTGTTACGCGTGGACGGCTCCATGCGTGAGCGCGCAGTTATTCGTTATTTCTTCAGCAGGATATGAATTTGAGCAAAAGTAAGCACCCCTGCGTCAAACTAGACATACCAAGGAACCCACTGGCACCTTACTTTTTTGGATGTGAAGGGGAATGCCAGAAAATGAAGTTTCGGCATCAGGCGTTGCGGGAAAAATCTAATATTTTGTGCATAAAACATGTGAATTTAAAAATTTTAGACGAGTTTTGTAGCTTCTTCGCCATTTCCTGGATTTGTTGATCCAAACTGAATTTCAAAAGATCAAAAATCGATTGCTTTTCGATGAATATCATAAAATTGTATCCCTTCTTTTTAGTTACCAAATATAGAAAATCGAGTTCTATTTTTCGACTTTGATTATTTCTCAACGAAACACAGGGAATTTTATTGATAATAAACTCCAAGTGCAGATACTTCACGGTGTCTGAAAGTCGAAAATATATTCAACTGATTCAAGTTTAAACCTTGACTTTTGGCCAAAATGTGCGATCCTGGCTCACTGTGTACTGGAAACAATTAACCAAAAAAAAAAAAATCATTGTTAATGCTTAACATGAACTTATTTTGACAAGATCAAAAACTGATGAAATATCCATTTGGCAAACAGCTCTCAATAAGCCGTATAAAATTGATATTAATAAAAAGAATCGTTTTTACCAAGCGTTAGATTGTCACATCTATCCCACTAAGTTTTCGTACTTGGAATTGGGATAGTTGAGACTTGGGATTTCCGTACTAAGGTAAATAACCACAACCATTTTTATCATGAGGTGAACAAGTTGGCGAAAAACTATTGTGACCAGATTAAATCAGTTTAGTTGCTTACTAAATGAAGTACGTGGTGGATGTGCAGGGCTTTGGATGTCCAGTGTATAAATTTATATTGGAAGAATTGGCTATAGTATCAATCAGTGATGGCGCGGGACCTTTCTCTGTCTTTTTTCAGCCTCATTGCGAAAGAGCTGTTTTATTCCTCACAAATTTTGGTAATTATTGAAATGCACACTTGAATTCATCATTTCTTTTAATTTTCAATTAGACTTTTTTGTTGAAACCATCAACTCAAGAATGGGTTTGTTTTTGGTATTCCGAAATTTGATTTTTTCTCTTCCCCCACCCTTTTCTAATGTACTGAACTTCGCAGATAAAATTACATTGACTTTTAAAGCGCAGATAATTTTCAAAGTATTTTTTATTCCTGCAAACATCACTTTTTCGCATGATCGAAAAAGATATTTCAATCCTTATAAATTAAATATATTATTATACCTGTTTTCATTCTACTATTAAATGCAATTTCCGTGTCTGGCCATGTGACTTTTTCCTTGTACACAGCCTTTTTGGTATCTGATCCCATACTTCCTAACTTCTTAAATTATTGTTTCTTGCTCCTGAAAAATCCAAACATGAGATTGAATTATATTTTCTGGCTCTGTATTCATGCTTCGATTCTTGCAGTCAGCTACGTTACATTCGGGTAACTTCCCAATGCAACGAATTATGTGGTTACGTCACCAGTATCGCGCAGTGTCACCCTTTGAGAGTGCCCTCTACAGTTGGGAGTGGCAATGGGACCGAACCGAGGCAACGACCAGGCAATGGCCCCGGACAAACGCGAGAACATCGTTTCGAATGGTTGGACCGACTCAGCAGGGACATCCATACCTGTTGGCAAAAAAGCTCACCGGCGCGAAGAGGATTTATGCAGAGGTTACATGAACGTTAGGTCAATATGCACCGTGAATATGCCCATGAAACGCCTCAGCATTTAAGAGATCAGGTATTCTTTTTGCGCGGAAACGGATAAGAAACTCTTTATCAGCAAGAAGAAGAGCAACATCCTCCAGCGAACATTCCACCTGTTCCAGCAAGACCACCTTTGCAGATAGCCGATAATGCCAACATGAGAACTAGTAGAGCATATCCCCGATATGCTCCGTGAATACGTTAATCTCTGGGATCTGAACTGTGTAGTTGTTTACGAGAAGGCAGTCTCCCTGCTTAGCTACAATAGAAGTAATGATACTTCAGTACGCCTAAGTAAGACTCGCGAGCGTATTGCACAGCTTCAGTTTAAAATTAAAATGTCGAGATGGCATGCACCAAATGTTCAGTGCGTGATTCGCTAATTAAAATAAAATGAAAGATTCACTCTTAAATTAAGGTCACATGCTCGAAACTTACGGAAAGCAAATCTCGCGCTGAACAAGTGTAAACTGTTGACCATCAAGCAGCACTGGGTGCAAAAAATAAGATCTCTTTTAACAGCCACAAAAATTCCACCTTTTCTACTTATTCTTCCCGTCTATTCAATAAAACGTCATGTGCCGTTAAAAATCCGCCTGTCAATAGGAGATTCAAGTTTTTTTGGGAGCAAGTATATGGAGATAACTATCAGCCAGATGAAGACGGTTCAGAATATCACTCTTTCTTTACTTTTGCCAAAGACAAAGGTTTCAAGGTCCAGAGGATTGATCCAGAGGTATTGATCCCTAAGACCGGAGGTTTGTCAAGACTACATAACTACAGGTTTATAGCTTCTTTAAACACCAGCTATAAGCTATGCACTAGAATCCTCAAAGAGAGGATACTAACACCTATTGAGCTGGTATGGAATGCAATAGTTGAACAACGTGGATGCTAGAGAGGGCTGGGAGGTTGCTGGGAGAACCTGTTAATAAGCAGGTGTATTACCCAGGATCAGGTATCGACGCAGTCTGTCCATAGCTTTGATTGACTACCGTAACTTATTCGATAATACGAATCATGAGCTACTTATCAAGCTCTTCGAGTGCCTGAGGGTGCATCCAAGAATAGTGAGATGCATAGTGCTCTTGTGCCGGACAAGATTTGTCATTAGATCTGACAAAAGACCCGTCGAATAGAAAAGAATATAAGCTCAACCACCTTCTATACATGGACGATCTTAAACTCTTTGCCTCGTCAAAAGAGGACCTTGATGTCCTCGTAGCGGCAGTAAATAGGTACTCTACAGCGACTGGCATGAGCTTTGGACTGGCCAAGTGTCAACAAGTGACTACATCATCGCGTGACGAACAGGATGTTCAACTAATAGCTGGAAATACCATTCGACATATTGGTAATGAAGAAACATATGCATATCTTGGAATACCGCAAGCGGAAACCGAAGATGTGCGTGTATTATAAACGGCCCTTCAAAAAAAGTATTGGCAAATTCTCAGAAAAATTTCGGCTTCCGAAATATTTAGGAAGAATAAGATCCAGGCGACCAATATGCTGGTCGTTCCTATACTGCACTACATGTTTGGTGCAGTAAAATGGAGAGTCGATGGGTTGAAGAAAAATGACCAAAGCACACGCAAGAAGATGACAATCCATCGAAGTCATCATCCTAGAACTTCCGTTACTCGAATATACCTCCCTCGAGATAAAGGAAGTAGAGGTTTGCTGAGCTTGGAGTATCTTCGTCGAAGAACGGTTCTGGCTACAGCTCGCTCGGTTCTAAATAGCACGAATTCTCTGATGCGACTCGTACAGCAACTTGAAATCATCAATGCTGCAGCCTATCATCACTAACACCTTTGATGCTCAAAAGTCGTATACAGAAAGCAGAGCATTTGCTTCTACTAAGAGAACAAATGCTGAAAAGCCCCTTCATGATTTGTTCTCATCATCGGCTGACTTGAATGTATGGAAGCTTTATTTCTTAGCCAGCTGAACAAAATCCTGGCTTGCCAGCATCAGGTTCATTCCATCGCGAGCTGGATGAAAAAGGCTGTTCTTCTGAGATAACTTCATCTGGTCCGTCAACGCTGTTCCTGATAACATTTTACAAAGATTCGGAACTCTGAAAACGTATTCATATGTGAAACTTTTAGCTTCATTAAGGCTGTCTTCCGCGTAAGGTCATCTCTGGCTAGAGACCTAACTCCAAGGAACAGTGTTGTACGAAGTCTCTTGCGTAATTTTTCTTGCTCTTGCTTACCTTTTAGGATATAAGGAGCATGAGTGAATTACGTACAAGCTCCAGTTGCTCGGCACTATTTGCTTTGAGGAATCATCATCGTAGCTTCTGGAGCCTACAACTTCTAACAATAATAATATAATATCGAAGGTGTTCTCGCGTTGGCGTCGCGGTAGGGCTTGAAGTTTCCTTTCATGAATTTGACGGCTATGTTGGCTGTAGCATTGCTTCTGACAGGGTTCCTAATGCTAGACAGACAGAGAACGAAGAGAAAAGGGACTAAGAGTAGCACAAAAAACCCATAAATCAACGGAGAAATTGCGTAATCTGTATAGACGCTAATCGCCAGCAAAGGATCGTCGGGGCGCCCCTGGTACTACCGCTTATTGTGGCAGCATGCAAGCCGGTGGTGGTGAGCTACGTGATGGACAGGTAGATCTCACCGGGAAACTTGGAAAGGCTACTGTCCAGCCAGAAAATCGACAAGAAGTGGTGAGCAACAGAATATCAGCTGCGCCTGCGGAAGATGTTTCGGTTGAAAGCCCCCAGCCGACCACTTCCACAGGAATGCCATAGCAACGCATCAATTTTCAAAACCATCATGATGAGCATTTGACGCGCTGCCTCATTTGAATACGAGATGGGAGCGAACACAAATTCTCCTTACGGGATGGCCCTTCGCCAATAATAATTTGAGGTCAATTTTCCGGAAATAAAGACAGTAACCCAAGGCGACCTCAAACAACGAAGGCGTCAGGTAATAGACGGCAACCTTTTTCCTAGAAGAACCATCAACCGAAAAAGATCTGTGGTTGAGAATGTATGCCGCCAGCAACTCCAGGGCGCGCAGGCCAAAAAGAGGATCTAGTGGACGCCAGAAATGAATGGAGACGTGACTAGATGTCACATTTGGCCAACGGCACGAGGAGGACCCGTCAGGGGTGAACAACAACGTCTCATTGTGAGTCTTTATCAATTGCCAATTTTTCAAAAATTTAGGCATTAATATTTTGCTTTTTAATTAAGATCCATCAGGCGGCGCCGTCTTATATCTGAGGTCGAAGTGAGTAACATCGAATAACAGGTGCAATAACAACTGGCAGCATCTGTAGCATACCCCGAAGATGCGTTGGAAGAGGATGTTCATATACCCGCGGTACGAAACGCTATGGACGAGCGAGGGCCGGATCTAGTGGATGTAGCAGGGCAATTGTCTCATGTTCGACAGTATTTGGCTTGCAGCTGCCGAAGCCTGTCCCTGCTCCTGCTGAATTCATCGAACAGCTTGA
Organism: Andricus grossulariae; assembly: GCA_011634705.1. Classification (NCBI taxonomy): domain Eukaryota; kingdom Metazoa; phylum Arthropoda; class Insecta; order Hymenoptera; family Cynipidae; genus Andricus; species Andricus grossulariae. Next base: position 286,354,609 of record JAABKJ010007545.1, on the reverse strand, counting down.
TGAGGAAAGCCTGCGTATCATGGTGTGCTTCACTGATGCCATCCTAGAGTTCGCAGATCAAAAACCATTATTGAAAAATGGTCTGCCGAAATTTAGAGTCAACAAGGAGCTTCTCCGGTTGATTGCCGGCTTGAACACCGAGATACTGCCTCTGTTCTTGCAGCAGGATATGAGAAGTCTCTTGCAGATTGCGCTGCTGTCGCGTGCGCCAGGATAATGAGCATAAAACTCAGAGGCTAGGCTACTAACAACTGTGCCCCAAGGAAGATGTCAGATCCTCCATGGAAGTTTCCACTTCAAGACGAGATTAGTAAAATAAGAGTAAAACTGGGACGGTTTTACCAATTTATACAAGAATATCTACGAACCTGGACGAAGTGATTGACTATCTGAAACAGAGGCTCATGATCCTGTCAGCGCGACTGCAACGATTTAAGAGAGCGATCGCGAAAAGGAATGCCAATGGGGATTTTTTTATAGACGAAAAACGGTTCTATCGCGGACTTTCAGATGGCAAAGACAACACTCAAAGTTACTGTGAACCACCTAGGGCCGAGGAAATGGCTCCGTCTAGAAGAGGACAGAGTTGCACATTTGCCTAGTATGAATAGTCTATCCATCTTAGACTCTGATTTGCCTTGTGGAGAGATAAATGCTTCACTGATACTGGACGATAACGCTCTGATTGAGGCAATGACTGATAAAGAATCGTACAGTTAGCTTGGCATATTGCTGGCGAGAGCTCTGATCCACTCTGCAATTAAAGAAAAGCTTGGGGCAGCTTTTTCGGGTCGCCTTAGTCCGATTCTGGCATCTGGCCTCAGTGCGAAGAACACTACAACACCTACGACATTCCTCTCCTAACATACTCCTTCGTATTGGTGACCTGGTCCGTGACTGAACTCGAGAGGCTTAATAGTATAATCCGCGTGAAAATGTGCGAGCACTGAATGCACCATGAGATAACAGCTGTAGGGAGAACAGTTCTGCCACGCAAGCTTGGAGGCAGAAGGATCTTGGATGTTCGTCGATTGTGTGATTCTCAGGTTACGCAATTGCGCGAAAATTTCCAAAACAGGACTAAAATCTCACTCGACGACTACATCTGAAGAGTTCACCTGTCTTCCCCCCACGCCCTTGAAACCGGCAGTTTTTGATTTCCAGAACATCGAACATCTCAACGCTGAACAGCTCAGTGGCGAGGTAAACAGCTGCACAGGCAACACCCCCAAACATTAGATCTTCCTTGCATGGATAGTAATGCTTCAAACCTCTGGTTACGGCGGGGAGAACTCTTTCCGGAGACGGAAGGATTTGTCGTTGCCATCCAGGATAGGGTAATCAAGACGAGGAATTACCAAAAACACATTCTCAGTATGGCGTCAGTTATTGACAGATGCTGCCCTTGTGGACATCTCAATAACAAAATCAAGCACATCATTAATGGCGGTACGATGCTTGCCTCGCAAGAATACACGTGCGGACATAATGATGTTGCTGGGATTATTTACCAACAAATTACTCGGAACACTGGTTTACTACAAAGATTTGAGCCTTACTACAAATATAGCCCAGTTAAAGTAGTAGAGAACGAATATCATCTCCTTTACTGGGACAGGGCTATTCTGACTGTCCACCTTGTCAGACACAACCATCCAGATGTCCTCTAATAAGATAAACGTGCTCAACACGTGAGAATAATAGACATAAGTGTTCCTCTCAACAATAAAATTAGGCTCCGAGATACTGAGAAGATCCAGACATATTTGGAGCTGAAGCAGGAGATCATGACCGTGTGGAGGATGAACAAGGTCAGCACCCGGTCGTGATCTCCTCCACTGGGAACATTCATGCGAGGTGCGTACAAATCTCGGAAGAGCTGGGAGCTTGAAATTCACTACATATAATCCAGAAGGCAGTATTCTGAACACGTGCCGCATCGTCCGGAGATTTCTGGGATTTAGTAATGATAGCGGCTAAAATCGCCTCCTGTGGCCATCCCGCGTACATGATAGATGACTGTGATAAACACGTTATTAATTTTTTACTCTTGACCTTTTCCTTAAATGTGTGTATATTCGTGTGCGTGGGTGAAGTTGTGTTTTTCTCTCGCTGTTTAATATAAATAAAATTATTATTTCAAATCGTTGGTCTCATTCTTTTTCATTGGAACTAGCGTTTGTAAGAAAGATGGAACCTTATAAATGGGCTCTTCAGGACTTTTTTAGAGAGTTTTTTAGAGAGTTTTTTAGCGAAGTACCGGGTTATGAGTACCTGTGCGCGGAAGGTGGGCCAAAATATAATATAGTAAGTCTTTTTGTCGATTTCGCTTCTACTGTTCGCAGGAAGGTTTATTTTCAACTGAGTAGCTCAAGGGAAAATATCTCCTTATATAACAGTCAAGTTGTTTTTGTTATGAATAACTGAGTAGCGACGTTACAATATATGGCCATATTTAACTGTGCTCTATTAAACTATAAATTTTATATGAAAAACTTTGTTCTAACCGTGTACAAGCACACAGAAAAGTATGGCATTTACGACATGCTTTCTGTAAATTTGCTTTGCGAAAAGCTTCGATTGGAATAGTTGCCCACTAGTTTCAATTCGAAAGTTCGAAAATGCCTTCCAAAACTTAACTACATCTGATAACGCAGTGAGAGATTCTCCGCAAGTCGATGCATTGGTGTATCGATGCTTTTTCGATGGGATCGAACATCGAACGTCGATCCGCTATATATCTATTTTGTGTGTGTGAGACTGTGAGTGACTGGGCGTGTTGTTAAAGCAGAGTCGGCATGCACGTGTAAACATGTTACGAATTCGAAGATATGTACAGTTCAAATAAAGCTTTAACAAACGCTTTAAAATTATTTGTCGTATTAAAAAGTATGTTACTGTTCCGGAAAAGAATTTTTGCATTAGTTTTCAATATTAAATACCAATTATCAAACGAATTTCCAAAAATAAATCATATTTTTAGTTTACTTTTTAGTAAAACGTATATGCGCAATAGTTATTCCAAGAAGGAATAATATTATAGTAATTAATCCTGAACCAGTTATTCCTGTATGTATTTTTTGGGTAACATAACCTTGATAACCTAAAAATACACAGAAAGCTATTGCACATGCACCGATCCAATTGTATCGATACTTTGTAGACCGATTTTTGAACTCGGATCGGATTGACAGTATTTAGAGTATCGATTATCAAGGATCAATACTTTTTATCAGCATCGCCCACCACTATTAGGTGTGCTATAAGAAAACATTTAATTTCTATGAACGCGTCTCATATCCGTGTCTGACGTTGAGAATACAGGTAATCATTGTGCGACGCAGATCACCCGCAGATTGTGATTGTCAGGTTCTGCGTGCAATAACGCACTCATCTCGCCAGAATGGACTGTATAGCACACATCTGCGAGCGCTATGAGTTGCGTTTGGCCAACACACTCTGCATCACACAATGCCTCGAGAATGTGACGCAGATTCTGCAGTCACTATGAGGGCAGAATCCTTTCTGATAACATTTAATTTTCCTATCGTTACTACTTATTAAATTAAATCTCATTAGAAATTTATATAAACCATTTTCAAAACAATATGGAAATTTTTTAAATATATATTTTTTTAATTTTGTGGATTTTTTGAAATTTTGCAGATATTTTCAAAAATTTGGTATTTTTTTTTAACTTTTCATATCTTATAAATATTAAAAAATGTTTCAAATCAACATCAATATTACAAAAAATGCATTAGTGTACTCAAATAAAGATTTATTTGAAAATTATAGTTTTTTTTAATTCGCGGGACCAATTCTCGAGGAATGCGCACGCATACCGGCAAATGTCCGGTGTGTGAATTTCATCGAGCTCGCAGGTCACGCTGTTTTCACTTATTTGTATATTTTCGCCGCTCTTTCGACGTCGAAAATCTTATTTGCTTCTGTGCCGGATTTAAGATCTCTGCACAAAAAACGAATTAGAAGTCAAGGTAACCATTTTCTTTTGTCATATACAGGTCGCATGGTGTGAAAATCTAACGCAACATACAAACGCGTGAAATCGTCCAATTTCCTAATAATTATGAAATCGGGTTATGTTTTGTGCCATGATCTTTTTTCCAAATTCCATTACCTCGAAAGATTTCACTATTTCCAAAAAACCTTGGAATCGTAAGTACAGACGTTGTTTCGCCGGTACATGTGCACTCATGCGTGCACATGTACCGGCGAACCAACGTGATATTCATGACATTCCTTTTTGTTCACATTTTTATACACTTCATTAGTTTCTCATCGTGTGTATTTGCAATTATTTAGGATTGTAATTGCGTATTCAAGAGTTTGTTTATGAAAACTCGGAATATTTATGTAAACTCCTTAAGGAGGTATGGTCACGAACACACTTTTCTTACGGATTTGTTTAAACTTCGACTATAGGTTCTTCGGAATGTTATCTAAACGTTTGCGTAATTTAAAAAATATTGTAGTCTCTTAAACTGAGATAATTAAGATCTAAGTTGAACCCTTATACACGTAAAGCTCATCCCAAGCATAGGAAAATGTTACATTTCTAACTCTAACTCGTAAAATATTCTTACCGTTTTTTTCAAAAACTAATATATATATATATTAGAAGGGGGTTTCATGAAGATTTAAAAAAAAGGTCAGAATTTTTGTCCTCTTAATTTGAGAATGAGAAATATGCAAAGTTTGAGAATTTTGAATTATTCGAAAAATGAAACAAGCACATGGTAGCTATCAGGCAACGCTGTCGGAGCGCCTAGCGGGTCTAGTGCATGCGCAACATCTTTCAATTCTTTTGTGAGAAATTTTTCTTTTTATAAATTAACCTTTAACTACTAATCGATCTGTCATTTTCAACAAATGTCACGTTTTCATTTGCAGTCAAAGAGCACACCCTCTCCCTCTCCCTCCCCCTCTCCCTCTCCCTCTCCCTCTCCCTCCCCCTCGCCCAAAAGAGTAGCTTAAAGTTGGAACAATTTGAGATGTTATATTTCCAGCAATAAAAGGGTCTCGAATGTCAAAACTGATGTACAAGTCTCAATACTGTAGTTGTTTTATTTTAAACAGGACATATCGTCCTCATATACATATAAAAAGCAAAATAATCTAGCCTTGCAATCTGTCCTGAAAATACCAGCGTGAGGTACAAGGAAAAAAATAAAGTGTCAGCTCCCAGGGAAAAATATTTGGTCTTGGTTTTGTCCTGGGTAGGGATTAATCCAAGACAACTTGAAGTTATTCTGTACGTCTACCTCGTAAGGCGGAAGCAGACTATTCTTGATATCTCAAGCTTGAAGACAAAAGTTTATGTCCTGAGGCAAAGATTATTTGATTTGGAAAGAATCTAAAGGATTAATAACTCGAAGGGTGATTACTAATCCGCTTTGAATTTCACAGAAGGTTTATATTGTTTATATTTATGGTATTCATTCTTGATGTATTAATGAGTTTGTTTATCTGCAATAATTATGTTTTTCGGATGGCAAATCTAAAAATGCTGTCCATTTCTTCTTATCGCAAACAGTTCACTAAATACTTGTAGAAAATGAAAGTTTTAATCTTTCTATTAAAACTTGTATATGCCTGTAGTTATTGAAGCCGACAGGTTCTAAATTTTTAATTTAAAAATCAGTTATTAAAAAACTATAAGTTTTATCGGTAGAGAAATTTTAATACTTAGCAGATGTCAACTGTTTGGCCCCAACCCATCTGGAAGTGGCAGGCCCTACCGGTAGTAATAAAACCAATACATAATTTGTGCTTCCCTGTCTCAAGACAAGTCTACCTGGTCTTGCCGTGGCACAGCTACAGCCATAAATGCAAGACAAGTCTGTATATCTTCTATGTCTAGCTGGTGAAACAGAACCAGACGCCGTGGTCCTGAAGACATATTGAACACATTTAAGACCAAATATTTTCACCTGGGAGTTTGAACAAAGAAACGGCTTCAAAATGTACAGAAACAAATTTGAACCATAATTGTTTCATATCGTGCAATAAAAATATTGTAAGAAATTCAATTGTTTTTCAGTTTTTACGTTTATCAAGGTAGTGAACATAACAGAAGTTCAAAATGAGTTTGCAAGAAAATTATTTGAAACAAAATTGACACCCTAGTTTTTTCTGTGTTTCCTGGGTAAACATATTTGGCCTTAGTTTTCTTTTAAATCTCTTCAATATGTCTGTAAAACCATGATGTCTGATTCCGTCTCACCAGATATACATTGGAGATATACAGACTTGTCTTGCATTTATGATTTTTAAATCAAAAATTCAGAACTTGTCGGTCTCAATAACTACAGGCATATAAAATTTTTCATAAAAATATTAAAACTGTCGCTTTCTACAAGTATCTAGTGAACTGTTGGAGATGGGAAAAAAAAATGGACACCATTTTTGGATTCACCATCCAAAGAACATAATTATCGCAGATAAACAAACTTATTATTACATAAAAAATAAATACCACGAAGATAAACAATATAAACATTCTGTAAACTTCACAACGAATTAGTGATGATATTGAAAAGCTTTGGGAGCCTTTTTTCCTGCCTTTGAGTTATAAATCTTTCAGATTCTTTCCAAATCAAATGATATTTGCCTCAAGACATACATTTTTGTCTTCAAGTCGAAAATATTCGCCTTAAGACATCAAAAATAGTCTGGTTCCGCCTCACGAGCTAGACATGCAGAATAGCATAAGTAAAATACCGATAAAAGTTATAAAATACCGCGAAAAAACTGTTTTACAAAATCAAAATGCTCAAATGTGCGAGCGACCACAATATCAAGAATGGACAAAATACAAAGATCGTAAAATGAAGTGTATAAGCTGTGATAAAAGTCGTTGAGCTAGCTCAGGAGACTGTGAAATTGACATTAAAGTGCAGCAAAGAATAACTCTAGTAAATGCAAGAAGGAAAGATGGGCGGGTTTTCAACTATACGCCCCTGGTATGAAATCATGAAAAACTACAAAAATCATCATCGAGAACAATAGCAAAAAAGAGCCTCGTGAAGTACCATATATCAAAGCATGACTCGCAGAGGGTAAAATCAAAAATAAAAATGTACATAGAGAAAAATGAATATTAAGATTCAAAATCTGGATTTTTAACTATAGGACAAACGGTCTAAATGTTAAGCTGAAATATTTTGATATTAAAATTCAATAATTGCGCAGCTCAAGCAATTCTTTAATAACATAAACACGCATAAGATATTTAATAAAATGAAGCATTCTACTGATGGAATAACAAAAGTTACGTGCCTTATTGAAAAATTGTTTAAATTAATCGATTAAATGTTCCTGGCGAGCGAATTGAATTGCGAAGCAGCATATATACACTTATTCACAATAATAATTGTGCAGTGTTTCATTGAAATCGATCAATTGGTTTTGGCTGTTGGTGCGTTTGCTTACTGAAAATAGTAATTTTATTTCTAAATTTAAAAACTCTATTATATATTTATTGAATACTTTCTCCTTAAAAAGTGGCATATGTACACCTTATTTATTATGTGAGAAGTTGTAGGCTCCGAAAGCTACGATCATGGTTCCTTAAGCAACCAATCCCAACAACATCGTTCAACACTGTTCCTTGGGGTCAGGTCTCTAGCCGCGGACGACCTTACGCGGCACACGGGACAGTTGGAGGTGAAGGTTTCACCTCTGGATACTTTTTTAGAGCTACCATTCTTTGCATTATTATAATTATTGTTATTATACCATTAAGCTATTTCACTTTCGGGGTAGGCGTGACTCGCTCGGCTAGAAAATAGTAATGAGGGGAACGAGGTATATATTTTTTAGATTGATCTATGATGTTCGTGTTATTTGATTAAATAACACGTTCGTTCCGCAACACTGCTCCGACTCAAGTTGCTGATCAATCTCTCTAGCGATCACCCCAAGTGAAGAGCCTCACAAGGTTGTTATGTGAGGTTCTCCACTCGGGCCAATTCGTATCAAAGGTCTTTTGTTTCAGGCGTCATTCGCTCTACTGACATGATTTTTATAAACTATTTGTCGCCACACTTTTCTGTCCTGGCATACTACTCTAGCTTCCTTCAGATCGATGCATTTTTTCATACAAGCTCTCCTCTTTCTATGGCTTCTTATGTCTCTTCGGATAAGTTCTCATTCACAAATTCTAAACATTCTTTTCGCGGTCTACTCTGGGCATACTGCCATTTACTTTACCTTTATGCACTTGTTTCGTTCTTCCTTCATATTTCATTCTTGCAACCTTATTTAGTCTGTATAAATGCAAAGTTTTATCGAAATTGGTCGATTAATTTATGCTTTCGGTGCCTCTGCATGATAAAAATAGTATAGTTTTTGATGAATTTAAATTTAACTCCATGATATGTTTATGGATTACTTTATCCTGAAAAAGGCGGAATAGGTACACCTTATTTACTACAGTTATGCAAAGTTTCATCGAAATCGATTCACTGGTTTTTGCTGTCGGTGAGTCTGCATGTTAACAATAGTTTTGTTGTTGTTGATAAATTAAAATTTAACTCCATGATATGTTTATGAATCACTTTCTCCTAACAAAGCAGCATATGTTAACATTATTTACCATATTTTCCTATGTGTGGGATTTTGCGTTAGTAGCCACAGTAAAACTGTTGTCCCAAAATCGACCCGACTTTGCCAGCTAAAGATCGGTAGCCACAGTCGGGCCATCTCTTATATTTATAAAAAATTTGTATCGTCCCAATCTAAATGGCCGACATTGACAATCAGGCACTGACCGACTATCAGCCCAACTGTGGCCCGAATATGGCCCGACTATCGGCTAAATTATGGGAAATCTTTGTTAAATGATTAAAGCCGGCCGTCGGTCTAAACATGAGCAGAACATCGGGTGAACTATGGGAAACCATGCTTAAATGAGAAACGCCAAATATCCGCCCAACTCTAGCCCGAACATGGCCCGACCATCGGGTAAACTATGTTCAGTGCGTCTGCATGTTGAAAATAGTATCTTTCTGGGTACATTCCAATTTAACTACATGATATGTTTATAGATAACTTTTCCACAAAAAAGTGTAATATTCTTCACTATATTCATGCAAAGTTTCATTGACATCGAGTACCCTCGCAACGAGATCGCTAACTCTTATCCGAGCCTTCTCAAAGTCGACTAGTGACCCCCAAGCAATTTTACCTTCTACATGGAGCCTCCATCTTAGGAGGTAACTAGTCTCTTTCAAGGGGACCTACAGTTTAAGCTGGGTTTTGAACCACCCAAGTCCCGGTAGCATTACATAAAAATGATTCTATTGTTACCAGCACAGGGATCAAACATTAGGCCTCCTGCTTAGAAGCGTTGGGCCGATAGCCGGCTTTACTTGTTTGAGAAAGATTTTGCATAGTTCCACTACTAGAATGACCATGGTTAGGCCCCATTCAGGCCGATATTTAGTGTAACTTATGTAGTCCAACCGATAGTCGAACTATGTTTGGCACACAGTTGGGCCGATAGCTGGCGTTACTCATTCAAGAAAGATTTCTCAGAGTTCACCAGATGGTCGGGCCATGCTTAATCCAGAGTTGGGCAAGTAGTTGGTCACTCTCTAATTGTCAAAGTCGGCAGTTCAGTTTGGGTCGAAAGAAGTTTTCCTATGAATATAAAAGGTAGTCCAACTGTAGCTGCCGATCCTTGGATGGCAAAGTCGGGCCGACTTTGGGCCGACAGTTTTACTTCAGGTGCCAACGAAAATTCGCACATGGGTATGTACACCATATTTACCATATTTATACAAAGTTTCATCGAAATTTATTGACTGGTTTTGGTTCTCGGTGTGTCTGCATGTTAAAAATAGTAATTTTTTATATCTTAAAATTTAACTCGATGATATGATCATTAATTACTTTCTCCTAACAAAGCAGAATATGTACACCTCATTTACTATACTTATGCAAGGTTTCATCGAAATCGATCTCTTCAATAAGTCTTAAATATGTCTTCAAGGCCATGATATCTGGTTCCGTCCCAACAGCTAGATATTTGAGATATACAGACTTTTCTTGCATTCATGACTGTAACTGTACTACGCCTTGTCTTGAGGCATCCCGGGTAAACATATTTGGTCTTGGTTTTGGCTTGAGTGTCTTCGATATGGCTTTAAAATTTGCCAGGGTCAAAATTACAAGAGTTTTCGTTTTTAAATTTTACTATCCATTATACTGCGACCTCTATAATCTATGGACCCCACCGGCAGGACCTGTCATTTCCAGGATTCAGGTAGCTAGGTTAGGACCAAGCAATTGAAATCTGCTGAGGATTAAAATTTTACAACCTATAAAACTTGTAATTTTTTAATAAATAATTTTCGAATAAGAAATTCGGAACCTGTCGGTCTCAACAACTGCAGGCATATAAAATTTTCCGTGAAAAGATTAAAACTGTCATTTTCTAGAAGTATCTAGTGAACTGTAGAAAAAAATGGACAACATTTTTAGATTCGTCATCCAAAGAATAATAATTATTGCAGACAAATAAACTCATTACTATATACTAAATAAATACCATGAATATAAATAATATAAACATTTTATAAAGTTTGAAGTTGATTAGTCATGACCCTCAGAGACCCTTAACACATCAAAAATAGTCTGGCTCCGTCTCACGAGCTAGACATACAGAATGACTTGGAATTGTCTTGGATTGATCTTTACCCAAGGCAAAGTCAAGACCAAATATTTTTACCTGGGATGGAACGATAATCTATATCTTTTTACGTTCTCATCTCAATTAGAAGGTATTGGTTTTATGTGAAAAATGACTTTCGAAAGATTGATCAGATTAGATTGTGCTTTGGCATACTTTTTGAAGGCCTAAAAAGAAAGAACAAGTTCGTTAACCAGCTATTTTGAATGAAAATTCAAAAAGTGAGCACATTTTGAAAATTTTTGAGACCACTTTTTTCAAAAAGTAAAAATTCTATGTACGGTTGTTAGTAGTACTCCAAAAAGCAAACAATTTATCTGCATGAAATTTTTTGATGAAATGAAAATTATAAGAGTTATAGCATTTTAAAAATCCCAAAAAACAAACGAAAATTAATATTTTAAGCCGAACAATGCATGATATGAAAAAAAGTCTGGAAAATGAAAAATGAACAATTTAATTTTGCGGTAGAATATGCAAGATACCAAAAAAGATGACGATACAAAAATCGTGCATCAAAAAATGATCTACAAACTTGATATGAATCAATTTTTGATAGGACGCGTAGTTTTTATTTTATTCGTGAAAAATAACATTAATAATAAAAAAATTCAATGTTTCGGAAGACGACACAAGGAAAGAAAAAAAAATAATAGGCAAACTTGTTCACTGAAAGAGGATGTACAAAGAGAGACGAAAAAAAAATGAAAAGACAAAAGTTTTTCAACCAAAAAAGATCTACAAATTTGCTATTATCTCTTGCAATAAAAATACATCAAAAATTAAAAATTGGCTTTTTGGAAAAACGACACAAGGTGCAATAACTTTTTATTTAACAACATTCTTCGCCTAAATTATATCCACAAATTTGCTTAAAAACATTTTACACTAGTATGCGTATTTTAAGTTTAAATCATTAAAAAATAACGTTGAAAATAAACAAATTAAATTTATGGAGAAATTACACAAGTTGCAATAAAATGTATAATGACAACATTTTTTGTATAGGATGCACACTTGTTTATGATAATAAAAGCAAGACAATGAAAATATGTATGTTTCAATACCAATGCATATTATGAATTGTGATCATATAAAATTATTGAAATGATAGGTTTTGCAGGGTAGCTGAGGATAAAAAGTACTACAAAATAAGGAGCAAATATTGAAGTAATCATGAAAAATAACACTTGTACATTATTTTGCAAAATCTGAATAAGCAGTACCAGCTTGAGATACATAAATAAATATGATACATATTTCATATAATAGTGTTGAACATAGTGTAGAAAATTTCAGATTTTTTACAAAATCGAGTGCGAAGCACGAGATACGTAATGAGAATGTTCTGGGCGCGAAAGTGGGGGAAATACAAAGACCGAGCGCGTAGCGCGAAGTAAACACATCATCGAGCGCGAAGCGAGCCACGCGCGAGGCGCGTGACGAGTATGTGCCCGCGCTGCGGACATATTTTTTTTATTACCACCGGCAGGACCTGCCATTTCCAGGAAACATGTTGAGACCAAACAGTTGACCTGTCTCAACAACTACAGGCATATGAAAGCTTCCATAAAAAGTTTAAAACTGTCATTTTCCATAAGTATGTAGTGAACTGTTGGAGATAGGAAGAAATGGACAACATTTTTAGATTCGCCATTCAAAGAAAATAATTATTGCAGGTAATGAAACTAATTAATATATAAAAATAAATACCATGAAGATAAATAATGAAAACATTCTGTAAAGGTTAAATCGGATTAGTGATGACCCTCAGAGGGTCTGAAGACATCAAAAATAGTATGATTCCGTTTTGACTCTTCGAAAAACCCCGATTCATTTCAAAAAAGAGGCTGAAACCCTAATTCTGAAGTTTGTATCTATACTTTGAAACATTAATGTTACAAAAAAATCCCGCTGGGTGGCTTAGTGTTGCCGCCTAGCGAGAAATCCCCAGGAACGAGACGAGACGAGACGAGACATACCTGCTGTCTCGGGATTTCTCATCTCATTTTGCCTCGTCTCATTCTTCCTCGTCTCGTGGCGTCTTTCCTCGTTTCTCGCCTCGGTTTTTTTCAAGGAATATGACAGATGTGCGCTAGCAGAGCGGGCAACTCGCCGGAGCGTTCTTTTGCCACTCTGGCGCGCTGATGCTAATTAGCTTTCTTTAATAAATAGCTAAAGTCGTAATCTGATTATATATTATACTTGTTTGTCCATTACTGATTAATTTGATATTAAACGCGATTATGTTACGATTTTTTCGAAGATTTAACTTCACTATATTAGTATTTTGTTTTGTTCTCATTGATAATTTATTTTGCCAGTTATAACAACAGAATATATGAAACAGAAATGTAAAAAGACAGGTATATTTTCAAGTCCATTGGAGTTTAAAGAATTTAACACTTATTTAATTTTTTACATTTGAAAGCGGAATTTAAAAATTTTTTGACGTATAATTTCACAGACTATTTTGTTCCCGAAACGTAGAAATGACAAGAGAACATTTTTCCTAATATACCACAAGACTTTTTGGATGATATATTTTCGGATTATTTGTTTTATCCTTATATATTTGATATCAAACACGATATTTTTTGATTTGTAAAAACGCTTAGAACAGAAGTAGGTGTCCATCGGAAAGAAAATATGTAGCCGAAATATTGAAAGCTGCTGTGTTTTGCAAACAAGTCCAACAGGTACTGAAAAGTTTCCTTTCGGGTACCTAATAATGTGTATAAAATTTGAAATGATTCGATCAATATTTTGCGGTTGGGCGAAGCCGAAATGAGAGTCTAGAATTTTTTAATCGCAATCTTGGAATAATCGTGAATGTTATTTTTGTTTCTCAATCTGCATAATATGCCTCATTCCCACGATTTTTTCAGATTTTTTATTCAAGTCTATACAGAGAAAATTTCATTAGATATAAGGACCTGAAAATGAAAAAAGTCTACAAGTTGTATAAATAATTTTTTCAAGCATAGAATAACTTTCTTGCGTTCAAAATATACTTCCAAAAAAATTCAAAAGATCAGATCGTTAAAAAAGAACGAGTTGCTGAATTTTTTATATTAACTCGTCATTCTTAACGATATTTTTTTTGAACTTCTTTAGAAGTACATTTTTACCATAAAAAAGTTTTTCTATGCTAAAAAAAATATTCGTAATTTTTAGGGCTTCTATATTTTTTTCATTTTCAGAACTCCATACAAAAATATAATTTTACCCATATGAACTCAAATAAAAAATTTGCATTATAAAAATTTTAATTAGTGCTAAATTCTTCAAACTCCAAATTACTTGAAAATATACTCATCCTTTTACCTTTCTGTTTCATATATTCTATTCTTATGATTGGCAAAATAAATGTTTAATAAGGACAAAATGACGTACTAATATAGTGAAGTTAAATCTTTGAAACAATCGAAACATAGTTGTGTTTGATATCAAATTAATCAGCAATGGACAAAAAAGTATAATATGTAATGATATTTCGAATTTAACTATTCATTGAAGAACGATAATTATGATTAGCACGTCAGAGTAGCAAAAAAACGCTCCCGCGAGCTGTCCGCTTTACTAGCGCACATCTGTCGCATTCCTAGACAAAAGCGAGGCGAGAACGAGGAAGGACGAAACGGGACGAGGAAGAATGTGACGAGACAAACCGAATAATGGGCCCGGGAAAACGAGACGGAACCGAGGAATGAACGAGGCGAAAACGAGCCGGGCTCGGTATTTCTCGTATCGGACGGCAACACTAGGGTGGCTACAGGTGTTTGCCTTGGCCCCCTCAGACGGATTCGATTGAAAAGTGTTCAAAGCGTCATCAAAACGGTCTGGCTTGGCCCATATCAGACGGTCTCGATTGAAAATATCTAACTGCTATCGTGACGGCCTGGTGTGATTCTCAGCAGACGGAAATGATTGGAAAAACTTCGAAATATTTAAAAGTGTGCAGGATTGTTTTCTGTTAAAACGTCATTGCCACGTATCTAGGTTTTTATACACATTGTTTTTCGGTATTTGCCGAGCAATATAATATACAGTTATCAGATAAGGTAAATTGATTCTTTGACAAATTGCAACCTGGCCTACAAAAGACCACAGAGCATCGTGGACGAAGACGCATCGTCGAAGAAGACTGTTCAGAATTCAAAGAAATGAAAATCATTCAACAAGAGCATTTTGGATCAAGTTTTCGAGTGATTTAATATGTTAAAGTTTTTGTACGTTGATGATAATCATGGGTGACGAGGCGACAAAAAAGAGGAGAAAATGATGATATAAATCTTTCTAGTTTCGGCTCATTTTACCGTACATTTCATTCTTTTATCAATAAGCAAGAATGAATTAGTTCAAGGCTACGTTAACCTGCTTTGAAATCACCCACAAAAATAAAGAAAGAATCCATGCAATAAGTATTTCAAAAGTGATAAAAATTCGATATCGATAAATGATTTTGTAGGTTATGTTATAATTGTCACTTATCTCTCGGCGTTAGCAAAATGTCCGTTCTTGTCGCTAATCTCATGAATCATTTGTAAATCATCCAAAAATATACCTAATTGAAAAGTAAAATTTAATATAATACCAATGAAAGATCGAAGATATTTTTCTCTCCTCTTTCTCTGTGGTCTAATCTAGACCATCGCGTGGTAAAAGCGTTACAAGTCTGGCTAGCGTCTGATTAGCTTGTCTATTGTGGACGAGCTGATTAGCGACTGGTTAGCGCCGTCTAATCTCACACTTCTGGCCAGCGGCGCTATTAGACCGTCTGTCCAGCTTCTGAACAGACACAACACGTCCGGCCAGCGCCCCGAAATTTTTCCACATGGAATGTTCTAGATTATAATTAAAGTAGACGAAAGTTTGGGCAATTCAATAAAAACCAACGACCTAGGACCAATAGGTCATATGTTGTGACCTCTCAAATTTGACCACATTTGACCTATTTTTCAGGGTAAATTACTCATGTTCAGTTTTTTCAAAGTACTTTGTTCGCGAGAAAGCTACGTTGATTATGCCAGAGAAAAAGTTGTACTGCAGTGAATTATGCGTAAATCTAAAAAAAATCTTCTAGCCTTCCTAGCTTAAGAGTGATGTATGGCTTTAAAAAAAACACTCATTTTCTTTTGCTACTTTCAGCCAAAAAAGTTTTTTTCAAATAGCCGTTTTCGTGCATATCCTACGAAAGAACGATAACACGATAAATTACAGGAGGCCATCTTTTTCGTAAAAAAAAACAAATATTTTAGCTCTTGTAAATCACGAGTTATGACCATTGTACTTTGACCCTTTCCGCTCCGCATGTACTGGAAAATGTACTGCGAACGTTTTTGAGCATTATGGTGGCACATACACTCGAACTCCAAAGGCATAAGCATGAGCTCCAAAGATACGAGCGCTCCATATAAACGAGCGTTCCGACTCCAAAGAAGCGAGCGAAATCCCCCCCCCTAACCCCACCCTTTTCAAGAGTGATGCTTGCGCGAGCGCGGGCTGCTTTGAATTCGACGTTTGTCAAGTGCGAATTGCATACGCCCGCGTGCGCGTAGTAGGCATGTGTGTGTGCGCACGCATTACCCCTGAAATCTAAAAGTCAACAGGAGTGGGAGCCTCCTTCACGCTCGTATCTTTGGAATCCCCATTTCCCGAGTTTCTCGTATCTTTGGAGTTCGAATGTATTCTTCTATAGTTCATTACAAATACATTTTTTTCTCATTTTTCGTTGGAAAACAATTATTGTTTATTAATTGTTTAAATAATACTCCTCACACTATCAATTTTGTGAATATTTTATGTATTTTTCATGTAAAAATTACTTCTAGAATATCTGTTGTCGAAGGTGAATGACGAAATATTATAAATCAACCATATTCACATTGTTTATTCATTAATTATGAAAAAAAATATTATTGAAGAACATTGCACTATTTTGTGATAACAATGCTAAAAATTCATCAAATAATCATCGCAAAGGAGAGGAATCGTACAAATATTACGTATAGTGTTTTTTTCTTGTTTATATAGTCGTAATAACTTACAAATGTTTTGTAAGATGAAGTCCTTACACAACTCCCTGGAGGCATCCGTGCAGAAATTTCTCCGGTTTGCCCTACTACAACAAGGTTTCTGGTCGAATCCCGGTCGGGCTACCCCTGGTTGGGTTTCTTGGTCAGGAACTGGTCGGGAACCGATCGGGCTACATTCATCTCGAATCACCTAGTCGGGAGCCGGCCGGTTACTGGTCAGGATACTTTTTTTTGTAGAAATTACACATTTTTTAAGAGCCGTGATATTATCAAAGACGTACTTACGGATGCTAGATGTTAATTTGTTGAAAGTGAAATTACCTGACTTTTCTAAAAGTTGATCAATATACATGTATATGAAATTTAATATACAGACTCTTAATTAATATTTCATAGACTGAGTTTTTAGATTTAATATACAAATTTATAGTAAATCTATATTAAAATTGCAAACATTTTTAACAGTGTACCATTCAACAACAATTGATATATTTATAAACAATTTTTATTCAAAAAATCATTTATTCCGCATTTTTGAACATAGATAATAATTATAATTATCATATAGCATTTTTAACAAGAAAATGCTTCTTTTCTGCGGAATCATTTCTTTTCATCTCAAGAATAATATGTGGACACAAGAAACTTACATTGAACAACAATTGTTATTGCTACAAACAAATTCACTTATATCGCATTTTTGAACATTGCACATTTTCATTTTCTCCACACGAAACTTCGTCTTTAGATTGAAAATCCAACTATTTCAGTAGAAAGTTACCTTTGTTCTTGAAAATTCAACTGTTTTGTAAAAAAATTCTTCTTTTTGGCTTGAAAATTAAAAAATTTGGTTGAATTTTTTTTCTTTATTGGCTGTAAAATGTTTCATTGTTGAAAATTAAGCTATTTTGTTAAAAATACATCTTTTTGGTTTGTAAATCGATCTCTTTTTCATAATTTTCCGTTAAAAATGCCAGTATTTGTTTGAAAATTAATCTGTTTTGGTTGAGAATTCAACTATTTTGTTGAAAGTTCAGTTGAAAACTAATTTTTTGTTAACTGAAAATTGAACTATTCCATTTTTGTTGTTGAAATATCAACTGTGACATTTTTCGTTGAGAATTCATCCTTTTCGGTTGAAAATTATTTTTTTTTTATGAAAATGTTACCAGGGTAAACAGGGGTATCATAATCAAATATTCTCATAAGTTGGGCAAGTCGTCCCGGATTTTCGGGACGATTAGTCGATCCCCTTTTCCAAATCACCCAATTTTTCGGAACAAGTGTATGATGTTTAATACACATGTGTGTGAAGCAAATATGCACTACCGCTACTGAAATGTAACATAAATTGGTTATTAATGATTAACAAATACATGATTAATGTTACATTCAATATTAATAAAGATCAATAAATAAAATAAAATATTAATTTTATATACGTGTGCCTTAAATTTAATATAAGGTGATAATTAAAAGTTTTTTCATTTCCTTAAATCTTGTCAAATATTTGAAATTAAATTAATAATTTGGAATTCGTCGATTTAATTTTTATTTACAATGAAAGTGCAATGTACGGGTGGAACTTTTGATAAAATTCGTTCTAAATGGTAGAAATTTAATGCGCGTACGCATTCAATTATGTGTTAGGTCTGTTACTTATTTGCTTAATTAAACTTATGACTTGAAATCCAATTTTATTTTTGGTCAACTGGAAAAAGGTATCATGTTTAATTTTTTGGATTCGAAAATTATATATATAATAAGGAGACCGATCATGCTGTACAAAGCGCCTTGAATTTTAACTGCGGTATCTGTACGATAATTGAAGTCGTGGCGCACGCGCACTACGATATACTATCTCTTTTTTCACGGGAGAAAAAGAGATAGTAAAGCACAGTGCGCATGCGCCAATGCTTTCGATGCCTGAGGGAAGGCAATAAATGTGCAGTTTGCACCGTCAAAACGCATATATGGAGATCGGTCTCCTTATTATTACTCCGTGGTAGACATATCCATATTCGTACCGAAATTTAGGTACACGTAGACACTTCCATCTTTTTAGGAAAAAAAATGCTGTGCTCCATCTTTGTGATAAATTGTAAATGTTGCAAAAAATGTACATTTGATGTAATTCTTAATCATTTTAGAATAGTCTGAAACACCTAAAAAGCAAAACCTTACACGAAAGTTAAAAAAAATTTGTTACAAAAAAAAAATTGTCGCAGTACGCGATAAAATTTCTAAGTTCCGTCGATGCAAATTTTAAATGCTCATTAAAAATTACATTTTATGTCATTATTAAAAGTTTTAAAATTGCCTAAAACGCGAAAAAACACAATATTACAAAAAGAAAAATTAGTCAAAGTATGGGCAGAAAAAAAAAAGTGAAAAAAAAACTTTAGAAAAAAAATGTTTGAAGAAAAATTTTTGAAAAAAACTTGAAACGAAAATTTTGAAGAAAAAAAATTTGTTGACAACAAAATTTAAGTGTTTCGGCCAGGGGCTGCGAAACCCTAAAAATGGTAATCGGTTTAAATTATTTATTTAAAAATTATTTCATTTACATTCACGTTAACAGTTAATTTATTTGACATCTACATTATGTTGCATAACAATAAAAAAATTAATAAGACAAAAAGAGATAAAAAATTGTTTAATTTCAACTGTTCGGAGCTGTGGCTTATGAGGATGTTTTTTTCATTGACACATGCAGGGTACCTAGAAAATATACTATTCAGGTGTCCCAGTGACGCGGGAATGAAGTATCTCCACATACACAATCCAGCCCTAAGAGTGCTTTACTACCATTTTTGTCGCTCTCACAGTGCTGGCTGCGACCCTGCCCTGCCCAACGCTCCGAGGGAGATACAGTCAGTTAGCCAGAGCGAAAAGTACCGAATATTCTGGAACTACGAGTTTCGGACAGCAATCTCCACTACACACTCGAGGCCTGACATCGTTCTCCAAGACTTCGAGAAACTAACTATATTCGGGATCGAATTCTCGGCTCCGGTCGACTACAACATCACAGCCAATAAGAAGGAAAAGGAGGAGAGGTATAGAGACCTTATAAGAAAGCTGCGGTGACTGTTCCCAGAATATTCAGTAAAATTATTGTCTTTATGATCAGTTCTGTCAGAGGTGCGAAGCTATCATTGGTTCATAACGTCAAATCCATACCTGCGTGCCAAATACATGATGAGGCACTTCCGAGATGGATTCAGAGGGATGTCATCCTTGGGTAGCTCCGTGTCCCCAAGACAAATAAGGTTTTCGCCGGCCTGTCGTTGTGATTTTTTCGTATCCTGAGTAACGAACACAGCCAATAAAACGAATTTTCAAAATTTAGCACATATGTCCTTATGCCGTTTCACATTCTACATTTAAATCAAGGCTTAAAATGATTACGTTATTTGATGTTATAGTTATTGACCAGGGTGAGAGAATGTGAAGTCGATGTTAAGTTTTTTGAACTACTGGTCCTTTACAACCGTGTGCAAAAGTCTATAAAACATTTCCAAAATGAAATTCACATTATCGTAAAAGCTATGTAAAAAAGTGTCGTGCGTCAGGCTACTCACTAAGAAATCTTAGATTGCTGCGCGGAAAATCTTAAAAGAACTCTTGGAACGCGTGGAACGAACAGCCAACTGAATCCGAAAGCCACCGAGTTTAGCCGAGTCTGTGGTATCCTACGTGAGTTGTTCTCGCGAGCAGGATTCGGAAATCTCGAAACTGCCGGCAATCTTAACAAAATCTTAGAAATCTCCATAAGAATTTAGTACAGATTGCCGAATTCACAGTTTTAAAATTTCCAGATTTCGTAGTGCGTAGCCCCTCGGTGTCATGTAGTTTAAAATTATGTTTTTTCACTCTTCGCCCTTTAAGGAGAGTGGGGTATGCATTTTTTAGTTAAAATAATATCAGTGGACCAACACATTCCGATTCATACCCAAGCTTCCCAGGGGCAAGAGCGGAGAAAAACTAACCTTGGTTCAAGTCACGTGATAATTGAAGAGTTTGCCATCTAGCCTAAGTCGAGCGGAATTAAGTTTGTGAAGTTAATAGGATTATTAAGAATGATCTATTGTTTGTTAAGAGAATTAAGCTGTGATAGATATCACTAAGGAAATCGGTATCAGTTCGTTTGATAATGTTATTAAGTAGTGTTCTTGGTAATATGGAACATCTCTTTAAAATTCATTTTCTTGTAGTTACTATCGTAACCAATAATCTTAGTGTTTGAAAACAGAAATTTGTGGTGGTGGTCGTGTGACTGAATTTCAAGAGCAGTTTTTCGCTTTTCATTTTTACAATCATTAATGTGTTTACGAATTTTAACTTTAATGTATCAACCGGTTTGGCCGATATAAGCACATCCGCATTTGCAAGGTATGTAGTAAATTACGTGAGTTTTTTCG
The DNA here is from genome assembly GCA_011634705.1 of Andricus grossulariae. Classification (NCBI taxonomy): domain Eukaryota; kingdom Metazoa; phylum Arthropoda; class Insecta; order Hymenoptera; family Cynipidae; genus Andricus; species Andricus grossulariae. Next base: position 286,333,430 of record JAABKJ010007545.1, on the reverse strand, counting down.
TCCAAACAAATGGGGTCTTTGTCTTTAGAAAAGCAATGGTAAGAATCTTTGTCATACGCGAATCGTTAGACATTAACTATATCCACTGGATTGTTCTTTTTGTTTGTGAAAAAGCAACTCTTTGATTTATACACATTTATCTATAAAGTTTTTATTATAATCGCTGAAATTAGTGTACCTATCTGAGATAATCTCCTTCCTGTGACAGTCTGTAATTAAGGAGTTGGTACCCCACTGGAGGTAGCCCAATGAGGTCGCCCCTTTCTTAAGCTATTCCATACCTATTTATGGACAGGGTAGCGACTGAGGTTTTAAAGAAACTATATTTCGAATATATTTTCATCTACCGTTATGTGGATGACATTCTCACCTGCGTTCCTGAAGAAAAGATAGACGAACTCCTCTTGGCTTTTAATAACTACCACAAAAATCCCACGTGAAAAAGTTATATATAATTTATATATATAGTGGACAAAATACTGATATATTTCATTTTTTTATATTTTTTTTATTTTATATTTTATATTTTCTAGATATAACGATTATTATAAATAATAACTCCTTAATTACAGACAGGCCTAGAAAGGAGGTGGGTTCAGGCAGGTACACTAATTTCAATTCCAGTATTAGTATTAAAGACAAAATTGCTGTCACTATATCTTTAACTAGTAGGGCGATTGGTCTATCTGATATTAGGTTCAGGGGGGAAAAAATATAGAAATTGTCCGCGACTTACTGAAAATTAACGATTACCCTATAAACTTCATAGATAAATATATGAATAAAAGTGTTGCTTTTTTAAGAAATAAAAATCTAATGGATATAGCTAATGTCCAAAGTTTCGAGTATGAAAATAAGTGGTCTTATCAGTTATTAAAGAACTTCGATCTTTTTACTAGAATATTTATGGGCTTTTTTATATTAATGTGGTATTCAAATTAAAGTTAGAATTCGTGAACACATTAATTATTGTAAAAATGATACCGAAAAACTGCTCTTGTAATTCACTTACAAGAACACGACCACACATTTTTATTTTCAAAAACTAAGATTATTGCTTACGACAGGAACTACAAGAAAGGGAATTTTGAAGAGAAATTCCATATTACCAAGAACACTAATAACATTAACAAAAGTACTGACACAGAGTTCCTTAGTGATATCTATCACAGTTTAATTCTCTTAACAAACAATAGACTTAAACCTAGGTTAATTTTTCTCCACTCTTCCCCCTGGTACGCTTGGGAATGCATCGGAATGTACTCGCCAACTAATATTATTTTAACTAAAAATGCATACACCACTCTTCTTAAAGGAGAAAGAGTGAAAAAACATCCTTTTAAAATACACGAAACTTTTCTACATAGCTTTTAAAATAGTGAGAATTTTATTTAGGAGATGTTTTGTAGACATATGCACACTTGGAAGTAACAATTTTTGTTTTGCTTTTAAAAACCATAATAAATGACCAGTAGTTCAAAAAACTTAATATCGACTTCACATTCTCTCACCCTGGTCAAAAACTATAACATCAAATAACCTAATCATTTTAAGCTAGCTATTTATTTATATTTAATGAAACTGGTACATATCTCACTATAATAAAATAATAATCGATTAATACGTATTTGGCCACATATTTTAGACAATTTCAAACTTGTAAATATTTGTATACGAGAACAAAGCTTCAGCACGTGTAGCCTTAAAAGACGTCAGGCCCCTGCATCGACATTAGTTCTCTAGTACGATCAGCTGAAACCTGGATCACATATGGCACTGGGAGTCTTTCCAGCTTATTTATTCATGGAAAGCATATGCAAAATTAGTGAAAAATTAATATCATTGACATTATTCGTACTGGAAATCGGTGTTATGCATACAAAAGTTTCATATCCTTTCAAATATTACAGTCATTGTCGTAGGCCAACGGCCTAACTGAGAACCCCCGGAAATCGAGAATCTCTACGTGAGTTTTCACTCAAGTTTTCTCACGAAAACTTGAGTGTTGGTCTACGTGACGAATTTTCGATTTCCTGGTGTTTACAAAATAGGAGCTTGCTCAACCTAAATGAGTCACAGCAATTAGCCTCACTTTCCCTTATCGCCAGGCCCGCTATTCATGGGCCAGAAAATTCCCCGGCGAGCACGTAAACAGCAGGCTCGGTCAACTCTGTACAGGGAAATGGCGAATTTTTAGGACCTGGGCGCGGGGACTGAGAGGCATTAAGGGGTGCGATATTAGTTCTCTGGCCCATCGCAGATGGCGCAAACTTCCAACGCCAAGGGGTGGGGTGATGTGAAAAGCGCGTGCGCGGCAAATCGTTTCTGCGGTTTCCAAGGCGACGGTCGATATGTCTGCAGTGGGTGGAAAACACCATTTTGTTGGTTATGTAGTTCGGTACTGCAATCCTTCAAATAAAGGCAAAATGAAGTGAATGAGAAACGTGAAATGGGAAATCGAATGATAATTATCTTTAATTTCCTATTTTTCGTTTCTTATTTGCTTCATTTTGTCTTTATTCTTCCTTTTTTGTTGGATTATTATAGTATTCAACACATGTAAGCAAGCGACATATACATATACAAAGAACAACACATGCACGCGTCTGTAGTTCTCCGGCTCATCACAGATAGCGCTGAATTTCGCCATTTATTTCCCACAGAGTTGTTCGAGCCTGGTAAACAGCACGTGATCACTGCAGCCACCGTGATACTCTTCCCTAGCCAGCACGTTCTCAGCGCGAGGTCACATAGACCAGAGTCTGTCTCTCTTTGACACACGTGCGCATTCTTCTCCACATTTCAGATTCTCTGTCTCTTTCTCTCTACTCTCTTTTTCTGTCAGACTCATTGGCCAAGCCGGGAATCTCAACCGGCGGAAAGTTTCGTATTACATTAAAAATATTAAAGCGGGGGGCGAAAGGGGTTAAGGGATGTGATATTTTTCTATTCAAACATTTTTAATCGTGAAGTCATTTTTATTAACATAAGTAATAATCTTTTAAAAATCAGGGCCGGCCTCCCCAATAAACTAGCAAATAAAATGAGTTATAAATATTAACATACAGGGTGTCCAAGACTCAAGTGTCCGGACTTATATATATTGTGTGTGAATAAAAAACAAAAGCTAAAATTCCTTTTCCAAGAATCACTTCAAGTGTTAGTATTTGAGTTATAAAATATTTAAGCTAGACCATTCAGGAGCGCCGTATAAACAGCCGTGTGTGCGTGAGTGAGATATCAAGGTAGTGTAGTGATCGCTGTTCTCCCGTCGCTAACCCCACCTCGGCGCTCGCTTAGATGATGGTTAAGGTTGTATGTTAAAAAATCGATCTATGGTAGAATTTTTTTAAAAAAGAGCTATATTTAAATAGAATGATTATTTATATGCTAAATTAATTTCACATTTTTCAACCGTACCGATGCGGAGATAATTAATGTCAAAGTTGACTAATTTAACACGTAATTCGTGGGCAATGCATAGGCACTCTCCACAATTTAATTTGTAGTAATTAAATGCTCTGGTACAGAAATTTAAAAAATGTCCTTATTTGTGCTTCTTGAAAATACAAATTTTCAGAATAAAAATACAATTTTTCCACCGTACAGTTTCACAGATAATCTAATGAAAAACATTGCTATTTTAGTCACTTTCAAACGGATGGACGTAGCAGTATCGCTACCTGTCGAAACTATTCCCTCTCTCCAGCTTGTCTGCTGTACGCACTTGACACACGCACTTGACACACGCACTCACATACACAACCAGCTTGGAAGAGTACGTTAAATTACGACGTTGCGCGATCTACGAGTCTGCCGCTGGCATAGCAGTGGTGACTGTATGTATAAACTCATACTACGAATTCTAAGCCAGTAGCCCACTAAAATTTTCACCATGCAGGCCCGTGAATTTTTTTTAACATTGCATGGCTCGACGGCGCCCCGCAGGACTCTACTATTCGTACGGGGATGAGACTTGCATACAACCTTCAGTAAAGTTAAGTAAGATATAACCATCATCTTGCGGTACTTTCAATTTTCAGCAATAATTTAAATTTCTAATTATCCATTAAAAAATTGTAGAAAATAATATTTTATATTTAGAGGACTCGAGCGCTCGACGCCCGGAGATAGTGGGCAAAATGGAAGGCTTCCCCATCACTCGGATGCGATCGCAGTTTCCGAGAGCCGGCCAATCAGCTGGCCTGTAGGCCAACCTTCCCTCAAGCCGAGAGCTCCCGAGCCGAGCCGCTTACGTGCGGCGAGCGACGAAAGCAACAAGTCAGTCGTTCTACGACAACTGCCCGAAGTAGCAGCATCCGCTCTGCCTCCCCAAGTATCAATAAAGTGTAACATTTTTCTCAAATCAAGTATCTCCTCGATACCATCCAACCTTGGCCGGTGTGACAAACTCGCTCGATTCTCATCGGACCTCGCGAAGTTTCTTTTTCGGAAATTTATTTTAGCCAGCGTGCTAGTTTATTCTTTTCTTCTTTGTTCTCATCGAATCTTCCGGAGTCTTATTTGCCAGAAAAATCAAACACGGCCAGCCTGCCATCGCTTTCTCACCAATCCTCACCGTAGGGTTTTCCTGCCCATTCTCATTCCTTCAAAGTTTCTCTTCTCTTTGACTTGCCGCGGAAATAATTTTCATATTCTTTTTATCCCTTCGAAACGAGGTTAGCTTTCTACTGAAGGTTAGCCCTCTGCCTTCGGGGCTAATTTTTTTCTCACGCGGCGCGAGGTCAGCCTTCTACTCAAGGCTAGCTCTCCGTCACTGGGATTTAAACAGATTTTAATACGAAAATTTTAAGTATTCTTTTTAAATTATTCTGTTCACCGGTGAACGGTTCCCACTTTTCCCGTGTTCTCTTCCTCAATACTCTTTTCACCTTCCATCTCTGGTCAGTACCCCATCAGTTAACCTCTCCTCTTGAGCCTCCGCTTACCACCGTGATCATCGAAATTTCTTCTTTTCGTTGTTTCCTTTCTGTTATTTTTATTCGGTATCCCACCGTATTCGTACCCCGCAGTCGAGCAAACGTCGCCTTAATTCTTTCAGCCCCTCACTGCGGAACCCAGTGGGCCTTCCACCCCCAGCTAAAATCAGCCGCTTCTTCCTCTGGCACATTATATTTCTTCGCACAGACATCCATCCCCAGCCAGTATCTTCATGTTTCAGGGTCCTCTCCCCCACCCTACACCCCTCATCTCACGCGACAAGGCCATCCTCCGCCCCGGCGTTTAACTAATTCGTCCCTTCAGCATCGATCGGGTCTCTTCCCCCTATCCCGGGGTGATAGTGCCTATTTGCTTCCGCCGGCACTCCACCCCCTTGTGACGTGGGGCCCTGCAAACCCGGGTATCCCCCGCAGCCTCCTTACAGCTCCCTTTTAAGCGTTCAGCTAGCTTACCTCCAGACTTTCAAGGCAACCCCCGCACACACGCATTAGGATTTGGACGTTGGCACCTGCAACCCCCGGCTCCCACTTTGGACATGTCTTACAATGGCCTTGTGTTAAACTTAGGCTCGCACGAAACCCAAACAGTCAGGGCCTTATGAAATTATATATAAAAAAACGTTAGAACAATAACGTTGACGCTCAGTGTTAGCTGTCTATACATTTTCGCGGGTGCCTGTTGACCCCTGTCGAACTCCAGTCGGCAGACACCCCCGACCGAGTCGAATTACCCGGAACGAATGAACCCTTGCATTGTTATGAGATTACGGCAGGTTAGAAAAACTTACATTATGAAATCATGGATTAGTTTAATAGCAGAATCAATTTATTTAGAAAATTACAAGAAGGTTAAAAAAATATTCATGAAAATCGGTTACTATTTGCAGTGATAAGGTAAATCTTTAGTTAATACATTATTTATTTAAAAAATTGTTTCCCCCTTTTAGACGTAAGAACTGTGAAAATTCATTTTTGGAAACGAAGGACACAATGAACATATTTAAAGAGTAATGTATTTTCTTCAGGATATTTAGTACTTTTTAAAAAACCTTTTATTTGAACCTTAACATTTGAAGAATGTTTTCTGGGGTTCCCAAAAACCTTTTTAGTGACGAAAATGCACTAGAAAGAAATCGGCAAGACCCAGGAATAGAAATAGGAAACACAGTGAATTATAAAAATGTGGATATCGGTAATGAATGAAATTATATTTATAACTTTTGGTTTACACATTTTCCAGCATGTGTTAACGAAAATGTTTGTATGAACTTTCGTATCTCATTATGTCCGTATTAAACGTAATTCGTTTGAATAAATATTTTTGTTCCTAAATTAATCGAATTGGATGTCATATTTACTGACGGATATTTCCATTAGAACACAAGTACCGTATAAGAAGAAATATAATGTTATATGGTGTAGTCACAGATTCCTCATGAGTGATTTTAAAGATTGTGCGACTTACCGTCAATTAGAGCTACTTATGCTTTTTTGTTTTCCCACTGTATCGAAGGTGCACAACACAATACGTAACACCCTAAATACAACACGCGATGTATAATTAATACACTTAGTACAAGAGGAAACACTCAGAAAAATGATTGGTTGTAAGGAAATTTCTTTGAATGAAGGAAGAATATGTATTGCCTCCCAATCCCGGAAAGGTTTCTATGATTTCAAAGACATTTCTTTTGATTAGAAGACAATTCTTTCTTTCGAAGAAATTATTTACTTTTCCAATTAAAATTTGTAATTTAACCAGATTTTATACACTTTGTAGTAAATTTTTGAAGCAACGGAAAAGAAAAAAGTATGTTACAGAAACGGTTTCTGTAATTGAAGACAAATATTTTTATGATTGGATAAAAAATGCACCGTATACGATTTCAAACCGAGCAAAAGTACAAGACACCTCTTCGACTGAAGAAAGCAACTGACTGAAAATATGAAGGAGTAAAAATGAATTCAGAGTTAAATGTTGCAAAAAGTACAACATTTGGTTTGGATTAGTGTCAAATTTTTTACCTGAATTGGTAAGCGGTATGGTTCTTTAAATTATTTATGATCTCCATGCGGGGACCAACAGCAATAAAACTGTAAAGGATAGATGGAAAGAAATGCAAAGGATCGCCTGCAATAAAAACTGACCGAAAAACATGTTTTAAATACATTGCATATTTCTAACCCAGCAGCTTTTTCCCAGGTTGAATATCAGGTATTTTTAAATCTATTGACCTTCTCATCTGTGTAGGGCGAGCAATAGAGTGGACTAAATTTAGACCTGTGAAAATTCGACTTTCCATTTTTTGTGACCAACACGCCCCACCCCCCACATTTTTTCATTTTCAGAAAAAGGAAAAATCGTAATCCTGACACTTATTTCAGAAAGTAACATTTTATGATGGTTTCAAGAAGAAACAAATGAAAATTGTTTAAATAATTACACACTGTGTTTGATAAGAAGTCAACCAATTTTCATGAATCTTTTTTTCACTTTCTTGTAATTATTATATAACTTAATTCTGCTAATTGAAATTAAATAAATCTATGATTTTATAATGTCAATTTTTCTAACCAGCCGTTATCTCACAATAATGAAAGGGTCATTATAGTTACGGATATCAGAATGGGCAATCGGTTCTGAATTTTGAGGCCTTAGGTTTCAATACTTTTGTCTAATTGTTTGAATACGTCATCTGAATAATCATATCTCGAAGCCCACAGACCATGCTTTCGATAACCGACTATGCTTGCTCGGAGATATGATTATGTAGATGTCGTATGCAAAAAATTGGACAAAAATATTCGACCGTGCGGCCTCAAAATTAAAAAGCGATTACTGATTTGCTAAATATCTTAAAGCAAAGAAAATACTTCTACCATTCGTTAATTGTGCAATCAATTGCAGAAAATAATATTTTTCACGATTTACGGGGGAAAAATTGTTTCAACAAATGAAAGTTTATAATGTTGAATAAAGGAGTTATATCGACCCTCAGTTAAAACAATATTTGGATGTTGATGGTAAAATTGGCTTTCCTTGACTCGATAAGTTCCAATGGATCCCGGATTCGGATTCAGCGACCCAAAAAACATAAATTATAGTAGTTATCTTTACATAAATGACTTTTCTGTCCATTTGACCCTAAAATGCCCTTGACCCAGATGTGCTGGAGTCAAACGGACCACGGATTCATGCTCAGCGGGTCAAAATACATGAAAATATATGTGTCGCATCTGTAGAACAGAAAAGTGTTTTTTTTTGTGTGCCGGTGTTATCATTTGCATATTTTTCATTTTTGGATATAAGACAATATAAATTAAAAAGATCTTAATTACGTTGGTGTTCTCACCTGGCCGACATACAAAAACATGAGTTGATAAAACAATATGAGTGATCAAGAACGATCTCCCAGTATATAATTGTAAAACTTACACTGTACAAAGTTGGTTAGAATAGTTCGAATAACACGTACTTTTCCATTTATTTTTCGACTACTCACTTGTGCGTTCCTTCCAAATCGTTACCATCGGCACAAATTGGGCATTAGACAATTAGTGCGGTCGTCGATGTAAAGACATCTTCCTGCACTTTTCTGTCAGAAACCTTTTGCCTCTTTTTGATGTTTTCGGCGGCAGTTGCTTCTATTAATTTAGGTTTTTCCAGAAAGATACTCGATCTGCTCAATAACAAAATCATCGATAAATATGTAGCTAATTTTTCATTGAAGTGCGCATTTTCGCTATCTCCTGCTTCGTTTCTTATCAAATCAAGCACTTACGTTTTGACAAGCTGGACCCATTCGTGCCAATAGGTCTTTCGCGTAGAACATATATATAAAAATATTGAAATGTAAGTATTTTATACAGATTTATTATTTTGAAGTATATAGTAACAATAAAACTACAAATTTGCAATTTTCGCTCTGCTCATAATTTAACATAATTTAAAATCTTCAATTACGCCGGCTGAAAAAGATTAACTTTTCAGTACCCAACGACCGAACTAGGTGACTTCAAACGATTTCGAATTCGATATATCCAAACCCTTTACCAATGGAATATCACAATAGATATAATAGATCATTTCGACCTCCCAATACCATTCGAGTTTGGTACTCTCACTCTCACACTTCATTCCACACGAATTGAGCCGAAAATTTATAAAGACTGTATTCAGTGCATGCTTTTGGAATGTAACTAGAAGAAAAGAAGGAGAGAAAGAAGTGAACAGAGAATGAGTCCTTACGTGGAATATTATACAATACATGTAGGAGGGGCGGTATATCAAAAGTTTACGTCGGTTCGAGATATTAGAGAGAACATGGAATTGGAAGTTCTCTTGGGGGCCTTTTCCGTCGAATTTTACCAATTTTCGCGCGCTGTGCACTTACAGTCAGTAAGGAGGCTTTACGCCCAGGAGTTAACGTTTTAAACGATGTTGACAACAAAACCTCTCTTAAGTATGCTTTCAATAACTGCTTTAAGGAGTCTGAAGAGAATCTTAAGAGACAAACAATTGACAAAATTGAAAATCTTATGAGTGGATCTGATTATGAAATCGCTACAAGAAATTTAAACACTCAGTTCAATAGCGCGCGCGGTGGTTTGCGTATCGCGGGAGGAAAACGTAAGGGGAATATGAAAAAAGGAATCAAGAGAATCCTTCGAACTAAAGCGAAAAATAATCAAGAGAGTAGTAAAACTGGAAAGAAGAAGACAACGAGTAAGGTTACAAGAAAACAGAAACGTGGCAGCTTATTTGGTGAGAAAAATCCAATTACTGATATCTTTGGAAATAAGTGAATTTGAGTAATGCCATTTTCATACTTCCATTACAGCGTATGTTTGAAAACTTAATTGGATCTTTTTCACTACCGCCAACTCAAACTTCTATAGAGAGCCCATAATGGATCCATTACAAACCCGTTTCCTCCCTGACGGACGATTCTCCGATAAAATTCGTTAACCCTGGTCAAGGCGAAGAATACATCCTTCTCCCACACACGATGCTCACTGTAAAAGTCAAGTTGCAAACTCCAGAAAAAACTGCAGCAAATTCTCAAAATTTAGACAAAGTGTCACCAGTGAATAAGCTACTTTACTCAATGTTCAATCAGGTGGACGTGTACTTCAATCAAAAACTCGTATCCCCGCCAAACAATGCTTATGCATACCAAGCTTACATCATAACATTACTCAATTATGGACCAGTCGCAAAAAGAGTCCCCTGACAAGCATCCGTTTGTATATCGACACTGCGGGAAAAATGGAAGATTTATCAACAGAACGTACAGGTTTCGACACCCGTCGAGGACTCTTTGCTGCAGGGGAGACAGTAGACCTTATCGGACATTTGTATTGCTATATTTCCAACCAGACTTTTCTAGTTCGAAGGTGCAAAATAAGCCCCGGATTTCTACTCGAACACGCAAAAGCTCTTTCTCAAGGAACGGCAAAATATCCCTTTACGTTGACGGTACGCAAATTCCCTCAAAACCATGACAACCAGATTTTACGAAAGAGCTTCTATATGTTGACGCCTATCACACTCTATTTTCTGGAAGTGGTATTTCTTTCATAAATGAGGGTAATGACATTGTTATACGCGCCTAAGCGGTAAAAATGTGAGGAAATCAATATAATAATATAAGCTAATTTACCTTAACCTAATATATTGATTCCCTCTCCCAGACACTTGTTTTACCGATAGAAATTAAGTCGACCACATTAGATATTAGGATTTAGATTTAATGCGCCAATCACACGAAGGAGGCACCGTCCTTGCCTTGGTATGAACACACCTACTTTTAGTCTGTCCATGTTAATTTAAAGACACGCTCCACAGGCGCCGGCGGAGTAGCAGAACCGGGTGAAGGAAAGTGTCACGAATGTAGTGCCAGTGAAACTCTGCGCACGCACCTCCCGCCACACGATTCTGCCCTCTCTGTACGGCCTCTCGTGAAACTCTCCGGGCGTACAACTATAAAAGGCCGTGCTCGAGCGAAAATCGACAGATCTGCTGCAGCTCGGCATTCCTGGTGGCAGCAAAGAAAAACAGCCTGGTAATACGGTTGTAATCCTTGAGTTATTCTATACCATTTTGTAAACAGTGATAAATAAAACTTATTCTAAGCAATCATGGTAAGTGGTTACCTTTACTGACTAATTACTGTACCAACCTTTAAACGTAGCACAGCCGGCATACCGGCAGCATCCACCAGGTAATCTCGCTTCTCGAGTCTCTCTCTCTCTGTCTGTCTCTCTCTCTCTCTTTCTCTCTCTCCCTCTACCCTCCCTCTTTACTCCGTCAGGCAGCCGGCATACCGGCTATCACTCTAAGACGTTCCAGGTCTCTAGGCATCTCAACCCACCATAATATATATATATATATATATATATATAGTATATTCAATATGAATGACATTGATTTCTTTATTTACTTACAATTCTTTAAACTTAACAGCTTATTTTTCTTGTTAGCCGTAATATTTTAATAGACTATTTAAATTGGATTTGATTTTGTTATAAGATTCCATTTATCACGTTTTCTGGACATAATTGTCACATAAATCTAATAAATTATTTTATTATTGTATTAAAATTTCATATTTAAAGTTCAAGAGTAAAAAAATTTAACATTCAAGTGCATGATGAAACTGAGAAGAATTCAAGATCTGTAATGTAACATTTCATCTATTCAAAACAGATGCATACCACCCCATTACATTATTTATATTTGAATAATAATTTTTTAAACCAAAACTTTCAACAAGCGGATGATTTTCGCTACTGTTATTACAAATTTGAGGTTCTCTTTATATATTGATCCTGTAGTATAACAAATTATATTTTTTTCAAGCTGCAAAGTTCACACACACGATCACCTATTTTGCGCACTTGTACCACAAATAACTATTTTGGATCGAGTAATATGGAAGGATGTGCTCCAAGTTTTTTTTTGCGTTTGGGAAGTAATTATTAAAATTTCAAATAAAAAAAAAAGTTCAATTCTTTACGACTCTTCCAGACTTTATTAATAAGGTTAGTATTTACAACGCTACGTTTCGATAGCGGACCGCTATCCTCATCAGGCGATTATCAGAGAATTTTCAAAATCCAAAACAACAAACGAAAGTTAACATTTTAAGCCAAACAACGCACGATACGAAAAAAAGTCAAGATAAGAAAGAAGATAAATACACAAAAATTGTGCACCAAAGGAAGATCCACAAATTTGTTATATGCTGTAAATTTGTCATTGATAATTTTTTATAGGACGCGTAGCTTTTGCTTGAATCGTAAAAAAATAAAAAAATAAAATTTTTCGTGAAACGACTCAAGGTACGAAAAAAATTAGTAGACAAAAAATGTTCACCCAGAAAGGATATACAAATTTTATAATGATAATTTTAGATAGGATGAGTAGATTTTCTTTTAATTGTAGAAAATGAGATTGACAGTAATAAATTAAATTTTTGGGAAAACGACACAAGAGACGATAAAAATTAAAAGACAAATGTTGTTCAAACAAAAAACATTTACAAAAAATTGGTTATAGCCCAAAGTTGCGAGCCGCGCACGCTGCGGGGGATGACAATGTGCCGGCACAGCGGGCAAATTTTGTAGTTATATAATTTTATAACAAGACTGTAGACGATTTTGAACCAAAATTTTTATATTTTCAAGGATAACAAAATTCCAGAAAAAAATAAGAAGAGTTCAAGACATTGTTGAACGTTTTGAAAAGATTTCTGAAGTTTAAAAAAAAATGTATTCCAAGACATATTAGAACATTTTGAGGCACACTTGAGAAGCCGTTTAAGAATTTTGAAAGTTTTTAAGGGAATGAAAGAATTGTCCTGAGATTTCTGGCGTAAGTAAGTACGAAACATTTTAAACTCATATGATTTTCTCAAATTTCAAAATAGAGTGTAAAAGATCTTAATGAAAATTTTTTCAATTTTGCAAGATTACAAAATTTTTAAAAATCAAGAAAGTTTAAAATATAGTCACAAGTTTTTTGAAGATTTGAAAATAATTTGAAACTTGAAATGATTGTAGAAAGTTTTGAATAAGATGTAGATATTTGCAGATTTTTAACGAAAAATTGAGAAGGTACTTAGGAATTTTGAAAGTTTTCAAGAAGAGCTTCAGGAAAATTTTCGCGAAATTTTAATCATTTAAAAACATATTCAGAAATCTTAGAACTTTTGAAGAGATTATGATTACTTTGAAACTTAAAAAGATCTCCGAAAATTTGTCTCACTTGAAAAAATGAATGATTGGAATAGATTCGTACACAATCAACCAAAAATATTAGATATTTTTATATTTTTTCAATCTACTAGAAATCCTACATATCTTCTAACACACTCGAATTTTTCCTAACATGTTGTAAAATCGTGTAAAATAAGAAAATTTCTTGCAAATTTTCTAGATTCTTTTTCAACACCAAGAAACAATTTTCAATCAAAGAAGATAAATTTCAAATAAAAAATGGAATAGTTCAATTTTCAGTTAACAACATTAATTTTTAGCAGAAAAAACTCAACAAAGTAATTAACATTGAAATCAACGAAATTAAGTTCTAACGAAGGAGTTCAACCAAATACATGAATTGTACACCGAGTGATTAAATGCTCAACAAAACAGATTAATTCTTAACCAAACTGTTGCCTATAATAAAGTGAAAATTTCTACTAGAAGAGATGGATTTTTGAACCAATAAGAGAAATTTAGAACAAGAGAGTTGCATTTTCCACTAAGAAAATGTTTTTAGTCAAGAGAGAAAAAAAAATATAACCAACTTGTCGAATTTTTAAACAAAAATGGCAAATTTTCTACAAAATAGTTGAATACTCAACAGTTGAATACTCACCAAGGGTAGAGGAAGTAGGGAAATGACGAGAGATGAGACATGGGCGGGAAAGTAGGGTAAGTAATAAAAAATAAGGGATGGGAAAGAAGGGGAAGTAAAGGAAAATGAGGCGTGAGGAAGTTGGGAAATAAAGGGGAAATAAGGGCAGATGTAGTAGGGGAAATGAGTGAAAGTGAAGGGTGAGCTAATACGGAACGCGTGGCGAAATGAGCATACTAAAAGTAGGGGAAGTGGGGGGAAATGAGAGAAGCGGAAGTATGGGAAGTAAGGACAAATGAGGAAAGGGTATATAGGGGAAACAAGTGGCATTGAGGTGTGGGAAGGTTGGAGACGTGAGGCGAAATGAGGGGCGAGTAGGTAGTAAGAGAGGAAATAAGCGGAAATGAGTGGTAGGAAATTACGGAAAGTAAGAGGAAATAAACGAAAGGGAAAGGAGGAGACGCAAATAGACGAAGTACGGGAAATTAGGAAAAATTATGGAAGAGAAAGTAGGGGATATTAGGACAAACAAGGAGAAACGATGGGATGGTCAGTAGGGAAATGAGTGTGAGTGAGGGAAAGTAGGTGAAATGATTATAAATGAAGTTGTTTAAGGAAGGGAAATTTATTAATGAAAAAGGAGATTACGGGAAGCGGAGTGATAGTTGTGGAAACAAGGAGAGGGGGGATTAGTGGATGAAGAAGTTGGAGTGGTGTCGCAGGGTGGAGTAAGGGAGGGGGAGAAATTTGGTGTAATAAGGGGTTGCAGGGGTGGTTAAATATGAAAGGGTGAAGTTTGAAGGACTTAATTAACGTCTTGATATAATGTCAATCCTTTAGAATAATTATAAGATCTATAATATTCCTTATATGTTGTAAATTTCTTTGAAATCCCTCGAAATCTTTGTAAATCCTACAACATTTTTTGACAGTGGTTTACTAGCCCTTTGAACAGTTATCAAATTCTGGAAAAACTATTGAACCTAACAAAGTAACCCGCACACTTTTGCATTAAAATTCGGCCCTGGTCGAATTGGCTGAAATTGCCATATAATATAGTTCAAAGCCTCCTGATTACAAGCGAATCTGATGTCCCATTCGAAACTTGAAAATATGCTGCAGATTTTTCGATAAAATGTAATCAGCACAATCACTGACAATACTGGAAACTCTGTCGAGAGCAGTCCTGCTAATACGGGTAACAAAATGGCGATGTCTGGTAATAATAGGCGAACTCATGGGGCTGTTCTGGCAATGTACATACAGTTCAAAATATTGAAGGTAGAATACAGTTAAGTCAATGAATGCAAGACAGTAAATCAATCCAATTATCAAAGGAAAAGCCATTCCAGACGCTAAAGGCAGAGTAATGGGACTGCCCTGGCGATATAAAGATTTTTTTAGTTAATCAAGGCAAAAAAAATTTTGGACTACCAAATGTATGTAGTGCTCTAGCCATTCAAGACAAGATTAGGGAATAGTGCAACCGGCAGATGCAAGCGACTTTGGTAGTTTAGCCAGTTAAGACAAGATTATAGATCAGTCCAGCCAACAGAGGCAATACACTTTGGTAGTCCAGCCAATTGAAGACAAGATTATAGATCAGTGTCACCAACAGAGGCAAAAGACTTTGGTAGTCTAGCCAGTTAAGACAAGATTATAGATCAGTCCAGCCAACAGAGGCAAGACACTTTAGTAGTCCAGCCAATTACAGACAAAAATATAGATCAGTCCAAGCAACAGAGGCAAGACATTTTGGTAGTCAGCCAGTAAACACGAGATTAAAGATCAGTTCAGCCAACAGAGGTAAGACACTTTGGTGGACCAGCCAGTTAGGACCAGATTTTTTTTTCTTTGTTGGACTGATATATAGTCTTGTCTTAACTGACTGGACTAATAGCATGTCTTGACCTTGTTGGTTGGTTTGATCCGTAGGCTTATCTTAACTGGCTGGACTACCAAAGTGTCTTGCCTCTGCTGGTTGGACTGTTCAACAATCTTTTCTTCACTGTCTAGAGTACCAAAGCATCTTGCCTTCGTCGAATGGACTGATCACTAATCTAGTCTTAATTGCCTGACTACTAAATATCTTTGGTAGTCCAGAATGTCTTTTGCTCTGATTATTTGGGGGAAAAACTGTATATTGATAGGCAGGCCTATTGCATTTCCTTTAGTGGCTGGACTGGCTTTTTCTTTGATAATTGGACTGATCTGAAATCTTGTATTCATAGACTGAATTATCATCTACCTTCAATATTTCGAACAATACTTACAATGCCAGGGCAGCCCCGTAATTCCACGTATTATTACCAGTACAACGCCATTTTGTTGCCCTTATTAGCTAGACTAGTCTTGACAGTGTTTCCAGTATTGTCAGTGATCGTGCTGATCTCATTTTATTGAAAAATCTGCACCTTATCTTCAAGTTTCGAGCGGTACGTTAGATTTGCTTGTCGTCATATTCTTCACGTTCAACCCCACCTATCTCGAAAGCTTTTGATTTTTTGGGCTGGTACCCATAGAATTTTTTGATCTGAAGGCTTTGAACGATATTATATTGCAATTTCAGCCAATTTGACTGGGGACGGATTTAATGTAAAGTGTGCGAAGCCCTTTGCAAAAAAAATATATCATGTAATTGCAGGTTTGCAGGCCTGTGTAAACTGGTAATATTACAGTTGAAACTAAAAGCACAAAAATATATATTTTTGAAAATTATTACTCTAAATCTGAATCAGTGAACTGTCACTGATTGTCACTTAAATTGCCATGATTGAAATAGCTGGAAATGGGTCGGTGAATATTAGTGAAAAGTTACTTATTCATTCAGTGAAATGAACAATTTTGAGACTTGGCAGCACTGCACCATGTCAATTTAGCAGTCATAATAAAATGAGATTTCCGTAGATTCAATCAAAAAATCATAGTAGAAACATAAAACCCATAAATATGATCAAATATTAAAAAAGGTGAGAAGTTTTGATGCGTTTGTATTTGATCGAGTCGATACGACAAACGATTGAGATTTTTGAAATTCTCGATTTAATATACGAGACGATAATATCGTCTCGTAATTGTTGAGCAAGATTCTCAAAAAAACGAGTGACAGCATTGAGATTCTCGAATATAATATGAAATAAATCTTTGAATACTGACTTTGAAAATACTGTCATTTGATATTCATCAAGAAGATAATTTTTTTAATTATATAATTATATAACAAGACTGCAGAAAAATTAAAAAATATGAAATGTTATAAAAAAATTAAAATAACGAAAATCGGGTGAGCCTAAGAGATCTTGAAAAATGTTGAAAAAATCAAAAAATAATTAAAAACTTCTAAAGTTTTCAAAAATTGAAAAATGTAGGTTTTTAATGATTTTGAAAAAATGTTTTTGTGAATTTTGATATGTTTGAAGGGAATAAGAATTTTTTGTTGAAGATTCCTGCCAAAATTTCTAATGATTTTTCATAATTCGAGTGACTTTAAAATATATTTAGAAGTTTTGCGAAGATTGAAAAATAATTTAAAACCTCAAAAGGTTTCAAACGATTTAGAACAAAATGTAGATTTTTGAAGAATTGGTATCAAAACCTCAGAAGCCTTTTAGGAATTTTCAGGTTTTCAATTTGATAACGAAATTTTGCTGACATTTCTTATAAATTTTCAAATGATTTTTCATGTTAAAAATTAATTTTAAGAGAAAAATGAAAATTCTAAAACTTATATGATTTCCTAAAATTTCAAAAGAGAGCGTAACAGATTTTAGTGAAACACAAATTTCTTAATGACTAAAAAACAATTTAAAACTTGAAAATATTTTGAAAAATTATGTAGATTTTTTACTCTGAACAATTAATTTCAAAATATTTCTAGAATCGCCGAAAAATAATTAGAAAGGTTGAAAAGATTTTTTTTTAATTTTGCAGAACTTTAAGAAAATTTTGAAGAAAAATTTGAATAAATTGAAAATATATTTAGGAGTGTTACATTTTTTGCAATGATTACAATTATTTTTAAACTTTAATTGATTTACGAACAATTTTCTTACTTGAAAAATGTAATAAATCGGAATAGATTTGTACAGAATCAGCCACAAATCTGAAATATTTTTTTAATTCTTCCAAACTTCTAGAAGTCCTAAATATCATTTTAATGGACTCAAATTTTTTTATATGTTGTAAAATTGTGTAAAATCAAAAAAAGTTCTGTAAAATTTTCGAGATTCTTTTTCGACACATCTACAATTTTCAAAAATCTCTTTGAATTTTCTAAAGAATCTTAGGAAAATAAAATTTATATAAATTTATTTAAAAAACTAATAATACTTATTTTCTTCCTCTCGCATCTCAGAATCTGATTTAAGCTTGAATTTAAGTGCTCATACCCTCTTAAAAATAAACTGTTATTAGAAAGTTAAATTTTCTAATACAAATTATTTTTACGCTGAAATCGAAAACCTGCACGCGCGCATAGTGTGCGATTGATGTTGATAGTACGAACAAATTAATAAATTGTTGAAGAATGTATCGATATGGTCAAATTAATCCTTCTTAATTCAGCTCCAGAACTTAAAAGAAAAAACCCAATTCTTCGCGAGAAGTTAAATATTTTTTTCTGAAGTAATTAATAATAAATCTTACCTTATGATTTCTTTATACGCTATCGTTGCGAAATTTTCGCAACTTTTCTAATCACTTAAACACAAAATTTCGCGAAAAGTTCTTTTTTAAATTAATCCGTATGCTCAGTTTCATAAACTTCAGCCATTTAAAAATATATATATGGCTGTTGAAAAATAACTAGAAATGAAAAACCCAAATTTTAGAGTGCATTATGATTTAGATTTTAGAACATACTTTGGTGCTGGTCTTTTTGCGATGATTTTCCACTACCAGAAACTTCTGAAGATGCGTTGTCCATTTTCGAGATGTTCCAAAAATATAATTCAAAATCTTTCGATATTTTTCATACATACAGACTAGCAGTATTTGTTGAGTAAAATAAATCTATTGGGTTTTAAAGTTAGTAGAGTCCAACATTCATTCAACATCAAGTTACAAATAAAAAAACATACAAGCGTGTATATTAAAAATTTTGATTTAGAAAGGCAATAAAGTATCTTGTATTTGATAAAAAAGCTATAGAATAAAATAAAAAAGCTTGAGATACTCAAGTTCATCCTCCAAATAATTTTTACAAAGTTTGTCGAATAATTGCAATTTTTTATGGAAAATTATAAAAATGTACTGCATGAAGACGCTAAATGTGTATAAATAATTTCGAGCCTATTGATCCCCTGTCATTTTACGATTGTAAAAAATTATTATTTTTCTCAACTTTGTTTGAACAATGAGAAGGCTATGCTTTTGAAATAGCGATAAGCTACATCACGTTTACAATGTCACAATATGACCTTATTGCTTCAATAGAGTTGAGAATCCTATACCATTGCGTAATTTTATTAAACATGTCTTTTTTTCACGTTTTCCATGTTTATAGCTTTTCTAAAATTATTATATACAGTCCCAAATCAATTTCTTGTTCAACCAAGAAATTAGTTTTCCACTATTGAATTAGGAAATATATCTCGACCACTCGAAATAATAATTTTCTACCAGTCTTTAGTGGGGAACTTTTCGCTATCAAATAAGTGAAATTTCACCAGGAATTATTTGAACTTCACAAATTTTTATTCACAAATACTTCAAAGTATCTTTTGCATAAGAAAAAAAGCCACAAAACTAAAATAGCCTTCTTGAGTCACTCAATTTCATACTTGTTGAAGCCGATGCTTATTCAGGGCGAATAATTGTCACAACGTTTTCTAAATAATTGCAACTTTTAGTGAAAAATAAAAAGAATATACAACCAAAAAATTTGAAAATCAGAAATCTGCGTAAAAGTATGGTATAAAGATCCAAAATATGTACAATTACTTTCAAGTTCATTGACCAATTGTGATTTAAATACTCTAAAATATTTGTTATACGCGCCTAAAGCGGTGAAAAAATACGAGGAAATCAATATAATAATATAAACTAAATTACCTTAACCTAATATATTGATTCCCTTTTCAGACACTTGTTTTACCGATGGAAATTAAGTCGACCACATTTGATATTAAGATTCAGATTTAATGCGCCAATCACGTAAAGGAGACACCGTCCTTACCTTGGTATGAACACACCTACTTTTAGTCGGTCCATGTCAAGTTAAAGGCGCGCTCTACACGAACCGGCGGAGTAGCAGAACCGGGTGAAGGAAAGTGCCACGAATACAGCGCCAGTGAAGCTCTGCGCATTTTACAATTGACAAAATAACTCATAATATTATGTTTTCGAACAAAAAGAAAAACTATTTGTTATTAAGAAACACTATCTATATGACTACAACAACTTACGAATTGAATGGTATTAATAGGAGTGTTTCAAAGTAATATTTTTCCAACTTTTCTGGTAGGACTGCATTTTTAAATTTTATTTGGTAAATTTTTTTATAGTTTTGTAATTGTTTTTTAAAATTTTGCACATATTTGAAGTTTATTAAACTCAAGAATTTTTCGAGAATACTTATGTATTTTATATCAGTCTATTTATGTATATTATCACAAACATTCATATGATTTAAAAGTTGCGCATGTTCCTCCGTAAATAATGTAATAATCAAAAGAGAAGTAAAAAAGACTTGCAAATTGTCGATAAGAAAAATTGACTAGATAATGGAAAGAATTCTTTTTTATTAAACAATCAATTTCTCAATAAATATATTTTATTACAATAAATTTAATCAATTTTTAATTAATACTGATTGAAATATTTTCTTTATAGGGATATTATCTTTTTCATACCTTTAGTTATTCCATATAAATAATACCTGATGAGGGGGTTTGAATTGACCTCGAAACATGTTCGTATCCTCGTAGTATAAAAAGTACGGAGAAAGAAAAAATTGTGAATCTTTTTCTTGCTCATTTTGCAAAAATTATTCATGATAAAATGGATTTCTTCCAAAAAAAAAAAGAACATTATCATTATTTTCCAAATCCATAAGGACTTGACTTTCTTGAGAGATGTCATCGCTACTTTATTCTTGTCTGCACTGTTTTGAATAGAAGTTCGTTACCAAGAATCTGCGACGCTTGGGACAAAACTTGGCTGCATGAAAAACGTAAGAACTTAAGAAGATCGAGAAATCTCGTACGTGTAACGAATGAAAGCTCTGACCTCCTTTTCTTTGTACTACTTTTGAATTGGGACGATTCCGTTCGGGGTCTGGTCAAAAATACGTTTTTCATATGATATCAAAGGCCATTATTCTTCAAATCCTTGAAAATAAATCCATGAATCTTGTAAGCGAAAAGTTTTCTTAACTTCTCGAACAGGAAGCATTCTAAATGAAAAAGACTTGTACGCATGAAAAAAAAAAATCTGAAATTCTTTGGCTTGAACTGGAATATCACATGCTTGCCATTTAAAATTTGATGCAGTGTAAAAGTTAAATAATTTTCCACAATTGTTACAGTTAATTAGAGTTGTTGCAACTGTTTAACAATTTTTTACAGCAGAAAAATTATACAATTTGTACAGCTGTAGCAATTTGTAGCAGCTGTAAGAGTTTTAACAAAATTGTAATTTTGTACACTTGTTACAAATTAATAAATATTTAAAACAATATTATTAATACTATTTTTTGTAATGACTTGAAATAATCATAATATACTTAAAAATGTCTTTCATCATTTGATTACGTCCAAAAGAAATATAATTTTTCAACAGAATAAAAAATCTTACCATATATTCTTAAAGCTTATCTTCTCAGCATTCCACTCACTACCTTATTTTCTATTTAATTTTTTTTCACAACCGTTTGGAAAAAAATTATTTAAAAAAAAATCCATTTCTTTTTCCTGTTTTTGTAAAAATATTTTCTAATTTAATATATCCTATGCAAAGAATTATAAGTTTTTGCGAAAACTAAATCAACGCTGTCATTTTTAATGTTCACAATTGAAGAATTTTCATTTCGAATTATAAATATATAAAATTGAATAAATTTTAATTTTATATCTTTCAAATTTATTATTTGAAAAAAAATTAAACCATCTCAAAAAGGCATTCCAATTTACTTTGTTTTTCTTATACAAAATAAATATTTGAGAGTCTTCAAATGAAAATATTCAAAATTGAAGAATTTTAAATTGTACATCTTAAATACGAAAAAAAATTTTTGTGAATGTTAAAAATTAAACTATTAAAAAAAATACTTCCAAGATCACATACCTTTAATTTATAAATCTTGAAAATTGAATATTTTTCAATGCTATATTTTGCAAAAATCAAGAATTTTCAATTTTAATTTTTCCAAATTGCAAGACTTTGTACTGTAAATCTTCAAATTTGAAGAGTTTTCAATTTGTAAAATGTACAACTAAAAATGATGCTCGACTTTTGATCTTCAAAATGTTGAAAAATTTCAATTATAAGTCTTCAAAATTGTTGAATTTTGCCTTTTTAATCTTTAAAATTAAAGAGTTATTAATTTTGAAAATGTACACTTAAGAATTATGCAAATTTTAAGTTTTGCAATGAGAAATTCTGTGATTTCGATTCTTTATGTTAGAAATTTCTTTAATTTTGAAAATTTATAATTGAAAGCTTGATTTTTTATTTTTGAAATTATCGAAATTCAAGAATCCTTATATATACGTCTTTAAAATTGAGGAGTTTTAAATTTTTACAACTTAGAATGTGAAATTATGCGATTTTGAAGTTTTACAAAAAAAATTCTGTAATTAAGCTTTATGCTCGAAATTCATTCAATTTGGAAGATTCAGAATGAAAACTTTACTTTCGATCTCAAAAATCATCCAAATTAAGAATGTTTATTTATAAGTCTTTAAAACTGAATTTTCTTTAATTTGAACAATTAAAAATCAAGAATCATTTAAATTTCAAGTTTTACAAATAAAAATTTTTTTAATATTGATTCCTTACATTCGAAATTTCTCCAATTTTGGGAAGATTTGAAATTGAAAATTTGACTTTTGATTTGCAAAGTTATTGAAATTCAAGACTTCTTATTCATTCGTCTTTAAAATTGAAGAACTTTCAATTTTTACAATTTATAATGTAAAATTATTCCATTTTGAAGTTTTACAATAAAAAATTCTGTAACTTTTAAGCTTCATGTTCGAAATTCATTCAGTTTGGAAGATTCAGAATAGAAACTTTACTTTCGATCTCAAAAATCATCCAAATTAAGAATATTAATTCATACGCCTTAAAATTGAATTTTCTTTAATTTGAACAATTACAAATAAAAAATCATGTAAGTTTCAAGTCTTGCAAATTAATATTTTTTCAACATTGATTCTTTACATTTGAAATTTCTCCAATTATGGGAAGTTTTGACATTGAAAATTTGACTTTTGATTTGCAAAATTATCGAAATTTAAGAATTTATTTTTAATATATTTTTAAATTGCAGAGAATTTTTTTTTTCAAACTTTCTCTCTTCAAATTGTAAAGCTTTAAATTGTAAATATTTAAAATTGAAGAGCTTTTATTTTTTACAATTTAGAATTAAAAATTATATAATTTTCCAGTTTTAAAATTAAAGATTTTGTAATTTTAATGCTGTATATTCGAAATTTGTTGAATTTGGAATATCCAGAATGTAAACTTTACTTTTGATCTTGAAAATCATCCAAATTAACAATTTTTATTTATACGTCTCTGAAATTTAATGATCTTCAATTTGAATAATTAACAATTAAATATCATGTAAGCTTCGAGTTTCACAAATTAAAAATTTGGTAATTTTGATGCATTAAATTTGGTGAAGATTCAAAATTGAAAATTTAACTTTTTATAAAATTATCCAAATTGAATAATTTTGATACATGCGTCAATAAAATTGAGGAGTTCAAAATTATACCTCACCAATTGAAGAACTTCAAATTGTATATATTAAAAATTGAAGATTCTTTAATTTTTTCAATTTTGAACTGAAAATTATGCAATTTTTAAGTTTTACAATTAAAAATTATGTAACTTTGATTCCTCATGTTTGATATTTCTTCAATTTGGAAGATTAATAATTGAAAAACTTTTCCAAATTTAAGAATTTTCATTCATACATCTTTAGTGTTAACGAGTTTTGAATTGTAGCTCTTCTAAAGCATTCAAATTTAAATGATAAAACCTCAAAATTGAAGTTTCTTCAGTTTTTAAAATTTACTATTAAAAATTCTCTAATTTTGATGCTTCTTGCATTTGGAATATTCAGAATTTAGAACTTCACTTTTGATCTTCAAAAGGATCAAAATTTAAGATTTTTTATTTTCACATCTTTAAAGTTAAAGAGGTTTTTATTTTAAAAATTTACAATTAAAATTGATGCAACTTTTATGTTTTAAAATTGAACTTTCTATAATTTTGATGATTTAGATCTAAATTTCTTCATTATGGAAAATTGAGAATTTAACTTTTGAATTGAAGAATCTTCAATTACAAATCTTCAAGATTCACCTATTCCAAAAAAATATTAAGAATGTTATGAATTTGAACTATAAACATTTATAATAATTAAACAGTTCGCCAATATTTGATTGTTTAATCAAATTAAATAATAATAATTTACTTGGAATTAAAATTAATTAATTAAATTAAAATAAAATATGGCACTTGTTTGAAAACTTTGGGATAAGTCGATTTTCTTACAATTTGAATTTAATTTTTAATTTTAATCGGCTCTCAGTAATCTATAACTTTCATTTACATGTCAGATTTTTGATTATTATATTACAAATCTCGATACTAAAACGATTGCTTCCGCAAAATAATTTTTGGAACTCAAAAAAAAATCTGCCTCAACCAGGATTTGAACCCGGAACGCCACTATACATGAGTGGAGCATTAAACAATTACGCCATCGAGGCCTTAACAGATCTTTCCTTGTTCTTCATAGCTACCTTTTTACAGGGGAATACTGAATGTATTCCTTCCTCCGACAAATGTACCCTTTTTTATCAACGTTTAATTAAACTTAACCCTCGTTGATACAAAATGGTACATTTTCCTCAGGCGAGAAATACGCATAGTATTCCCCTGTAAAGAGAGCTTTGGAGAACAAGAAAAGATCTGCTGAGGCCTCGGTGGCGTAATTGGTTAACGCTCTTCTCGTGCATAGTAGCGTTCTGGGTTCAAATCCGGCCTGAGGCAGATTTTTTTTTGTTCTTTTAAAATTATTTGTCCGAAGTGATCGTTTGAAGAAAGAAATTTATATTAATTAAAAACTTAAATACTTGGACGGTAAAATTTTTGAATGGTAATAACGTCTGCTGAAAATTAATTGCATATAAGATATGATCCCAGCAGAAATTAAAAGGATAGAAATACCTCAATTAATTAGTTAATTTTGGATTTTATATCATAATAAGATGTCATTAAAAGATGTTTACAATGGAAAATTCGTTAACTTGTTCCATTTGGAATATTTATTGTTCAAAACCATAAACTTCAAGGAATCAAAATTCTTAAATTTTGAATATTTTGAAGATCGAAAGTCAATATTTCAATTATAAATCTTCTAAATTGAAGAAATTTCGAATTTGAATCATCACAATTATACAATTTTGGATGTTCAAACTTTTAACTTGCACCATTTTTAACTGTGGATTTTCATAAATTGACAAATCTTCAATTTTCCAGTAAAGGGAATTCAGAAAAGTGAAGTTAGGAGAAGTGAGGGGAAATTAGGGGTGGGGAGTATGGGAAGTGAGAGGAAATAAGGGAAAGGAGAGTGTGAAAAGTGAGGATGGGGGAAATAGGGGAACTTATGGGAGGGAAAGTAGGAGAAGTGAGGGGGAATGAGAGGAGGGAAGTAGGGGAAGTATATGGAAATGATGGGAGGGGAAGTAGGGAAAACAAGAGGAAATGAAGGAAGGGAGAGTAGGAGAAGTAGGAGAAGTAGGAGAATGGAGAGATAATGAGAAGAGCGTGAGTAGGATCAGTGAGGAGAAATAATTTCGAATTTGAATCATCACAATTGTAGAATTTTGAATTCTTAAACTTAAAACTTGCACCATTTTTAATTGTAAATTTTCAAAAATTAATAACTCTTCAATTTTTCAGTAAAGGGAATTCAGGAAAGTGAAGTTAGGAGAATTGAGGGGAAATTAGGTGTGAGAAGTATGGGAAGTGAGAGGAAATAAGGGAAGGGAGAGTGTGGGAAGTGAGGATAGGGAAAATAGGGGAACTTATGTGAGGAAAAGTAGGAAAAGTAAGTGGGAAATAAGAGAGGAAAGTAGGGGAAGTGTATGGAAATGATGGGAGGGGAAGTAGGGAAAGTAAGAGGAAATAAAGGAAGGATGAGTAGG
The DNA here is from genome assembly GCA_011634705.1 of Andricus grossulariae. Taxonomy (NCBI): domain Eukaryota; kingdom Metazoa; phylum Arthropoda; class Insecta; order Hymenoptera; family Cynipidae; genus Andricus; species Andricus grossulariae. Next base: position 286,307,226 of record JAABKJ010007545.1, on the reverse strand, counting down.
AGAAACAGGAGAATGAAGAGATAATGAGGGGAGCGTGAGTAGGGTCAGTGAGGAGAAATAATTTCGCATTTGAATCATCACAATTGTAGAATTTTGAATTGTTAAGCTTAAAAATTGCACCATTTTTTATTGTAAATTTGCAAAAATTAAAAATTCTTAAATTTTTTAGTAAAGCGAATTAAGAATTCTTCAATTCTTTAGTAAAGGGAATCAAGCATTTTTCAGTTTTTTAGTAAAGGTAATGAGGAAAAGTAAAGGTAGGAGAAGTGAGGGAAAATTAGGGGTGGGGAGTATAGGGAGTGAGAGGAATTGAGAAAGGAAAAGTAGGGAAAGTGTGTGGAAATTATGGGAGGGGAAGTAGAGAAAGTAGGGAAAGTAAGACGAAATGAGGGAAAGGAGAGTAGGAGAAGTAGGAAAATCAAGAGACAATGATGGGAGCGTGAGTAGGATCAGTGAGGAGAAATGATTTCGAATTTGAATCATCACAAATGCAGAATTTTGAATTCCTAAACTTAAAATTTGCACTATTCTTTATTGTAAATTTTCAAAAATTAAAAACTCTTTAATTTATTATTGAAGGGAATTGAGAAAAGTAAAGGTAGGAGAAGTGAGGGAAAATTAGGGGTAAGTGTATGGGAGGGGAGAGTGCGGGAAGTGAGGATAGGGAAAGTAGGGGAACTTATGGGAGGGAATGTAGGAGAAGTGAGGGGAAATGAGAAAGGAAAAGTAGGGGAACTGTACGGAAGTGATGGGAGGGGAAGTTGAAAAAGTAAGAGAAATTGAAGGAAGGGAAAGTAGAAGAACTAAGAGAAAGAAGAGATAATGAGGGGAGCGTGAGTAGGGTCAGTGAGGAGAAATAATTTCGAATTTGAATCATCACAATTGTAGAATTTTGAATTCCTAAACTTAAAACTTGCACCATTTTTAATTGTAAATTTGCATAAGTTAGAAATTATTATATTCTTCAGTAAAGGGAATTAGGCATTCTTCAAGGTTTTAGTAAAGGGAATTGAGAAAAGTGAAGGCAGGAGAAGTAAGGGAAAATTAAGGGTGGGGAGTATGGGAAGTGAGAGAAAACAAGAGAAGGGAGAGTGTGGGAAGTAAGGATAGGGAAAGTAGGGGTATTCATCCGCAGGAAAATAGGAGGAGTGAGGGGAAATGAGAAAGGAAAAGTAGGGGAAGTGTATGGAAATGATGAGAGGGCAAGTAAGGAATGTAGGGAAAGTAAGATGAAATGAGAGAAAGGAGAGTAGAAGAAGTAGGAGAATCGAGAGATAATGAGGGGAGCGTGAGTAGGGTCAGTAAGGAGAAATAATTTCGAATTTGAATCATCACAATTGTAGAATTTTGAATTCTTAAACCTAAAACTTGCACCATTTTCAATTGTAAATTTTCAAAAATTAAAAACTCTTCAATTTTTTAGTAAAGGGAATTGAGAAAAATTAAGGTAGAAAAAATGGGGAGAAATTAGGGGTGGGGAGTATGGGAAGCGAGAGAAAATAAGGGAAGGGAGAGTGTGAAAAGTGAGGATAGGCAAAGTAGGAAAACTTGTGGGAGGGAAAGTAGGATGAATAAGGGGAAATGAGAAAGAAAAAGTAGGGGAAGTGTATGAAAATGATGGGAGAGGAAGTAGGAAAAGTAAGAGGAAATGAAGGGAGCGAGAGTAGGAGAAGTAGGAGAATCGAGTGTAAATGAGGGGAGCGTGAGTAGGGTTAGTGAGGGGAAAAAAGAATGAATGCCAGAAGGAAAGAAGAAGAAGTAAAGGGAAATAAGGGGACGAGCATCAGATAAAGTGATGGGAAATAACAGAGGGGAAGTAGGGGAAATGGAGGGAGGCGAAGTAGAAGAAGCGAAGGAAAGTGATCAGAGGGGTAGTTAAGGAAGTGTGTAAAAATGAGGGGAACTGAGCAGAGATAAAGTAGGGGAAGAAGAGTTTCAGCTGGGGAAGCAAAGATAGGGGAAAGTAGAATTGAATTTCAAAAATGTATGCATAAAAACCCCCAAATTCAGATAATTTTGAAAACCAAATGTCAAGTTTTCAATTTTAAACCTTCCAAAAAGTAATTCAACTACTTGGTAGAAAATTCTAATTTTTCGTAAAAGATACAAATTTTCTATAGAATTTTTTTTTTATCAAAAATTAGTTTTTTCAAATGGAAATACAAGCATTCCATTTTTTTGCAGGGGAAGTGATTATAGTGAAAATCGGGGAATCTACGGAAGGGAAATAAGAAAAGTGAGGGGAAATGACAAAGGATAAGTAGGGGCAGTGTGGGAAAATTATGAGGGGGACTAGGAGAAGTGAAGGGAGGGGAAGTAGGAAAAATTGTGGGAAAGGAAGTAGAGGAACTGAGAGAAAATGAAGGGAGAGAAAGTAAAAGAAGTCGGAGCAGTAGGGAAATCGTGAGGAAACGAGGGGAGTGAGAGTACGATAAGTGAGGGGAAATGAGGAGAAATGAGGAGCGGAGAGTAGGAGAAGTGAAGGGAAATGAGGTGACGGGAAGTAGAGATAGTGACAGGAAATGGGTGAGAAGTAGAAAAAATGAGGGGAAAGGAAGTAGGATAAGTGAAAAAAATGATATGTCGGGCAGTAGGGGAAGTGAGGAATAATGAGGGGAACTGTGGGGAAGGAAAGTAGGTGAAGTAGGGGAGGGGACCAAGGGGAAGTGAGGGGTAATGAGGAGTAGAGAATTAAGACTGGGATGGGCAGTAAGAAATGGGAAGTGATAACTGGGGAAGCAAGGAGAGGGGGGAATAGAGCAGGAAGCAGCTGTAGGAAGGGAACGGCGAAGGGTAAAGGAAGGGGAGGGAAAGCAGGTGGAGGGGAAGTAGGGGTATGTAGAGGGATTAGGGGACGACAAAGGGGAAAAGGGGAAAAGGGGAAAATGAGAAAAGGGGAAAAGGAGAAAAAGTTAACAAATGAATTTGAAGATTACTATTATTGATGAATTATTTTGAAAATATTTTATAAATATTCAAAATTGTATTTGATAGAGAAAATATGGCTAAGGAGAGTAAAAGGGATCCAAATTATTATTGGCATTCATTCGGGTGGTGAATTATAGAAGTAATTCTATTCTCGAGGTATTTCTGAGATAAAATTAATGAAGGAATTATACAGTTACGAGAAAGTTTTTGTGGTGGAATTCAACGGAGATTCGGAAAATGGATCACTTTGTAGACAAAAAGCTGCCAGCGAGAGAAGCGGGCGGTTAGTGATTAACTACCGCTCAAGGGGCCGAAGACACTAATTAAACAAATGACCCTTGTACAAAAAAGAGGAAAAAAATTCTAAATTCTTCCTATCATTTCATGATTTATGCTGACTAACAACATGAGAAATATAAAAATGATTATTAAACTATTTTTCGTTGAAAGCTAATTCGTTTTAATTGAAAAATCTGCTGTAATATTTATGGTTCAGAATTCATCACTTTTGGTCCCAAATTTTAAGATTTGGTTGAAGATTGAACTATTTTGTGAGAAATTCCTTTTTTTTTTTAGTTTTTTATTTTGTTGAACATTCGTTCTTTCTGCAGAAAAGTTTTGTTTAAACAGTTAATTTATCAATTCCATTTTTCGTTGAAAATTGATAGATTTATTTTTAAAATTCAATTTTTTTGTATAGAAAATTCGTATTTTTGGTTCAAAAATTCATTTCAAATATCTTCCTAGGCTGAAAATTTAATTGTTTTCTGGAGAGAAAAAAATTTTGGCTTGAAGATTCGACTGTTTCGTTGAAAATTCATTTTTTTTAATATAAATTTAACTGTCTTCTAAAAAATTTTATTATTTATTTTTTTTATTTGAAGATTCAACTATTTTGATTGAAATGAATTGTTTGAAAATTCAACTGTTTGGTTGAAAATCAGAATAAAAAGCAGGAAATTCGTAATTTTTGCTTGAAAATTCAACTATTTATTTGAAACTTCATCTTTTTTTATGAAAATTTAACTGTCTTCTCAAAAAATTTTGTTTCTTTGAAGATTCAACTATTTTGGATAAATTGAATTGATTGAAAATTAAACTATTTGGTTAAAAATGAGACAATTAGATAGAAAATTCGTCATTTTCGCTTGAAAATTCAACTATTTGTTTGAAATTTCATCCTTTTGGATATAAATTTAACTGTCTTCTAAAGTTTATTTTATTTTTTTGGCCTGAAGATTCAACCATTTTGATTAAATTGAATTGCTTGAAAATTTAACTATTTAAATTAAAACATCATCTTTCTTGTATATAAATCTCACTGTCTTCTAAAAAAAATTATTTTTTTCTTTAGTTTGAAGATTCAACTACTTTGATTGAATTTAATTAGTTGAAAATTTAACAATTTGGTTAAAAATCATACTATTTTGTAGAAAATTCAACTATTTGGTTTAAAAAAATTCATCTTTCTTGGATATAAATATGACTGTCTTCAAATTTTTTTTTGCTTGAAAATTCAATTATTTTGATCAAATTAAATTTGTTAAAAATTTAACTAATTGGTTAAAAATCAGAATATTTTGCAGAAAAATCGCCATTTTTGCTTGAAAATTCAATTATTTGTTGAAAATTCATCTTTTTGGATATAAATTTAACTGTATTTTAATTTTGTTGTTTTTGTTTGAAGATTTAACTTTTTCATTAAATTTAAATGGTGGAAAATTTAACTATTTGGTTAAAAATTAGACTATTTTATGGAAAATTCGTCATTTTTTCATGAAAATTCAACTGTTTGAAGCTTCATCCTTTTGGATATAATTTAACTGCTTTCTAAATTTTCTTTTTCTTTGGTTTGAAGATTCAACCATTTTGATCAAATTGAATTGGTTGAAAATTTAACCATTCAATTTTAAAAAATCATTTTTCTTGGGCAAAAATTTCACTGTCTTCTAAAAAAATGATTTTTTTTAGTTTGAAAATTGAACTACTTTGATTAACTTTAATTGTTTGAAAATTTAATTATATGGTTAAAAATCATACTATTTTGTAGAAAATTCAACTATGTGGTTTAAAAAATTCATCTTTCTTGGATATAAATTTAATTGTCTTAAAAATTTTTTATTTTTATTCATTTTTGTTTGTTTGAAGATTTAATTATTTTGATTAAATAAAGTTGGTTGAAAATTTAACTATTTGGTTAAAAATCATACTATTTTGAAGAAAATTCTTAATTTTTGCTTGAAAATGCAACTAGTTGGTTGAAAATTCATCTTTTTGGATATCAATTTAACTTCCTTTTAAAATTTCTTTTTTGGTTTGAAGATTCAACTTTTTTGAATAAATTGTATTGGTTAAAAAATCAACTATTTTGTAGAAAATTCGTCCCTTTTGCTTGAAAATTCATCTTCTTCTAAACATTTTTTTCTCTTGAAGATTCAACTCTTTTGATTAAATTTAATTGGTTGAAAAATTAAATTTTTAGACTGAAAATCTATTTGATTAAAAATCAGACTATTTTATAGAAAATTTGTCATTTTTGCTTAAAAATTCAACTATTTGGTTAAAAATTCCTCTTTTTGTATATGAATTTAACTGCCTTCTAGAACAATTTATTTTTATCTTTTATTTGGAGATTCAACTATTTCGATTAAAATGAATTGGTTGAAAATTTGACTATTTGGTTAAGAATCAGAATATTTTATGGAAAATTTGTCATTTTTGCTTGAAAATTCGACTATTTAGTTGAAAATGATTCTTTTTGGATATAAATTTAACTGTCTTCTAAAAAATTTTTTTGTTTTTTGTTTTGTTTGAAGATTCAACTATTTTTGTTAAATATGAATTGTTTGAAAATTTAACTATTTGGTTAAAAATCAGAATGAAAAGCAGGAAATTGGTCATTATTGCTTGAAAATTCCACTATTTGTTTGAAACTTCATCTTTTTGGGTGTAGATTTAACTGTCTTCTGAAAAAAAAATTTTGTTTTGTTTGAGGATTAACTACTTTGAATAAATTTAATTGGTTGAAAATTTAACTATTTGGTTGAAAATTATACTATTTTGTAGAAAATTCAACTATTTGGTTTAAAAAAATTCATCTTTCTTGGATATAAATATAACTACTTTACCACCGAGCAATTCACGCCTACCCCGAAAGGGAAACGGCTTAATGATATAATAATAATAATAATAATTATTATAAGCTATTTGTCAAGACATATAAACTTCACGAAATAATAAAAATGTTTCCATTAATTTCATCATTTGTAACGTGCGTCTCTAGAACTATATGTACAATTCAATTTTTTGCATTTTTTAATGATTACATTTTCAGAATTTAAAATTTTGAAAATTTGAAATTATCATTTTTAAATTATTATAAGCTGTTTTTTAAAGAATATACACTTTACGAACCAATAACAATGTTTCAATTAATTTCATCTTTCGTAACGTATTTCTCCATAACTATAGGTACAAGAATTCAATTTTTTGCATTTTTTGAATAATTAGATTTTTTTGCATTTTCAAAACTTTTAATTATTGATAAATAATTTGAAGCTACTTTCAAAGAATATAACCCTCAGGAACCCATAACAATGTTTATATTAATTTTGTCCTTTGTAACGTGTGTCACTAGAACTATAGCTACAACAATTCAATTTTTTGGATTTTTTAATAATTACATTTTTCAAATTTATTATTTTTAAATTATTTGTAAATAATTCTGAGCTATTTGTTAAATAATATACACTTCATGAACCAATAACAATGTTTCAATTAATTATATCTTTTGTAGCGTGTGTCTCTAGAACTACATTTACAACAATTAAGTTCTTTGCATTTTTTGAATGATTGAAGGCTGTTACAGTTAAAATTTTTCAATTGTTCGTACATGATTCTGAGTTACTTTTTAAAGAATATAAACTTCACTAACTTATAACAAGGTTTCAATTAAATTCATCCTTTGTAACGTGTGTCTCTGGAACTATAGCTACAACAATTCAATTTTTTTGATTTTTCAATAATTACATTTTTAGAATTTGTAATTTTTTAATTTTTTAATTATTTGTGAGTAACTATAAGCTATCTGTTAAGGAACATAAACTTCATCAAGTAATAAGAATGTTTCAATTAATTTCATCCTTTATAACGTGTGTCTTTTGAGCTATGGGTACAACAATTCAATTTTTTGCATTTTTTAATGATTACATTTTTAGAATTTAAAATTTTGAAAATTTTAAATAATTAGTTTCAAATAATGATAGGCTGTTTGTTAAATAATATACACTTTACGAATCAACAACATTGTTTCAATTAATATCATATTTCACAACGTATTTCTCTAGAACTATAGGTACAAGAATTCAATTTTTTGCATTTTATTAATAAATAGAAATTTTTGCATTTTCAAGACTTTTGATTATTGATAAATAATTTGAGGCTATTTTCAAAGAATATAAACATCAGGAATCGATAACAATGTTTAAATTAATTTAATCCTTTGCAACGCGTGTCTCTCGAACTATTGGTACAACAATTAAGTTCTTTATATTTTTTGAATAATTAGACTTTTTTACATTTTTGAAATTCCTAATTATTTATAAATATTTTCAAGCTATTTGTAAAGAATATAAACTTCACGAACCAAAAAAAAATTTTCAATTGATTTCATGCTTTGTAACGTCTGTCTCTAGAATTATAGCTAGAACAATTCAATTTTTTTGATTTTTCAATAATTACATTTTTAGAATTTATAATTCTTGAATTTTTAAATTATTTGTAAGTAATTATAAGCTATTTGTTGAGGAACATAAACTTCACGAAATAATAACAACGTTTCAATTAATTTCGTCCTTTGTAACGTGTGTCTCTAGAACTATAGCTACAACAATTCAATTTTTTGGATTTTTTATTAATTACAGTTTTAGTATTTATAATTCTTGAATTTTTAAATTATTTGTAAGTAATTATGGGCTATTTGTTGAGGAACATAAAATTCATGAAATAATAACAATGTTTCAATTAATTTCGTCCTTTGTAACGTGTGTCTCTAGAACTATAGCCTCAACAATTCAATTTTTTGAATTTTTTAATAATTACAGTTTTCGAATTTATAATTTTTAAATTATTTGTCAATTATTATAAGCTATTTATTAGAGAATATACACTTCATGAACCCATCACAATGGTTAAATTAATTGTATCTTTTGTGGCGTGTGTCTCAAGAACTATAGGTACAATAATCAAGTTCCTTGCATTTTGTGAATAATTTATGTTTTTTACTGTTTAAAATTTGTTAATTGTTTATAAATAATTTCAAGTTACTTTTTAAAGAATATAAACTTCACGAATTAATAACAATGTTTCAATTAATTTCATCATTTGTAACGTGTGTCTCTAGAACTATAGCTACAACAATTCAATTTTTTGGATTTTTTAATAATTACAGTTTTAGTATTTATAATTCTTGAATTTTTAAATTATTTGTGAGTAATTATAAGCTATTTGTTGAGGAACATAAACTTCACGAAATAATAACAATGTTTCAATTAATTTCGTCCATTGTAACGTGTGTCTCTAGAACTATAGCCTCAACAATTCAATTTTTTGGATTTTTTAATAATTACAGTTTTCGAATTTATAATTTTTAAATTATTTGTCAATTATTATAAGCTATTCATTAGAGAATATACGCTTCATGAACCCATCACAATGGTTAAATTAATTGTATCTTTTGTAGCGTGTGTCTCTAGAACTATAGGTACAACAATCAAGTTCTTTGCATTTTATGAATAATTTATGTTTTTTACTGTTTAAAATTTGTTAATTGTTTATAAATAATTTTAAGCTACTTTTTAAAGAATATAAACTTCACGAATTAATAACAATGTTTCAATTAATTTCATCCTTTGTAACGTGTGTCTCTAGAACTATAGGTACAAAAATTAAATTTTTTTCATTCTTTGATGATTAAATTTTCAAAATTTCAAATTTACAATGATCATTTGTAGATAATTATAAGCTTTTTGTTAAAGAATATACACTGTAAAAACCAATAACAATATGTTTTGATTAATTTAATCTTTCGTCACGTATTTCTCCAGAACTATAGGTACAAGAATTCAATTTTTTGCATTTTCTGAATATTTAGATTTTTTTTTGCATTTTTAGAGCTTTTAATTATTGATGAATAATTTAAAGCTACTTTCAAAGAATATAAACCTCAGGAACCAATAACAATGTTCAAATTAATTTCGTCCCTTGTAACGTATGTCTCTAGAACTATAGGTACAACAATGAAGTTCTTCACATTTTTTGAATAATTAGACTTTTTTACATCTTTAAACTTCTTAATTATTCATAAATAATTCTAAGCTACTTGTAAAGAATATAAACTTCACGAACTAACCAAAAATTTTCAATTAACTTCATGCTGTGTAACGTGTGTCTCTAGAACTATAGCTACAACAATTCAATTTTTTGGTTTTTTAATAATGACCGTTTTCGAATTTTTAATTTTTGAATTATTTGTAAATTATTATAAGCTATTTGTTAAAGAATATAAACTTCACAAACCAAAAATAATGTTTAAATTAATTTCATCCTTTGTAACGTGTGTCTCTTGAACTACAGTTACAACAATTCAAATTTTTACATTTTTTGAATAATTAGATTTTTTTACATTTTTGAAAATGTTAATTATTGATAAATAATTCGAAGCCACTTATTAAAGAGTATAAACTTCACAAACAAAAAACAATGTTTAAATTAATTTCATCCTTTGTAATGTGTGTCTCTAGAACTATAGGTCCAACAATTAAGTTCTTTGCATTTTTTGAACAATTAGATTTTTTCACATTTAAAAAATTTTTAATTATGTGTAAATAATTCTAAGCTACTTGCTAAAGAATATAAACTTCACGAACCAATTACAATGTTTTAATTAATTTCATCCTCTGTAACGTGTGTCTCTAGAACTATAGGTACAACGATTCAATTTTTTGCATTTATCTAGTACAAAGTTTCACTTAGATCGGTTACACGGAATGTTTTTTTTTTCTGGAAAGGAAATGATTTATTACCTTATGTCGTGGTACAGCTGGGGGCATGCTACTTGTTCTGCCACGATATTGTCTTGGGGGTGGAGCTCGAGAACCGGAAGCTGACCCTGCTGGACTTGTAGGACTTGGTCCTCCGGGACTAGTTCCTAAACTCAAATGTGATGTATTAGAAACAGCTCCCGGGCTGATTGCAGGCGTTCTGGTAGGACTTCTCGGTGAAGGTGATAAATGCCCCCATGGACCTGCCTCAGCTTGCAAAAATCTGAAATTTAAATTTAATTAACATTAGCTTATTTCATTAGATGTTAAAAGGTTGTCGACAAGTCGAAATAAATGTTCCATATGTTATAGATTATTTTCGTTCTTACGGTTCTTTTTTTTTGTAATAAAGATGCGTGTAAAATTGCATGCCGAGACAAAAAATTCTCGTTTCTCGTTATATTTTACTAGATTAGCAAGGAAAAAAAAAATTCAAACGAGCTCATCGAATGTCATTTGTTCATACTCGATTGTTCCATTCTCAATTCACGAGAAATGTTCTCGTTGGCTGTAGAAAATTTCTGTTAGTTTAGTTTGAAAATAAAATGTAAAATCAAGCCGATAGAAATACAATGACTTGAAATTGAATAAAAATATAATTTTCTCAATGCAAATTTTTATATTTACATTGACCCTCAATGAGCTAGACATGATATTTAATTTCATGTACATTCTTTCAATTCAAAATTTTATATTTAGATTGACCCTCAATTAGCTTAGCATGACATTTTATTTCATGAAGACCTCCTTTTATTATTATTGTTTGATTTATGCCTCGTTTTAGTCGAAACTTTCAGAAATATCAAATTATCTAAGAAAATGATGAACACATTCAACAATTTTGAAAAAGGTTATGATTTTCAACACTAATTTTAGACTATAACTTAATAAGTACCACGCAATATCCGTGATTTGAACAAAAAGTATTTACACCTAAACAAACTGTCAATAAGTAACTTTCAACCGATGAGATGAATTTTCAATCGGGAAAGACGAATTTCTACCAAAAAAATGTAATATTCCATATTGAAACCGAATACGATTTTAATTTTAAATAAAAAACAGTGACATTTAAACAAGAAAGGCGAATTTTCAACAAAATACATCATGTTTCCATCAGATAGTTAAATTTTCAAGCAAGAGGATTAATTTTATACCAAAAAGAACAATTTTTCAACAAAACACATGAATTTTTAAATAGAAGCAGAAATTGTGAATTAAAAATGAAGTTAATTATCAACCATAAAAGATTAATTTTCAACCGGAAAGTTGCATTTTTAACCAACAATGTTAACATTACTGCAAAAAGAAATGAATTTTCAATCCAAAGGACAAATTTTCGACAATATAGTAGAATATTCAAAAACAAAAAATTTTAGTCAAGAAAGAAAAAAAAAGGTCAATCCAATTTTTTTGAGGATGATTTTTTAACAAAAAGGTTGACTTTTAAACAAAATAATTACAATTTGAATCAAATAATTAAATTTTGATCCAAAAAGATGAATTCTCAACCAAGAATATTAAGTTTCTACCAGAAAACGACATATTTTCAAAAATTACAATAATTTGCAAAAAAATATTTGAATTTTGAAACTAAAAAAGATCAATTTTCAACCAAAAATAGAATAGTTAAAATGTAATTAAAAAAATTCAATTCGCAAACACAAAAGGAATTTTTAACAAATTAGTTTTATCTTTCAGCTCAAGAGATCAATTCTCAATTAAAATTAACCAAAAATAATTTTTTATTTCAAATTAGAAACAGTTTAAATAAATGAATCAAGTTATTTCTACTTCATTGTTAAAAACATTTGTTTAAACAAGTTTTTATCATCTTAGAAATTTTTTCAGAAAAATAATTCCGTTTTTTTAAGGTATCAGCAGTCTGTTATTTAGTAATGGTTCTGTGCTATCAATCGATAAAAATGGATAATTGTTTGGACAAACTTAATCAACAAATGCATTTTTTTGCTATTTATAGTTATTAAAAGTTGTGTTTTTCAACGTGAATAATTTATTCAAACAATTGTTGTTAACAATAAAAATTCTTGATTTTCCTAAAGGTCTAGAAGTTAGTTATTTACACTCTATTACGCTGAAAACCACAAGCTTTTACCTCTAAGAATAGTCAGACTGTGCATTTGTTAACTAACATTTTTTAAACAATCATCAATTGTTATTAAATGACTAAATCTGATAAGTGACATTTTCTTATATTTTTTGGCTGATCCAGTCGAAAAAACTTGATTTATTTCAACTTAAATACTTGCTGTGGATAATTGTTTATAAAATTTGTTTATGAAATAAGAAAATATTCATTATCTTTCAGGAATTTAATTAAAAAACGATTCTTTTCTATAAATTGTTTAGAAGCAGCGCGAATCAATTATAGACTCACTGTCAATAACCATGAATCTACTTTCATTGACTTATTTGTTTATAACAAATTCAATAAATTTTGAAACAATTGCTCAGCTCTTAGACAACTTTTTTTATAGTTGCTTTATTGGTTCTAGGTATTTTGAATTGAATCGAAGTATATCTAAAACCGGCAATATTTTTAAAAAAATATGTTTTTTTTTTTCAATTTTTGTTTTTAAATAGAAAAATACATTTTTTTTAACTCGGCCATGACAGATAACTGCAATATTTCATCAGCTTTCATTTATAAAAAAGAAAGTTGAAATCGGTTGATAAATTTCTCCTGAATATCAATATTATTTTATTTTTTACCCCTTGGGAGGGGGGGGGGGATAATCTTGAGATGCAGAGTGTCTTTTTTCAACATTCTTCACTTCATTTTAATTTTGCGAGGTGATTCAGTAAAGCAAAATTAAAATTTAAGCTGGGCCAGCATTTTTATTATCATTTTTTTACTTATGAGCTGACGAGGCGATTTTTCAAGGAAAGAAGAAGTTTCTACGTAGCGAAGTCTAATATTGACACTATCTTGAGAGGGCAAAGAGTGATCGAAGAGCTAACAAAGAAAAAGTTGTGTGATAAAATAAGGCTTTTATAGAAACGATAAAAGCATAAGTGCTGTTTAAAAAATTGTACATTATGATCTGAATGAAAAACAAATTTGTTAATAATTATTTTTTGAAATTTTTGGAAAAAATACACAAGGTACAATAAAATGTTTATTAACAAAATTGTTTTTGAATGAGATATTGAAATTTTCTTTTAACTTTTTTTCACGCGAGACGTGATGAGAATGAGTTCGTTAAAGCCCGAATGAGCTTTAACAAAAGAGAATTCACAACCACTAAATTTCAGTTGTCGATGGTTTGACTTTTAATTTTACCTGTGTAAATCCGGAGTTGGTCTCGCAACTGCAATACTACAACTCCTTCTGCGGGAGGGAGTCGGAGATTTCGGTCCATCTGAAGATGAAGTTTGCGATGTCCCATGCGTCCGTACTTCGATTTCGCTGCTGCGCCTTTGAAAAGCTTTCTTGTTCCATCGTTTATTTTTCGCATCCGCGTTTGTCGGATCTGACATTCTGAAATACAAATTAATTTTTCTTTTAATTATTTTAAAGTAATACAAATAATTTCATTTTTAATTAATATTTTTCCAAAGAGAAGATCTTCTCCTTTCACTCCGCTGGGATTCGAACCACAGAACTTCTGATTCCTGGTCAGGTGCTTTTCCCATTAAGCTACTAGAGATCTATATTATCATTAAAGACTAACAGAAAATTTTCAACGCCTTTTTCAGACTAGATGGAGTTCTGAATTAAAAATAATTTTTTATTAATTTTCTTCTGAAAAAAAGATCTCCTTTCACTTCATAATGGGAAAAGCACCTGAATGGAAATCAGAATTTCTGTGTTTCGAATCCCAGTAGAGTGAACGGAGAAGATCTTTTTTTGAGAAAAAAATAAATGAAAATGATTTTTAATTCATAATTCCATCTAGGCTGAAAAAGACGTTGAAAAATTGCCGTTATTCTCTAATGATAATACAGATTCCTTCAAAAATGTGAATTGTAACATCAAGCATAATAATGCTTATATTTTCTGAATTAAAGTTTCCTCTTTCGATCTCCCTAGTAGCCTAATGGGAAAAGCACCTGACCGGAAATCAGAAGTTCTTTGGTTTGAATCCTAGCAGAGTGAAAAGTTGATCTTTTTTCAAGGAGACAATTAATTAAAAATGGTTTTTAATTCATGACTCCATCTAATCTGAAAGAGTCGTGAAAAATTTTTCTGTTATTCTCTAATGATAATACAGATTCCTTTAAAAATCCGATTTGTATTATATGGCATATTAATGCGTATATTTTTTTAAATAAAGTTTCTTCTCTCGATCTTTCTAGTTGCCTAATTGGTAAAGCACGTGACCGGAAATCACAAGTTCTGCGGTTTGAATCCCAGCGGAGTGAAAAGGAGATCTTTTTCCAGGGAAAAAATTAATCAAAAATGATTTGTAATTCATAAATTCATCTATTCTGATAGAAACGTAGCAAGATTTCTGTTATTCTCCAATGACAATACAGACTCCTTCAAAAATCTGATTTGTATCATCTAGCATAATAATGCGTATATTTTCTGAAATGAAGTTTCTTCTTTCGATCTCTCTAGTAGCTTAATGGGAACAGCACTTGACTGGAAATCAGAAGTTTTGTGGTTCAAATCCCAGCGGAGTGAAGAGGAGATCTTTTTCAGGGAAACAATTAATTAAAAATTATTTTTAATTCATAACTTCAACTAATCTGAAAAAGGCGTGAAAAATTGTCTGTTATTCTCTAATGATATTATAGATTCATTTAAAAATGTGAATTGTAAAATCAAGCATAATAATGCTTATATTTTCTGAAATAAAGTTTCTTCTTTCGATCTCTCTAGTAGCTCAATGGGAAAAGCACCTGACCTGAGATAAGAAGTTCTGCGGTTTGAATCCCAGCGTATTGAAAGGAGATCTTTTTCTTCAGAAAAAAATTATTTAAAAATGATTTTTAATTTATAATTCCATCTTGTCTTATAAAGACGTTACAAATTTGCTGCTATTCTCTAGCGATAATACAGATTCCTTTAAAAATTTGAATTGTAACATCAAGCATAGTAATGCTTATATTTTCTAAAAGTAAGTTTCTTCTTTCGATCTCTCTAGTAGCTTAATGGGAAAAGCACCTGACCGGAAATCAGAAGTTCAGTGGTTCGAATTCCAGCGGAGTGAAAAGGAGATCTTTTTTCAGGGGAAAAATTAATTAAAAATGATTTTTAATTCATAAGTCCATCTAGTCTGGAAAAGACTCTTACATTTTTCTGTTTTTCTTTCATGATGATACAGATTCCTTTGAAAATTTGATTTAAGCCATCTAGCATAATAATGCGTATATTTTTTTAAATAAAGTTTCTTCTTCCGATCTCTCTAGTAGCTTAATGGGAAAAGCATCTGTTTTCTCTAATGATAATACAGATTCCTTAAAAATCTGATTTTGTATTATCTGGCATAATAATGCGTATATTTTTTTAAATGAAGTTTCTTCTCTCGATCTTTCTAGTAGCTTAATGGGGAAAGCACCTGACCGGAAATCAGAAGTTCTTTGGTTTGAATCCAAGCGGAGTAAAAAGTGGATCTTTTTTCAAGGAGACAGTTTATTCAAAATGGTTTTTAATTCATAACTCCATCTAATCTGAAAGAGGCGTGAAAATTTTTCTGTTATTCTCTAATGATAATACAGATTCCTTTAAAAATCTGATTTGTATTATCTGGCATAATAATGCGTATATTTCTTTAAATAAATTTTCTTCTTCCGATCTCTCTAGTAGTTTAATGGGAAAAGCATCTGTTTTCTCTAATGATAATACAGATTCCTTTGAAAATTTGATTTGCACCATCTAGCATAATAATGCGTATATTTTTTCTGATAAAGTTTCTTCTCTCATCTTTGTAGTAGCTTAATGGGGAAAGCACCTGACCGTAAATCAGAAGTTCTGCTGTTTGAATCCCAGCGGAGTGAAGAGGAGATCTTTTTTCAGGGGAAAAATTAATAAAAAATTATTGTTAATTCATAACTCTATCTAGTCTGATGAAAACGTAAAAAAAATTCTGTTATTCTCTAATGATAATACAGATTCCTTTAAAAATCTGATTTGAATCATCTGCCATAATAATGCGTATCTTTTTTTGAATAAAGTTTCTTCTCTCGATCTCTCCAGTAGCCTAATGGGAAAAGCACCTGGCCGGAAATCAGAAGCTCTGTGGTTCGTATCCCAGCGGAGTGAAAGCGGAAGATCTTTTTTTTTCAGAAAAAAAAATTAATTAAAAATTATTTTCAATTCATACTTCCATCTAGTCTTAGAGAGACGTTAAAAATTTTCTGTTATTCTCTAATAATAATATTCGTTTAAATTCCTTCCAAAAGAAACTAATTCAACATAAATAATTCCATCTTCAGTAAACTTGTCGACAATAAACATTGAAAGTTTTTCTATTTTGACTTTACGATGTCGTTCTTTTCTATCTTTATGATCTTCTTTACTGATGCTGGAGATAAAAAAACCCACGGAAACTCACATTTAGTTCACGAGATGTGAAAATGCATTTGGTGTTTCATGCGATCTTCTCGAGGACGAGGCCATGGCATTTTGAAGGAAACCTTTCCCCAAGATAGCTGCATTTACCTTTGTAATAATGCTTTTTCCCTTTTAGTCTTGCAAAAAATTTAGCTGCTAATTATTGTAGAAACGACAGCGACTTGCACATGGATCTGATTAAATGGCATAATGCTCGATTGCAACGCAAAAAAACAAGGACGGTGTTAATTTTTTTCTGTTCTGAGCTTCTTGTACTAGTATCAAGCTTTCAGTTAATTATATTGAATTTACTCTGAAGAAAGTAATTATTATAGGAAATTATAATATTTCTGCAAGTGAAGTCTATATTTTTTCAAGTCAAATTCGACCGTTTTTATTTAAAATATTTTTTTTTCTTATTGAAATAACAATTATTAAATTTTTCGTTGAGAACTAACCTTCTTTGCCTGAAAATGAAACTATTTGGTTGAAAATGTTTGCTTTTTTCCTTCAAATTTTGATTTAAAATATCTGAAATCTTAGAAAATATTTCCAAATTTTCTCAAGAATCCCGGAAAACTTATATTTATTTTTTTAATTTCATTTTTATTCTTAAATAATTTGATTTGGAAATTAATTGTAAATAATTGTAAAAAAATGTGATAAAATTTATTTTATAAATAAATATTCCATGATTTTAAAAGGACACAACAATTTTGAAGGCACTCTGTATAAATTAATAATTCAAAAAATGAAAAATATCAATACTTTTTATAAATATTCCTAAATGGTATTTGAATATGTTACACATTGATTTTTATTGAAAAAATTCTTGTAAATAGTTGGTCATTTTATAAATTGTATGACATTTTTGTACCATGTTTGACCTTATGGAATAAATTTGAAGTTTCAAATCATAAACATATCTTCATTAATTATTCTTTAATTGAAAATTATATTTTTTGTTGAAATTTTTATTTGACACATCTGAAATATTGAAAAAATTTGTGTAATTTTGTTAAGAGTCATGTGGAAATTATATTTATATCACCTTAAAATGAGCAAACAAAAAACCTTGAAAAATAAATATTTATTCGAAATTTTTATTTTTATACCCGAATATTTTTTGCCCTAAATTATAATTTTTTTTGAAATTTTCCTTTTTTCTTCATAGAAAAATTTTTGATTTAAAAATTTGGTTATTTGGTTAAAAATTCATTCTTTTCAGATTTATTTGAACTATTTTTAATTAAAAATTATAATATTTTCATTAAAATAACAATTATTACATTTTTCGTCAAAAATTCAGCTCTTTTCGTTGAAATATCATAATTTTTTTGTTTGAAAATTCGACTGTTTGATTAAAAACTTTTTTTGTTGTTGAAATTTTGATTGACATACAGAAATATTAAAACATCTTTAAAAATTTTCTTAAGAATCTTAGGAAAATTATATTTATATAAACTTAAAAATAAATAAACTTAAAAATAAATATTTATTCAATATTTCTATTTTGTATACAAAAATATTTTTCGCCTTAAGGCCACGTGACGAGTGGGTCACGTGACCGGCTTCCTACCTTATCGACACTTTTTTTATTTGTAAACTTATTTTCACACGAATATTTCGTCGTGTCCTGTGACCACTGATCTCACGGTTGTGAGACGTGGCAATGAGTGGGATTTACCGCGGTCCTGCTGGAACCGATGTCATTTTTTAGATGGCAGTTGCTCCCAGTGGGACCCTGCGGTGGTTGTTGAACTTTAGTTTTTATTTTATATATATATATATATATATATAATTAGAAATTCGCCCAATATCATTAAAAAATATTGGCCATCGATGTTCACTACATCGACATATAGTACTGGACCGCTAGCTACGTCCATAGGAAGTGGAATAGGGAATAGAAAGAGAGGGGAAATCGAGAAGGTTAACCTGTCCTTTTATAAGGATGGCGATTGATGAATTGATCCTTTTCTATGAAAGCAGATGGAAGATGAGTAGAACTAATCATCATCCTTAGAAAAAGACAGGTGAATTTTCTCGATTTTCTATCTCTTTCTATTCCCTATTCCACTTATAACGGCCGTAGCTAGCGGGCCAGTATTATATGTCGATTGTTAGATGGCATTGAGTGATAAAACGTTATATAAAAAAAGGTCCAAAAGTTGATTAAAAAATAAAAATGTATCATTTGAAAAATCCGGACAAAACCCGGACAAAGTAAAAAACATTGTAGGACGACTCACATAAGCCCTAAAATGAGGACATGTCTGAGGAAATCCGGATGGATGGTCACCCTAATTTCATGGAACGCAAGAAATTCACAATGTTTACATTGTTGGACATCCTCTGCTTCATCAAGGGGTCTGTTATCGGCCACTAGTAGTGAACTGTTAACGGTGTAGCATAATGTGCCTTATAATCTGGGCTCTAGTAGGTGCCCCTATCAGGAACCCCCACGTGCCTATTGACAAACAAATAACAAATTATACATGTAATTATTTTAGTTCTTTTTTTTTTAATTATATCTTACATCGTAAACTTCTGTACAGAGTTGTCACGATGATAAAGATGTTGCGATACGATAATTTTAACATGCGTTCATCCTACAGTTACTAAGAAGGTATCCCCTATATTATATTTTAATTAAAATAAACGCGTTTAGGGGTTTTCTGTGCAATATAAATGGTTTTGAGTTTTTCCTCGTAGATCGCACTTATGCAATCGACATTTGATATATCTCTAATGAATGTTTTAATTATTATATTACGCGCTTCTTCCTAAAGAGCACGTCTTAGTACCCCTACTGAATGCCACTGTTGTCATAAAGTTTTCAGATATAAACGAATCTTAAACCCAGTCCGTTCTATGATCTTCGACGCTGCGTCCAATTACATCATTTCCTTTCTTTGTGCCAATGATACTACAAATAAGTACAGCCTCGCTCTTTCATCTCAGAGAGACGGATAAATTTCAATTACTGACAAAAAATCGCTGAATCGCTTTTCAAAAATGAGTTACGTTATATATGAAGACCTCTAGTTTCTGAGAAGCGCATAATTGTATGTACCTTTTTATCGAATATAACTAAGAGTTTTTGTATTTTATAAAGTTTGCATATCAAATGGGACCCATTTGTTATAGAATAAACCATTGCAAAAACTAGTGGTCCTTAGTTAGTATACTGAATAAATAATATTGTCTGATCTTATTAACAAACTGCTTATACAAGAAACTTGGTACATGTAAAGAGGAGCACTTAAAACGGGATGAAGGATCGCTAATTTCGAAACAAGATGTCTCGAACTTGAGATTCAGTATGAATTGGATCTAAACGCATTCATAACGATATCAATATATGTTTCGTTCAAAAAGATAGACGCAATAGTAGCTTTTGCTACAAAATGGAGCTGTTATTTTTATCTTTACATTTCCTCACTTCGCGATTACTCTAAAAGTTTTAGACAAGATTAACGAATAAGAATCTATAATAGAAGCTACACAATAGATGATTGAAATTACTGTAGCATCACTCTGTAGCTTATCTCAAATCCGATATAATGTGGCATTGAAGAAATAGTGGTAGTTTTGCATTCGCATCAATGCTACGGGCCCTCGTTGGAAGTACTGTTTACAACACCTTGACATCAGTGGTGATGACGTCTTGTGGAAGTATTGATACCATTAAAAAAACAGGATGCCAGACATCTCAAATAGAAAGTTTTTTTAACGGCTATGATCGGAATATTGCAGAAAGCAAAGGTGATAATTCTTTTCAAATTATTCCGAACTTAAAATGAGCACTAACAGAGCTTTTTTTAGTAGACTTTATTTAGATAATTTAAAAACGTCAGCTTAGTCTTAAAAATAATTATTTAATTGGACTGATCTTTACGGATCACAAAACGGAATGGGTTACTGCTTCTTTTCTCTCTCTGAAAAGAGGCAACAATGGTATTAAGTAAGGGTATTACGCGATGAACCTCAGTAGGAATTACTTCATATAATTACGATAGACCTTCAATTAGGTAAGTTTGTTGAATAGTTTGATTATATGTTGTTGTAACCGCATAATATAAATCATCTTTGAAATGTTTGACTGATATTGGCGAGTTCGTCGGAAGCATGATTATAATCTTCTTGCTGTTCAGAGTTAAAATCCTGAACTTTGCCATAATATATTATTTTGCCAGGGCAGTGGAATCAATTGTTTTTTGCTTCATTTACAGGCGACATATCTATTTTATTTGAACAAATCATTGTTAGCAGGTATTGATTTTACTTACCTATTTTTTTCTTTGAAAATGTAGATACTTTAATTATTATTGTAA
Source organism: Andricus grossulariae (assembly GCA_011634705.1). NCBI lineage: Eukaryota > Metazoa > Arthropoda > Insecta > Hymenoptera > Cynipidae > Andricus > Andricus grossulariae. The sequence goes on along the minus strand of JAABKJ010007545.1, from coordinate 286,286,338 downwards.
ATGTAATATGATTTTATGTACACGACACACGTTGGGCGTCAACTATGAATTGAATGATCTTATTTTTGTGATAATTTCGCCTAAATATAACTGAATAATTCAACATTTATATTACTAACAATGCCTTTAAAACCAACATTTTAAACTTTATGAACAGCTGTTTTCTTATTGATTTTTTGTCAAAAAATGCATTGCATTTATGAGCATAAAATTTTAGATACGTACAAGATTGGTATTCTATAGACCGACATTCTATTTTTGTTATTAACATATGTGTAGCCGTCGATAATTTTGTTATTGCCATACGTCCGTTCCACCGGCTCATAGTGAACAACTTTCTCCTCAATCTCGTTATTGTTTTCGTTAACGATTTCGTAAAAATGAGGAACTGTATGAAGATAATAATTCTTAATTTTAAAAAACTCACGTTTGATTTTGCATCAAGGTAAAAAGTGGTTTATTCAAAGTATGTACCATCGCTATGTACACACTCTTTCCATCTCTCTGCCAAGTTGTGAATGCCCTCCCAGAAAACCGTTCATCCTTTGAGGTGATCTATTCATCAACCCATTTTTCGACATCTTCGTAATTGTTGAAATGTTTCATGGAATGTGCGTGAGACATCGATGAAAACAAGTGGTAGTCTGAAGGGGCCAAGGCCGGTAAGTACGGCGGGTGGGATAAGAGTTCCCACCCAAGTGTAGAAAAGGTGTCTCTAACCACTTGCGCTGCGTGTGCTGGGGAATTGTCGTGCTACAGAATCACTTTTCTCTGTCTTTTAGCCCATTCTAATCACTTATTGATCAACGCATTGTTCAAATTGATCATTTGTTGATTGTAGCGTACGTTGTTAACAGTTTCACCTGGTTCCAGAAGCTCATGGTACACGACACCCTTCTGATCCCACCAAATGCAAAGCATTGTCTTCTTTTCAAAGCGATTTAATCTTGGAGTCGATGTTGATCGTTGTCCTGGGTCAACCCATGTTTTTTTGCGTTTCGGATTAGCGAAATATATCCATTTTTCGTCTCCAGTCATAATCCGATGCATAAAACTCTTTTCATCATACCTTCATCGAAAGATCGATTTTCAATGCCTGTAGAGCGAAGCGAAAGTGGCCGAATGCAGCCGAGGTTTCTTTTCCTCCCTACGGAGGGAAAGTGACGACGTAGCTGGATGAAAAGAAATAAAACCGCTCGTGATTGGCCGAAAGCAGAATCTCTACATTGTGACGCATTCGTTCCCTCTCTCTTTCCATCTCCGTCGTAATCGCACGAGCGCTGCAGCCAACTTCAAGTGTAACCTCTTGTCTACTGTCAAAATATTATAGTCAATCATTCTCAACCAAATGAATTCGGTTCGCGAACAAAGGCAAATCGATCTCCGATAAAGGTATGATGAAAAATAGCGTGGACAACTCGGATCGAAATCCATAGCCTTTCAACCCTAGTTGTGCAATATACTATTCTTTCATGCTGAGAAAGCAAAACTTCGCACAATGCTTTTCGCTTTTCCATCTGTCTGTCGGTCAGCTGATGTAGTACCCAATTTCCTGCCTTCTGGATTTTTCCCATTGCATGCAGACGATCACTAATGGTTTCGTTTAACTGAGCGTTCTTTGTCTTTCAAATCGAAATCACCACGTTTAAATCATCTAAACCAACATACACGAGCGTCTTGCGTTGGTAGACTGTCACCGTAGGTTTCCCCAAGTATGTGATGGCTTTCACTCGCGTTTTTCTTTTGATTAAATTAGAAAAGAAGTGCGTGCCGCAAATGCTCTTCACTTGGCTCGAAACTCGACATGTTCATCTTACGAAAACAATATGACGCTAACTAAGAATCGTTCGAACATCAATGGCGTTTTGAAGGGTACTGTCGTAGCAACAAATTGACACCGGAATTTAGACTGAACCAACCCTTGTTTCCAGCGCCATTTCTTTAAAAAATTAAGAATTATTAACGGCCACATCTTGTATATAAACATTTTTCTCATGCAAACTGAACAATTTCTCAATATGTGACTTTCATTGTGCAAAGTAGGATAAAGTGCGAATGCGCAATTACGTAGGTCGCTCTACAAAGTTTTGCAATGTGCACCTTTTATTTGACGGAGCTAAAAGAAAAATTTGTAGGATTAGAAAGATCATCAAAAATTAGTAAGAAAAGGAGCGAGTCACCTTTCTCGCAAAGTGGTTGTACGCTTCAAGTACATTATCTACATCGGACGACTATTTTTAGTGAACATGACACACGTAAGGGGAAAAACAACCACATAATGTAGAATTTAGCAACAGTTGCACATTAACCCCTTCGTTGGCATTGACGCAGAATGCGTCAAAATTTTCCGTGACCTGTGTGGCATTGACGAAAAATGCGTCAATCTTCTTTTTTCCTATTTAACTTACTCCGATTTTGCATTCAAGTATTACTCGGGTGTTTTTGGGGTCGCTGAATCCGAATATGAAGTCAAAATTGGAAAATTCAAAATGGCCGATCCAATATGGCGGACAGAAATACAAAAAACGGCTCGATTTGGATAAATATCGGTACTTACGGGTTTTTTTGGGTCGCTGAATCCGAATCTGCAGTCAAAATTCGAAAATATTCCAAATGGCGGATCCAGTATGGCGGACGGAAATACAAAAAACGGCTAGATTTGGATAAATATCGGTACTTACGGGTTTTTAGGGTAGCTGAATCCGAATGTGAAGTCAAAATTCGAAAATTAAAAATGGCGGATCCAATGTGGTGGACGAAAATGGTAACATTTTTGAGCTTGTAATACAAAGCCTTTTTTTCAAACATATGTAACTTTTTTCCTGATGTGTCAAACAAAATTTCACTCGAAATTGTTTGGGTAGATTTTTAAGATTTTTCAAAAGGTCAGGTTATAAAAATTTTGGAAAGAAATTAAAATTTCACCCTTATTTTTCAAAATCAATAATAAATTTGACTTTTTTTCGAATGTCTACACTTTATTCAAAAAAAATTTTTTATTTTTTTTTGCATTTTAATTCGTCTTTGAGTAATGATACGGTAAGTAATCAGAGTATTGTCGTCCCTTGTAATGACGGATGGAACAAAAATTCAAATTAAAAAGCCCAAAAACATTTTAGGTTCCAGCGCGTATTTTGAGTAATACAGGACATTGAAATTGCATGTAAGTGAACAGTTAGTTGCAAGTGTGCATGCGAACCCGAAAAGCAATTACTCTTACCGCGGTTATGTCACCTTGCTTCCAGCATTAAAAAAAAAACATATATGCAATTACGAATATGTTTATCTGTTTAAATCGGATCGACTCAAGTTAATCGTAAAGTAATTTTGCGAAAAATCAATTCTTTAATTTAAACATGTTCCAGATAAAATATTGGCTCATCGAAATTCGGTGCATGGAAAAAATGGAAATGCAGGCTAGGTACTTCGAAATTTGGTGACCGTAGCACAAATAATTTCAGTGAACCTAGATAATTCTTACATTATATTGCAAATAATCAGTAATCGTCCCTGAGTAATGAATGTAGAATTCAATCAAATGTTTTGAATTCTCAGAAATCTTCTGTAGGCATGGAATTCTTTTCAAATATTTACAAATTAATCAACTTTGGTCGACGGTGAATTGCGACTACATTATAATACACTCGTTTTTTTTAATTCTGCAGAATTCTGTAGAGTTCTTGGAATACTATTGCAATTTACTACTATTTATATACTATATAAATATATTTATATATAAAAATATTGTTTAATTCTTCTAAGATCTTTGAATTGACTTGAAATCATTTGACTTCTCTTGAAGTCTTTTGAATTTTCGTGAAATCTTTCATGAATTCTAAGAAATCGAGAGAATTATGCAGAATTCAAAAGACTCCAATGAATTCAAATTAATTTAACGTGGATTTTAATTATTTCAAGAAGATTCGAAAACCTTTAAAATAATTCAAATGTTTTCAAGTTAATTCAAAGGTTTATACAGAATTTTGCAGAATGAAAGAAATTGTGCATCCCAGTCTAGTAGCAGTTCACCCGTCGAGTAAAGTTGCTGAATTTCGAAATAGTTGAAAAGCATTTCACGTTTTAAGAAGAATTCAAAAAATTAAAAATAAATGAAGTTATATCCTGAATATTTCAAGAGAATTTCTAAAAATCTTAAAACTATTACAAAAGGTTAGAAGTGAATGCTGAGAAATCCGGAGAGTTCTTCATAATTCAAAAGATTTAAAGAAATTTGAAACAATGCAATGTGTATTCTAAAGATTTCAAGAAAATTCCAAAAAGTTTTAAAAGATTGCAATTAAATTCAAAGACTTCTACAGAATTCTATAGAATTAGAAAAACCGTGTTCATCATAATCCAGTAGTAGCTCGGCCGTCGACCAGTGTTGATGAATTTATAAATAGTTGAAGAGAATTTCATGTTTTCAGAAAAATTCAGGAAATAAAACATCAATCAAGATATATCCTGAACTATTCACCAGAATTCAATCACCTTTAAAAGTATTTAAAACATTACAAATTGATTCTAAGAAATCGAAAAAATGCTGTATAATTCAAAAGACTCTAAGGAAATAAAAAATTTAACGTGTTTCTTAATAATTCAGGAAAATTCAAAAACCTTTAAAAGAATTTGAATGACTTTAAGTCGATTCAAATATTTATACAGAAAATATTTTCAAAAAATTCTTGAAAATTTTGAAAAGAACTCAAAAGATAACATGTGAAGTTTAAGGAATTGAGAGAATTTTGCAATGTTCAAAAGACTTGAAAGAATAGTTCAGGAGTAGTTCACCGTCGGCTAAGGTTGTTGAAATTGGAAATACTTAAAAAGAATTCCACGCTTTCCGAAGAATTTAGAGAATTCAAAAAATTTGATTGAATTCTACGTTAATTAATTAATTAATTACGGAGAACCTAGCCTACATTTCAATTCTTTCCATGCAATGAATTTCGGAGAGCCAATATTTTATCTCGAACATGTTTAACCCAAGAGTTGATTTTTTTGCAAAGTTATTTTACGGTTCGATAAAACTTGAGCCCTTCCCATTTAAACAGACAAACACATTTGTCATTGCATTTGTTTTTTTTAATGCTCGAAGCGAGATGAAGTTACCGCGATGGGAGATATTGCTTTTCGGGTTCGCACGTATACTTGCAACTTACTATTCACCTACATGCAATTTCAAACCACTGTAGTACCCAAAATACGCACCGGCCCCAAAAATGTGTTTGGACTTTTCGATTTGAATTTTTCTTTCTATCTGCCATTACCAGGAACGACAATCCTCCTGGTACACCCTGTATATGAAAGGATCCTCATAAACGGGCTCTCACTAGTGAAATGAAAGGATCCCGATAAATTGGCACTCCTGACATGTATGATTGTAGTATTGGCAACAGGGTTGATAAATTCTTACATTTTTATTGTATTCATATTGAGCCGTCTTACAGATGTCCCAGTCTCAAGGCAATTTAGTTATCTTTTCCCTGTTGTACAACGCTCTAGTCTTTTTACGGAGTTTCCCCAGGTTGACGTTCCACCATTCTGCCCCTTTCCTAGATTTCTATAGTACTTGTCGGCCAATTGTTCCCATATGATGTGATCAGAACCCTTCGCGGAAAATCCGGGGCGTGCTTTAACTCATCTATGGTACCGTTGCTTTCGGGCAGTTCCACAAGCCTGCCTTTGAGTTCCTCTTTATATGAGTCCCAAAGTATATTCCTGGGGTTTCTGAGCTTCGGAGCCGCTGTTTTTCCCAAGGCTAACCGCAACAAGATATATTTGTGGTCCGAGAGAGACTCCTGATCGAAGATTCTCCAGCCCACTAACCTGCTCCTCAGTTCTTCCGAGCATAGAGTCAAATCGAGAACGTCGCTCCTGTTTTCAATCTGAAATGTGTGAGTATCACCACGATTTACAATCTCTAGCTCAGAGCCCACTAGGTATTCAATTAAGTCTCTTCCTCTGCCTCTGATGTTTGTACTCGCCCACACTGTATGGTGGGCGTTTACGTCACAGCCCAAAAGCAGAGGAATCCTGTTCTCCTGACTGTGCTCATCTAGAGCTTCCACCGCTCTAGGAGGCGGGAGCCACTCAGCATAGCCAGGGAAACATGCCGAGGCGATATACACCTCTAGCCTTTCTCCGCTTCAGCTCCTGAGTCTCACCTTGATAACGGCAAGGTCCCTGGAGCAGTGCTTAGGTACCAAAATCGTATCAATACCCTTAACGGCTATGCATGCCCTCGGTTTTTTTCAACGCAGCCTCTTATAAATGAAGCCACACCCTTCCAAGCCACTTATCCTTTCCCTACATAACCAGGGTTCTTGACTCAGGGCAATCCGTGTCTGCACCACTGGCATACGCCTGGTTAGAATCGCCAAAGCGCCTTTGCTGTGGTGCAGATTATTCGGCATTTTGGAAATTCTCGTATCAGCCATCGATAGGCTCATTCGAGACGTCTCCGGATGCTTTTGGTCCCTCTCCTCCTGCAAGTAGAACAAGCATGAGGAGTTTCTCTAGATGATGTTTCTGCCGCCATGGCCCCCCTGTGAGGTGCCTTGGCTGCTGTTTGAAAGCCACACTAAGCGGGCTCTACTTTGTGTCCCGCTACGGTTTCTCTCCTCTACGGAGAGCCCCGTTAACTGTTCTTCCTTCATGGCAACAAGATTGTTGTTATCGGTGTTAGAAGTCTGCACCGCTCCTGGTAGGCTGGTCCCTATCGAGCCTTCCACCTTTGGCGGTGGGTTTGACGAGAGTTCCGGATCGGAGTCCTCATTATTTTTATTAGTTTTCTGTGTGTCAACCATTTTGGTCCCACGAGAAGCTAGAGAACTCTGGGATTCGACTTGCTGTACCAAAGTTAAAGCTGTTGGCGGATTACAACCTTGGGTGGGAGCCAAGATCAAAGTGATCGACAGCAAAGACCTCCCAAGACTTATAAAGGCCAGACGATTCTGGAGTTGCCTTGGTAAATGGCTCTTGAAGGAGCATGCGAGATATTATAACAAAACTAAAAAATTGTGCATTCTAAGTATTTCATGTCTGGCACATGTACTAAAAAGGACTAATGAATTCTTGAAGGTGTGAAGAAGGCAGATTGATGTCGTAGTAGGGATGCTTACTGGAAACTGCTGACTAAAAAAACACTTGACTCACATGAGGATTGAAGACAGTACCTTTTTTGTCGAAAATGTGATTTTCGTGAAGAGACAGCTCATCACATACTTTGTGAACGCGATGCACTGGCATGCGTCAGAAGTAAATAATTGAGGGATTATTTACTCGAACCAGAGGTCTTTCATGACATGTCCTGGAAATCAGTTTATATCTTTATGGTGAAGACTGACCTTATGGGAGATATTTGAATTTTAGGGTATATACAATAGGCTTTACGAGAATGCTATAGGCAGTTATTGCCCTGCCCTCACGTATAATAAAGATAATAATAATAATAACATGGCGACGTATTAACGGCGTAGGGATGTGGCGACCCCATCGCCCAAGAGCTACGACTCATGCAGTCAGCCACGTTGCATTGGGCTAACTCCCTAACGCAACGAATTATGCGGTTACATCACCAGTATCACGCAGTGCCACCCACAATAAGCCTCTCTCGGATGGAGGCCATGGTTCAGTTGGGAGTGGCAATAGGACCGATCAGGGTATTCAACTCATTGGCGGAAGTACCATTAAACATCTTGGTGATGGAGAAACATATACATATCTTGGAATACCGCAAGCGGAAACCCAAAATGTGCATATGTTAAACACGCACCTTGTAAAAAGGTATCGCCAAATTCTCAGAAAAATTTGGGCCTCCGAATTATCTAGAAAGAATAAGATCCAGGCGACTAATATGCTGGTAGTTACTGTACTGCTCTACACGTTTGGGGCAGTAAAATGGAACGTCGATGACTTGAAGCAACTTGACCGAAGCACATGCAAGATGATGACAATCCATCGCAGTCATCATCCTAGATCTTCCGTACCACGAATATACCTACCTCGAGATAGAGAAGGTTGAGGCTTGCTAATCTTGGAGTGTGTTCATCGCAGAACAGTTCTGGCTACAGCCTGCTCAGTTCTAAATAGTGAAGATTCTCTTATGCGACTCGTACATCAACATTGAGAGAGTTCGTTTTTTACTGTGTTTTATTTCTACCTATTCCCAAGCCCTGGTAGAATTAGTTTAGACCCAGAAAGGAGAAGATGAATTGAAACACCCACAATTTAAATATAAATTGATTTTATTCAGTTTCAAAATCACCTATACAACGATGATTATAGAAAACTATCAATCGTCGTAGCTACAATCTACTCAGTCTCATGCTGGCTCATAAAAAGTAATATCACATGGACTGACATGTCACGCATGAATAGGCCTGACGAATCATGGTCCCACTACCTAGAGAGTGTTTTAATACTGCGACTCCACGATCTTTGTTATCCTGCGTAGACTCTAAATCTAGAGGATCCTTATTCTACTTATAAACAAGCAGTAACGTTGCGGGGCCTGTTTCAGCCTGCCCGGATAATAAGAACAAAATAAAACGTATGGAGCCTATGATAGCGTACACAGGAGAAATAAATAAATAGCAAGTAATATCTGGAGCCTGTTTCAGCGTACCCAGAGAAGATAAATAAATAACAATTAATATCTGGAGCCTGATTCACCGTACCCAGAGAAAATGCCTGAAAGAAAAGCTGGAGCTTGGAACAGCGTACCCAGTGTTAGCAACAAAAAAAAATATTCGAACAATCTTGTAGCCGGTATGGCGTGCTCAAGTATAAAAAATAAAAAGAAACTCAGGAGCCTGGACGGCGTACCCTGAAATATAAAAACAACGGACCTTTATCCTTGGTAAGCGTGAAGCTTTGCAGCTTGCTCCGAAGGATAGTCCGGATGTGGACTCCGGTTTCCCGTAGTCCACTCGAGAGTGATCACTTGGCATCTCATCTCCCTTCTTATACCCTCGCCGGTTGAGGTAGGTCGCGGGAGAGAGGACCCAGCACTTCCTGGCCCCACTACTCGGAACTAGTATTGCCTTTCGCATGGCTATCTCTATGTCGGGTTTCTCCTGCATGTCAGGGTGGCCTGACCTTAGGCGCTGGATATAGTGATCGTTTCAATCTGTTTTATTCGAACTGCTCGAAGTATGAAATTGCTTCACTGACAGGTTCTATTAGGTATTTTAGTGGGATGTTGGAATCGAATTAATACGATTAAAAATCGAAGAGATGTGTTTTAAGCAGATCTATTAGGTACCGATTAGGATCTGCTTTATTCCAAGTGTTACAAGTACGCTATTGCTTCCCTAACAGGTTTTATTAGGTTCTTTAGTGGCATGTTGGAATCATTAATTGGATTCAAATTCGAAGTGATGTGTTTTAAGTGGCTCTATAAGCTACCTAGAGTCTCTCTGTGTATGCTCTTTGAGTGTCCTAAAATGAAGGTCAAGTTCGTTAGCCAGCTATTTTGGATAAAAATTCAAAAAGTTAGTTTTTTTTTTCTTCAAAATTTTGGAGACCACTTTTTTCCAGATTTATAAATTTCATGTACGGAGATTCATAGTGCTCAAAAAGGTGAACAATTTTTCCTAATGACTTTAGAAAATTTGTAATGAAAATTTTAAGCTACACATTTTGTATTATCCCGAACTGATTCTTTTTCTCCGAGATGGAAACTGAAAAACTAGAAAAGATTCGCCATATTGGATTCATCAAATCTGAACCTAAATTCGAATTCAGTTAACCCATAAACCTTTAGAACCAAACCCGTTATTATTCGAATTCCGGATGATCCAAAATAAAAGTAAAAACCAATTTGAATACCATTTTTTTCTGTCTTGAATGAAAAATTATATCCATAATAGAGACTCAAAATTCAAAGTAATTTAGCGGAAAAACATTTATTGGAGATTTGAATTCTGACATATGTGCCACGTGCACATATGGTTCACACACATTCTGGATTCTATCGGAATAAATTCAGATTAAATTCTTACTCATTTCGGACAAATTCAAATAAAGTTGAAAAGAAAATAGCAATTGGGATAGAAGTTAGATTAATTACGTACAAAAATTCAGATTTACCTATTATAGATTTTTCAAAAGTACTTAAAATTATAGATATATTATCCTATTATATTCACCGATAGAATCAGACTATATAATACATATATATCCTATGTAGTCGTTATTTCTAAGATTAGGGACGTCAAGGTTATACTTCTCAGATATTTGCATTTCATTAGTCAGCTTCACACAGGAAAACAACGGGATCATTTTTGTCACAGCTCATTTATTATATTCGCGGAATAAGATTTTATTTCTCGAAATGAGAATACTTGAAGTGTAAAACTATAACATGAACATAGCTGCATTCTTATTCTGCGGTGTCTCATTATTGTTGTAATTTCGTTAAAACTTATGTCACAACTTATACAATTTTTTAGGTTTAAACAAAATTCGAACAAAATTCGAAGTTATGTTTATTTTTTCTTGCGGATTGGGATTCACCAAACGACCAGATAAAAGTCTAGCAGACCGACCCTGAAAGCAGTGCTACCCAAATTTTTTGAACGATTTCTGAAGATTTCAATGATTTGAATGTCAATTTCCTATTTTTCTTTTAAATTTTGAACACATAATTGTTTTCGACAATCGATGAATTATTTAATTCATAAAGCAATTCTAAAGTAATATAACGTTGCGTTGCTTGTATGTGTGTGGTACTGGGTAAACATATAGCGCATCTACAAGTATCTCCTAATCTTACTGCGCAACCACAAATTCCGCGTAACTGTACTTTGCATCCGTAAGTCTCATGGACCTCTACTGTACAGATGTTTGTGCTGTGTAGCTCTACAGCCTATCTGTTACGCAGATGTAAATACTACGTAACTTTCCTGCGCATCTAAGAGCAACCCCTAACCTTACTGCGCATGTATAAGTGCCGTGCGCCTTCACTGCGCAGCCATATGTCCCATTGAAATCTCATGTCGAACTCTTCTGCGCTATCTCGAGTTAACGAAATAATTTCAAAAGCTCTAACTAAAATGCTCCTTCTCCCTCTAATGACCTTCGTAAATTTCTTAAATATAATACAAGGAGCCTTTTATGTTGGAATCGATATTAAAGGGTTCCTCAAGGGTCCGGCCCGGAATGGGTCCGTGAGAATTTGAAAGGTGAGGCTTATCTGCCAGTCGGTTACAGAATGCGGCCCCCCAATTACCACTTACTTGTAACATTTTAATCCTACTTCAGATCACAAACAATATTATATTTTCCTAAAAATTTGTTTACAAATTAAAATAATCTTGTGGACAGTATTAGTCTATAAAAACTGTTTGAAAATACTTTGAGATTGGGCGATTCTTGCCTAAGGGAGATTCCTTGATTTCTTCTTGGGTCATTTCTTCCACCACTCCACTGCCCATGTTTATTTTCACTCGTCTTTCAACCTGATGTATATGGCCATGTTTTTTTGTAAATATTCCACGGAGAAATGTAATGTGTGATTCGAATACTGCAAAGACGTCACCATTGGATGTTGATAATACAGTTTGTTCTTCAGCTGGCATTGTCCCAAGGCAATTATGTCCTCCTATCAATTGAATTGGTTTATCAAGAGGAAAAGTATATTTTCGAACTTCGAATCGCCGTATCGGATTCGTGTAGGGAATAAGACGAACAAATTTTAATTGTTCAAGTTGCAATACACGTAGGCGTATAGGACGGTTACTGTCAGGAGGAGACCTGGACCTGGCATGAGGAGACCTGGATCTGGCACGAAGAGGAGGCTCGGCAGTAGGAGACCTGACCGGAGAACGCAGAAATTGAGGCATGGTGGGAGGAAGAGATCTTTCAGGAGATTGATGGGTTTCAGAAGAATAAGAAGATCCGGAACGAGGAAAACCAGGAATAGGGTCGCCATTAGGTAAAACGTCGAACTCTGAACTCCTCTCTGTAACAAGAAACAGAATACTAAATTGCTACGTGGTCCAACACACTTTGTGTAGTCCGGATTTCAATGCGTGTAGTCCGAAATGTAAAAGTGTGCAGTAGAAAATTTACTTAATTTTTCGGAGCAAAATTTCTAGGTTTTCAACCTGATATTTGTGTTGTATTGAAAATAAACTTTAGAGTTTATTTAAACTATTATTTTTAGGTCTATGAATTACATAGCCCTACAAAATTCAACACCAGACTAGGTGACTCTGAAGGACTTTGATCTCCCAAGGTCTCAGGGCTGTTGGAATGGTTTCCAGAAGATGGTGTATCTATAAAGCTCTCAAATTTCGACAACAAGATTCGATAAATCAGGATTGAAGTTTTGGTGTTTTGGTCAAGTCTCTGGGTTTTCGAAAAAATAAGATAACTGCTAAAAAGTGAGAGTGGAAAAATGTAGCAACGTCGTGAAGTGGGAAGGAAGCCGAATGACTGAGATAACAGCTGATCGCTCTGATGGAATACTGAACGTGGTCTTGGAAGATGAAAAGCTTATAAGTGATAAAAGAATGCCAATGTAAACTCGCGCTTGTTGGATATTTACTAAACCTATTTATTCTGTTACTTTAAGAGTTGACAATGATTTTTAAATTTTCCTTAAAAGTATTTATGGCATTATTTACCACCCTAACTTGCACATATATTGTACGAGTTTCATATCAATGGGGTTTTAATTTAAATTCAATATATTGTGCAAATGCATTTTATTTGAAAGAATACATTTCTTTAGCGAACATTTTTTTACATATGATTTTTCAATCCTTCCTTCATAAGAAACAATGAGATTTGACCAAAGCTCCTCACCCCACCAAATCCTCTTATGTAGTTTGCGTATGACCCTTAGGATTGTACCATATGTGCCACGTGCACTTATGGTACGAATTTATTTTCAATGCGGATACTTTTCGAATTTCATTTTTTACACACATATTTTGGGTTTTGTATGGAATAGATTTGGATGGACCTCGCACATATTTCGGACAAATTCAAATAAAGTTTGAAAGAGAATAGCAACTGGGATAAAATGTATATTGAATCGCACAAAAACTCTGATATGCGTGGTATAAATTTAAAAAATGTATTTAAAATTTGTGACGTGCGCCGAAGAAAGGGGGCTTACTCTGAAAAGTGAGATTTTTCAGGGCGAGCGGTCGAAGTCCACGCGATAGACGCGACTTTTAGGAGAGAGGGAAGACTCAGAAAATCTTCCCTCTCCACTTACCACTACATTCTCACGCATATAGTGGCGCGGCTCACGGACGGGGTATAGATGAGACGCGGTGATGATGTGGTGAGCGGTAGGAGGTGTTTCACGTATCTCGAGCTCTCGCGCGAAAGCCCGATTTCTCGGGTGCCTAACAGCTTAATTGTTAGCAGTGATAACGCTCGGAAATTTTTTCGATGGTTTCATTAAAGAGACCAACTCGAAAACTATCGAAAGGTGTAAAAACCTTGATTTCGATTTTTTTTAGAGTAAGCCCCCTTTCTTCGGCGCACGCAAATGATAAATATGATATATTACATTATTATATTTACCAATAGAATTGAGGATAATCGCCAAGGATACTACGAGAGTAGAAACAATGTTCATCCTTTCTATTTAGAGGAAAAACTAATTAACGTATCATTGAAGATTTTTTCAATGTTGTAATTGATGAATATTCTAGTGCTTTATAAGATCACAGAATACACATATCCCATGTAGTCGTTATCTATTGGACTTGAGGCGTCAAGGTTATCCTTCTCAGATGTTTACATTTCATTTAAGCCAGTTTCAATAAGAAAATATAATTAATGAATTTGTTAAAACTGGTATCACAATTTATACAATTTTTTAGGCTTAAAGAAAATCCGTCGTAAACAGGCAAAATTTATAGTGCCTACTAACAGCCCATTTGAGGCTTTGAAGAAATAATATAAATTCTACACATTTTTTCTTGTTTTAGAAATTACTCAGAAAAAAGAAGTCTTGAGAGGAGATATTGGGTTCAAAAAGTATAAGAGGTTTAATTAAATAATTTTTTAATTCATTAATTTATCAAAATATTTTATTAGACTTTTTTGGCATTATGCTTCTATTTTCTCGTCTGAAGAAAGATTAGGTTCTTTTCTTTAAATATCTTGATGGTAAAAAAATGCACAGATTATCTTTATTAGCGTTCAGAAGTAGACTGGGATTCATCAACCGACCAGATAAAAGGCTTGCATACCGGTCCTGAAAGCAGTTCTACCAATTTTTTATTAAAGAATTCAAAGATTTTAGAGATTTGAAAGGTTTAGAGAGATTTTAAAATATTTTTAACAGTCTACGGTGTTGCGGGATTCAATCGTGTGCAAAACTATGACTCTTGCTCTCCAACTATATAGTTACGTACCAGGGCATATGGCCAAATAAATTTCGGACATTATAGGTCCAAAATAATCTCTCTATATTGAAAAACAATTAACCTGGGAGCTTTTAGAGTTGGTACTTCAAAAAACCGTTTTTCGGGAAAAACGCATCTAAACTTGTCGCGTGCCATAAGCATACCTGTTTCATTTTTGCTTCGAACATGAAATATACGTACTTTCGGTTACTATCTGGATCAGAGTAGAGGTCCGATTATTTTACTATAGGTTCCAGTATCATTCACCACTCAAACCCAAAAATAATAATTTAGACCTTAACTTAGAAAAATACAAATATCTTCTAAACTAGTACCAGCGATAAGGGCCCTTTTCGTCTGGACGATCATAAATATTTTCTGAATCATTCGAATTTTTAGCTTACAAACTTAACTCTATTATTGAAAATTTCTCACTTTGGTTTGAAAGTTCATCTCTTTTGATATAAAATTCATCTTTTTTGGTTGAAAATTGAACGATCTTGTTGAAAATGCAATATACTTTGAATTGGAATCTTAGGAATTTTTTATCTACATTAATTTCATTAAAAAACATGATTTTCCTAATATTTCCTTATGTTCGTGAAACACCACTCTATTTCCCTTGTCTTGAGAGCATTTTGGGCTGTAAACTGTTTTATGTTCAAATCTTGAAAGATTTTTATATCTATGTATGGATCAAATTACCTAAGAGAAAATTTTTTAAGTCTTAAGGGGGAAAAACAAGAAGGCATCAGGTTTTTTAAATAATCGCTTAGGAAAATCGTTTAAATACTTTAAAATGCTTTACTCAAAGAATATATTAAAATAAATTGAAAGTAATAAAAACTAGAATAACAGAATGTAGTTCTTCTTAGGTAAGAATTCAGAGCTTTTGTATAAACAAAAATGTTCATATGTTATTTAGTCTAATTATCGTAGAATATCCTAAAGAAGGATTGATGTAAATTAAATCAAAATATTATAAGAATTGGTTGAATTACGACGAGTTGACGTCAAAAGAGACAACAAATTTGTTTGAGAAAACGGCAAAAGCTACATCTTTCTTGTCCAGAGAAAGAAGATGTGCAATTAAATTTTCTATATAAATGTATACATTTTAAACTTAGATTGGAAACTTATTTTAAAAGTCTCCCGCGGCCAACGCTGTTGAGCGAGAACAATTTATAGATGCCTGCAACTACTGTCCTAAAATTCCCTGAGATTGGGCGACTCTTGCCTAAGGGAGATTCGCTGATTTCTTCTTTGGTCATATCTTCTATCGCGCCAGTGACAACGTTTATTTTTACCCGTTTTTGAATCTGAGTCTCATTTTCATATCTTATTGTATATATTCCACGAAGAATTGTATTATTTTGTTCCAATATTGCAAAGATGTCGCAGTTGAATGTTGCTAATACAGTTGGTTTTTCGGCTGACATTGGCCCAAAGGAACTGTGCTTTCCCCTCAATTGAAGTTGTTTATCACGAGGAAAAGTGTACTTTCGCATTTCGAATCGTCGGTTAGGATTCGTGTTCGGCATAAGGCGAAGAAATTTAAACTGTTCAATTCCCAATCCACCTAGGCGTAGAGGATTGTCACTGGTAGGAGGAGACCTAGACCTGGCATGAAAATGAAGCTCGGAAGTAGGAGGAGACCTGACCGGAGAACTTGGAAACAGAGGTCTGGCAGGAGGAAGGAGCCTTCCAGGAGAATTATGTCTGTTGGGAGAATAAGATGGTCCGGAACGAGGAACACCAGAAATAGGCTCACCATTAGGCAAACAGTCGAAATGTAAACTCAACTCTGCAATAAGAAACAGAGTACTATAATGTTGCGTGGTTCGCTCGCAGGTTTGACCGTGCCGAGGGCGCGCACCTGTTGGATCACGCGCTTCGGGCTCGATTAGGTATTCATCTCGCGTTACTCGCTCAGACTCATTTTTTCGTGGAAAATGTAATTAAAAAAATAGATTTTTTTGATTTCATTAATCCGTGCATTTTAATTATGTTTTGTTTCTTTGTTAGTTATAGTTTTTTTGTGACATTTTTGGGGGTCCATAAGGGAGGCGTTGAAATCCAAAGTAATTTAGCAAAAATTATTCTTTCCAGGCTACTCAAAAATTCTTATAATCTTCCGCAAGCTGAGTTTAAACCCAGAAACGTGAATCTCATTTTTTCGAAAACAAAAATTTTCCCATGTTATTCTTATGGGTTTGGTGGGTGAAGGGGGGGGGGGATGCCCTCTAATAAAAAAATTCGAGAGTTATGATTGGGACCGCGCTAACCTGCACATATATTGTACGATTTTTATATCAATAGGGACACTTTTAGAATTCTGTATTCCATAGAAATAAATTCAGAATTAATTCTTACTTATTTTAAACAAATTCAAATAAAATTGGAAAGAAAATAGCAATTTGAATAGAATGTAGATTCAATCGCACAAAAATTCTGATTTACCTATATATGATAATTTAAAAAATGTGCTTGAAACTATAAATACATTATGTTATACTCACCAATAGAATTGAGGATAATCGCCAAGGATAATATGACAGTAGAAACAATGCTCATCTTTTCTAGTCATAAAAAAATATTAACGTATCAATAAAGAACTTTATTAACAATGTAATTGATGAATGAAATGTGCTTAATGAGATAATAGAATACACATATTCTATACAGTCGTTATCTCTTAGATTGTATGCGTCAAGTTCATTCTTCTCATTTAGTTACATTTCACTCGAGTCAGTCGTATGAATGGAAAATTTATAGTGTGTCTTCTATAACAGCCCATTTGAGGCTTCGAAAAATTAATATAAATTCTACCAAATATGTTCAAAGAATTGAGAAAATGGAAAGAGGCCTTATGGCCGGTATTCGAGAATAATGTTTTTGAATCTGAATTTCATTTTCATATCTTATTGTATATATTCCACGAAGAATTGTATTATTTTTCTCTAATACTGCAAAGATGTCACCATTGGGTGTCACCATTTGAATCGTCGGCCCGGATTCGTGTTCGGAATTAGTCGAAGACGTTCAAATTGTTCAGGTTTCAATGCACCTAGGCTTATAAAACGTTAACTGGCAGAAGGAGACCTAGACCTGGCACGAAGATGAGGCTTGGCATTAGGAGGAGACCTGGCAGGAGAAACTGGAAACTGAGATCTATCAGGAGGAAGAGGCCTTCCAGAAACATTTTTTTTGTTTTTTTTAGGAGGTACGGAACGAGGAACTCCAGGAATAGGTTCGCCATTAGGCGAACACTTAGTATGAACTCAACTCTGCAACAAAAAACAGAGAACTAAAACGTTGCGCAGTCTGGCACACTTTGTGAAGTTTGAATGTAAAAGTGTCTAGTCCGAAATGAAGAAATGTGCAGTGGAAAATCGACTTTACTTTCTTTCAGAGCGAAGTTTTCAGTTCTAACCTAATATTTTTAAAGTATCAAAAATATACTTTAATTCTTATTCAACGATTTTCTTATCTTAAAACTGCTCAGGCCATTGTTTAGTACTCATTTTTAGCATATCTGAACTCAACTTCGGATTCAGAAAACTCAAAAACCTTTAGACACTAAACCCTTCATTAATTGAATTTGGGATGATTCAAAACGAAAAAGAAGGTAAGGAGGAGTAATATATTATAAGAAAAATTTGGGTAACGGATTTATTTGTAGGTCATCAAATTCTTTCGTCGTCACCTAGTCAGTAAAAAAGAAACTAATTGGGGCGAATTACCATTTTTGAATTGTCCCGAATTCTGCTTTCTGATTCGTTCAAACGAATTGAGCCAGCGCGGGACGAATGCGTTTCAATTCATTTTAATTCGCAGTCAAGGCCATGTAGAAAAAAATTAATAAAAATTGCATGTTTTGTACAGAGGGCTACCACTGTGCTACGGGACTCATTAATATTTATTTAAAACGGATCCTTCATGCCCAGCGCGTTGGTTATAGCTTACGAATTCAATTGAATAGGCCAGTCTTTAAGTGTATTCGCTCTGATGAGTCCAGGTGAATTGGAGATTGACTTTAAATCTCGCGAATTAAAATGAATTGGCTGGCACTGAAATTAATTCATGCTGACACATTCAAATGAATTAGGTACCCTGAGAATTCTCTTTTATATGAAATTTTAATTTTTGATCTAAACATTTTTTTAGTTGAAAACTCAACAATTTTGTCGTAATTGTTTTTCTAGTCGTAAAAACCTTTCATGGTTGACAATTCATTTTTTTTAAAGTTAGCTTATTTAGATGAAGAATTAATTTCTTGTTGTATAAATGCATTTTCGTTTTTTAAAACTGCAACCGAAAATTAATTCAATAAAAATTAATCTATTTTGGTTAAGGATTCAACTATTTTGTTGAGAATTCTTATTTTTTGGTTGATTCGACTAAATTCTATATAAAATTAATAGTATATTGTGCTACAAGTGCGGAAAGTATCTTCCCACCAATATGATATACCGGAATATCCCATTCGATAACATTTATCTCCCAGGATGAACCAGGGATATCCCGTTGAATATCCTAGGAGATAAACTGGGTAGGTGAATTGGAGGCGATCCAAGAACGAGTCAGAAACGTCCCGAAGATGAGCCGTTGGCAAGTATTGTAAACTTCACAAGAGTTACAACTGCCTACTTTCAGAATCTTAACTTTTCAGGTAAATAATTAATTTCAAACAAGAAACAACTGATTTTCAACATAATAATTAAATACAGTAATATAAAGCTACTTTTATGAATGAAGAATCATTCTTATTTAATTTTAGTATTATTCAAGCCGAATTTAGTAAATTGAGAAACTTAGTTCAAACCAAAATCAGGGATTCATACAACCAATATAATTACAATTCTATCAAAAACAGGAATCTCCTCATAACAATTTTTCTCCCGCAGATCTTTTAACAGCCTTCACTATAAAATCCACACTCCTTGCAAACAGCACTCCTTCCTCGTCCGCAGTTCCCTCTACCTTCGATGATACTAAATTAGTCTTTTCTGACATATCGCAAGAAACCCTAATTTAAAAACTCTTAAAAGCAAAATCGAATACTCAAGGTTCAGATGGTATTTCAATTAAAATGATTTGCTTAACTTTACCAGTCATTTGTCCTATTCTCTTGCGTATCTATAACGCATCTCCACAGGTGGGAATCTTTCCTGATACCTGGAAAGGGGCCATTATTATTCGCCCTGTTCTTAAAATATCTAACCCTACCGCTCCCAAAGATTTCCGCCCAATATCCATCATCTGTGCCTTGTCTAAGCCTTTCGAACGCATTGTCCATCAGCAACTTACTGCACTTATTGAAACTAACAATTTAATGGACCCAATACAATCTGGGTTTCGTGCCAGACATAGTACTCTTACAACTACACTTAAAGTAACTTGTGACCTTAAACTAGCAATTGATAGAAGGGAAATAACTGTTGTTGTCCTTTTTGACTTTTCTGAGGCGTTTGATACAGTCAACCATAATTTATTATTGACTAGGCTCAAATCACTTCACCTCTCAAATATCGCTCTTAAATGGTTTGAATCTTACCTTAGCAATCGTTCTGAAAGAGTACAAATCAGTAATGGTGAGCATTATGATTGTGGGGAGGTCAAGAGTGGTGTCCCTCAGGGATCCACGCTTGCTCCCACTCTATTTAATATTTATGCCTCTGAACTTGGTAGCGAACTTCGTCATTGCAACTATCACAAACATGCTGACTATTTTAAGCTTTACCTTTCCAGGCCTATTGCCACTCTTAAGAGTTTACTTCAAAAGGTACAGAAGGATATTGATTTGGTGGTGCAGTAGGCACCCTTTCTTTGACTACGGCTGTGTTGTATATGACGATATTACTGATGAACTGAATGGGAAGCTTGAACGTACGCTTAATGCTTGCATTCGGTTCACCTATAATATCCCAAAAAGCGAACATATTACCCACTATGGAAAAAGAGCAGGACTTCTTAACGTTGACAAAAGAAGACCATTTTTATAGGTAACCTGCTTTATAGCCTATTCAGTAATGAAGCTCCACATTATCTTCTTCTCTCTTTCATTTTATTGACAAAGATCAAGCAACACATTCTAAACTCCGTAAAAGGAAAACAGTAATAAAAATTCAGTCATAACGTACGTGTAAAATGCAAAAGTCTTTTGTTATTTGTGGTGCTCGCTTTTGGAATATACTACCTATAAGCATTAGGAATCCACCTTCACAATTTCACTTTAGAAAACTCATTGGTGACACTTAAATCCTTGAGTTTAAAACATATATAAGCGTGCACATGTGCACATGAATGTATTTACTCTTAAGCATGTATATTTGCGTATGTACACTTACAGTGTTATTCGTAACAGACCACATTTAATTATGTGTATCTTAGTTTACTGCTTTACATCTGTTAAATACCTATTTTTTATTTTAATCGTTATATCGACCACCGTCACTTTTTAATTGTAATATGTATTACCTGTTCCTTATAGGGCTATCTAGCCCTAGGAACTTTTTATGAATAAATACAAATACAAACATATAAACTACATAGCAATCTTAACAATTAACTTTGTAAATTACACATTTTTTGTCTAGCGTTTCATGTCTATTTTTTCCCAATTTTACAGTCATATTGCTCTTAAAATGAATCTTTATAAATAGTATGTAAACCCAGTTTTCCTAACATTGGTTTCAAAATCTTCGAGATTTTACCGAAATATGGAAGAACAACAGTATTAAATAATTCATAATCATCTCTGTTTATTTTATTTTGATCGTTGTTTTTGTTTTTAATATAATTAATTCTGTTATGCGCATGTTTTGCAATGAACTCTAAAGGATAATGATTTAGAAAAAGAATTTTTTTACACAGTTAAATATTTTTTCATGGAAAACTGGATGTGATAATTGAAGGGCTCCATGAATCAAATATTAATAATTCCTATCTTAATTTGAATAGAGTGATTTAAGAGAAAACTAAACCTTCTTCCTGAACAAATAGTTTTCCTATGCCAGTCAGTGATAATATGTCTTTCATTGGTTTTAATTGAAGTCATATCAGGGAAAATTAATTTTCCTTCAGTTTCAATTTCAACAGTAAATTGTAATCTTGGGTGTATACTATTAAAAGCATTAAGAAGATTGTTAACATTATTTGTAAATATCTATACCTTAAACCTATATACCTATCTACCCTTCACCTATATACCCATCCACACATCACTACTTTACCACCGTGCAATTCACGCCTACCCCGAAAGGGAAACGGCTTAATGATATAATAATAATAATTTGATATCATTCAATTTGGGATGAGTTAGCAATAATGATTTTAAATATTTTTAATATTATTTCAAGTTTCCATTCGAAATCATTTCAATCTTGTTTAAAATTGTTCAACTTTAAAAAAATAATTTTTTAAAATTCTCAATTATTAAACATTGAACTGGTATAGATAATATAAGATTTTCAATTTGACATGGTATGGTTTTGAACAATTTATTTTGTAATTGTCAAATTGCAATTATGCAATTGTCAATTATTCAGTTCTCAAAGCTAAATTGAAATGCTAACAATTTTTAAGTTTTATTTAAAATCATTATTTAAAATTTGTAATCAAAAAAGGTACTCACGAAAACATTTGTTATATCTTTAAATAATGAATAAATAGTAAATTAGGTATTAAAAATATAAACTAGCTGTCAATTCGATCTCAAATGTTGTCACTCTGTTTGAATTTATAATCGTATGGTGCTCAATTCATGAGCACTTTTCTTCTTCATTATAATTAATTAGCAAATATATTTCCTCGTAGAGGAAGCATTAATGTTTTTTTTAGATATTTAAAATTAATATTAAAAATATAATATTACCATAAAAATACAAAAAGGCCAATCAAATTGTCTCGAATTAAGAAGTCTTTTCTATTCTTACATCAAATTTGAATTATGTTAATTAAAAATGTTTCACTATAAAAAAAACGGATTTTTCAAAAAATATAAATGACCATAACTTCTTTCCGTTCCATAAAAATGTATTAATATTATTGGTCAATCCATTCGTCTCGAGTCAAGGAACCTTTTGTAACTTTGCATTAACTTTAAATTATGTTAATGAAAAAAGTTTTACTATAAAGAACCCAGTTTGCAACTATTATAAAAGTGCTTAAAAAATGAAATGAATATTTTTAGAAGTAACACATTCATTAATAAAACGTCATTAAATATTAGAAAGTTTATTATTACACTAGGATGGTAGATAAGTTAGAGAAACAATGCATTCTTTTAGTGAGGGAGAAAGATCGCTATGTTAAAAATGCATTAATAATGTATGTAATGTGGTCATTATCTTATAATAACAACGAACGGCTATTTGAAACAACTCTAGTTTCACGCTTCACTCCACGGCGATGCGTTAATTTCATTTTTAATTATAATTACATTAATAAATTTACTGAAAGTAACTTATTGAAAGCTGAAGTTCCTGACTCCCAAGTCAAAATCGTTCGCGTTGTCAGTCTTGAGACAATAACGGGCCAGCCACCATATGTAATTAATTGGAAATTAACTGCCTTTCACACTAAAAAAACTCTCGAAGTCTAAGTAATTAATAGAGACTCTATGTGTTTTGTGGAAGTGAAGGAGTGCGTTGAGCTGGTGGCTGGTAAATCTGTTGCGCATTGCGCTGTGATCCCCTTTTTCTATATCCTCCTTTGATTCCCGCTCCGCCTCCTCCTCTTCTAAATTCCATGCCAACTGAAAAAAATTCATAAAAAAGATTTACGTTTTCTTTAAAAATAATGTGGCAATCATAAAAATAGAATATCAGAAATATCTCATTTATCTCTCGATATAGTATAAAGATCCCTAGCTCCCTATCTAATCGAATAACATTGATTTTTAGCTAAGTTTTTTTGAATTTGAATATCATTTTATTCAATCAATTTGTTTCCAAGGTGCGCATTATTTAAGCTTTCTTAGAAATTTGTAAAATTTAAAAATGTCGTGTTCAAATTCCCAGATTTCCCGGATTGGAAATAACGTCATTTTTAGATGGCAGTTGCTCCCAGTGGGACCCTGCGGTGATTGTTTAACCTTTTCCTTTTAAATTATACATGTACTAAAAGATAGTAGAAAAGTTAATAAAAATTATATTCTTTTTTCAGGATCGGTATGATTTTACCAAGAGGGCCGGTTTAGGATAAGTTTTAATGAAAAAATTTAGATCTTGGCAGAATCCAAGGAAAAATCAGCACAGTTTTGTCAAAACGTCGATTAAATTCTATGAAAAATCACCATTAAATTAATCCCAAAAACATTTTTTTATTTAGACTTTTTTCGCAATATTTATGAAAAAGTGGTCAAAAATACTTCAGCCTAGTATAACTGAATACAAAAATGTTATATTTTTCATCCTAATCTGAGAAAAAAAATTTAATTTGTTTTAATATCAAAACTAGATTATTTTATTTAACTAACAAGAACCAGGTAGTTATTTCTACTTTATTTTTTTTCATTTTGTTATTGTTTTTAAACTTGTGAAAAAAATGTTTAATATTCGCTTTTCAAGTTAATAATCACGAAATATACCATACTAATTGAAAATTCGTTAGAACAAATAAATACTCTGATGTTCACAAAAACATGAAAACAATTTGTTTGAAAAATGCATTTTTTCGACCTTTTGGAATTTTGAATGTTTTACCCTAAAACTAATAATTTTAAAACAGGGTGACTACTGGACAATTCTGAATCAGATCGATTAAAACTTCATAAACTATTTTTAATTTTTTAATCTTTTCAAATTAATAGTTTCAGAATTAAACGCTTTTATTCCATTTCAAATCTTATGCTCAAATATTGTTTCAGTCCAAAATATTCCATTCCTGACCCATACAATTTGAAAGTATATATTTTAATTAAAAAAGGACACTTTTTAAATATTTAGCCATATTTGACTCTTTATTTAAAATGAGTAATTATAAATAAAATATACAAAACTAAAAAATGCAATTATTTAAAACAGAAATCCTTTAATGGTTAAAATTTCAGAATGCTAAACTTAAACTTTGAACGTTAGAATTTCAATTATTTCATTTTGTTGAACGTTTATGTATAAGTGAACTTTTTGAATTCTGGTGTGTAACTAACAATTGAAAAATTATGGATTTCAAACGATAAAAAATTATAACAATTTATCTTATAATTCAAAAAGTGTTCAGTTTTAAACGAAAATTAGAATCGTTTAATTTTTAATGTTTCTAACTTGAAATTGCTTCAATTTTATATAATTTTAAACATTTAGAAATCCATTGATTCATTTTTCAATTTAGAGCATTGAAAATGATATCGTGGATTTGCACTTTTTAACCAGAAATCTTTCAACAGTGCAATTTATAAAAGTTTCAAATTTTGTAGTTTAACAGAATTTAATTTTAAAAATTTCATAATGTTGAGAGCTTCCATTTTATACTAGTAAATTATACAGCGTTTCAATTAAAGACTTTTCAAGCTTCAATTTAATAATTTGAAATGGAAAAGTATTCCACTTTTAGTGCTTTATTTTGCAGTTCAGTTTTGATTTGATTATTTCATATGAAAATGGAATTTTTTCATTTCGATACCATAGACAATCAATCTAGTTTTAGTTGAAAATTGATCTTCTTTGTTAATAGTTCATTTTTGTGCGGTTTATGATTCACTTGTTTGCTTGAAAATTTAACTATTTTGTTAAAAATTCGTATTTTTTACTTTAAAATTAATTTTTTTAACTATTCCATTTTTGATGAAAAACTGATCTTTATTATTTAAACCTTTAACTATTTAGTTTAAAATTCATGTATTTTACTGAAAATTCTTCTTTTTTGGTAGAAAATTAATCTTCTTCCTAGAAATTTTATTTTTTTGCTGAAAACTGAAACTGCTTGGTTGAAATGAAATCTGTTTTTCTGGATGACTCAACTATTTTGTTGAAAATTCGACATTCTTGGTAAAATTAAAATGTTTTTTTGGTTTAAGATTCAAAAATTTTCAGGTTAAAATATCAACTCTTACATTTTTGGTTGAGAATGCATCTTTTTTGGCTGATAATCTAACTACTTGGTTGAAAGTTGAACTACTTTGATTAAAATTAATTTGCTTGTTTGAAGTTTCATCGTTTAAAATATCAATTTTCCTTCATCATAAAAAATATTGTCCTTGCTTTTCTTTGCTATTATTATGGATATAAGATACGATAATATATATATTTATACGTACAATAAAATAAAAAAAATTATATCAGTGTTAATTTTATATTTTAATTTAAAACTTGCTCAGGACAATAAAGTATGGAATGAAAGTATCCTAAGGAATATGAGGTATGAACAAATATAATAAATATATCTCTTCCCTAAGTGCCCGCTCATTCTCCCTAATTTCCCACCCAACATCCCTAACTGCCCAAACTAAATAACCATAAGAAATACAAAAAAAATATGTTGAACCTGAAATACGGTCGACGTTTTAAAAAAAATCAAGTTTAAACAAAAATCATTTTTTGTGAATGCCCTTATTAAAAATCGCGAATTACGAAGATCATTTACCATTGATCCGGTCGTGATTCTGATCATAACGCGCTGGCCTATTATTGAGACGATAGTCCTGTCTTTTTCCATCCTGAGTTTGTCTTTGGTCCGTTCGAGTTCTTGGGTCTTCCGTACACGGTATGCAATCAATTTGTAAGACTTCCTCGTAATTATGGAATTCTTTGAACTGGACTACACAAGTTCTGTCGGAAACGGCGGTCACTTCCGCATTGTAATACTGCAAACAATATAAAACATTCAAATTTAAAAAAATGACCATTAAAAGTAGCAAACAGAATTAAATTAATAATTAAATAAGAAAAATACCCTATTATCTTCCCAGTATTTAGCCATACACTTGTCTCCAATTTTCCAAACCCAAGGAGCACACACTGCGTTTTGATT
This sequence comes from Andricus grossulariae, assembly GCA_011634705.1. Taxonomy (NCBI): domain Eukaryota; kingdom Metazoa; phylum Arthropoda; class Insecta; order Hymenoptera; family Cynipidae; genus Andricus; species Andricus grossulariae. The sequence continues at coordinate 286,259,987 of JAABKJ010007545.1, read as the reverse complement.
AGCTTCACTGTTGAAATGGCCTCCATTTTTCTGAGCGTTGTTATAATTATAACTATCTTCCGGCACGGAGAATTTATTAGTTTGATTTCTTGAACTTCTCTCGTTTCCTTCAGTTGAAAATTCTTTACGATTCCCATCCTGGGTTCGATTGTGTCTAGGATGAGGTTCGTAATGCTTATTTCTCGAATCATATTCTGGTTGATGCTGGTTTCTAGGATTACCCATTTTTCCCTGATCTTGGGGTTTGTTGTAATTTCCAGATGAAGCGCCTCTAGGATTTCCACCATCGGAACGAGATCCAGGGAAGGGATTCCTCGTTTCGTTCTGAGGGTATTTGTTGTAGTTTCCTTTGAAATTATCCCTTGGATTATGATCTCTCGGATTATGATCCCTCGGAATATGATCTCTCGGATTATTATCCCTCGGATTATTATCCCTCAGATTATTATCCCTTGGATTACTATCAGTCTGATACTGGTTGAAATTTTCCTGGTTTCTTTGAAACCTCGGAGGTCTGCTTTGTGCGATACCGCCGTTAGAACTGTACGGAGGAACTTGTGGATTGTAGGAATTACTGTTTGACCACTTGTTAGGTTTCGTATCGTCCAGATGCCTTGGAGGAACTTGGTATCCTTTTCCTCCTTTCTGGGCTCTAAAATAAAAATTAATGTTAGAAAATTTAATTTAGAAAAGTTGTAATTGTGATTAGTTTCTCGTACCTAGAACCTCTCACTGAATTAAACCGATCGCCTCCTCGCGAGTCGTACTCGGATTTTTCCTTAACTGTCTCATTTGTTTGCTGCGAATAATTCACTTCTGCAACTTCAGACTGGGCCGGAAGTTTGTCTTCTAGGAAATCGAATAACGAGACTTTCCCGCTGCTTGGTTTTCCAGTCTCTTCCATTTTCTTTTCGAAACGCTTGCCTTTAGGTTCTCGTGGTTCTCTCGGGTTGCTGCAAATAATTCAAGTTTACTTGGATAAGAAAAAAATATATTATACGAGAAATAAAAAAAATAGAAGAGACGAATTACCTGCTCTGTTTGTTATCATTTCTCTGTAGAGTTTTCAAGGCTCTATCGACATTGTTGCGAGTTACTCTCAAAGCATATTCAGCCTGTTCGATAGAAAATCCCTGATCGACGATTTTTTGTACTCCGTGATCGAGAAGCTGTGAAAAAGGAATGTTAAGTTTTCTGTTCTTGAAATTTAATTTTTCATTACTTGACAATTCTCGACTTATTTTTCAATTATGGATTTACCTGTTTGTTTCCACCACCGAAAATCTTTTTATTCCCTTGCTTAGCAGCTTCAGCGATTGCGTCTTTGCGTTGCGCCTCGAATTCCGAATTTTCATTAGTGACTTTTTCTTTATCAGCGAGCGCCTTAAAATTCTTAGATTGGTCAACAACCTTGATGATTTTCTTTCCAAAGGGAATCCAAGGCGGAGGTCCTCCTTCTTCAGCTGACCTTACTCTCGAGTGTACAGACAGTTTCTATAAAATTTAAATTTCCAAATATTACGAATAACTAATTTTACGAATAGAAAAATCTGAAAATGGTGTATAAAACAAAATTCGGTGTTTTGTTCCCATCGAGGAAGTATGATTTAACAAATTAGAATTTTTACTTTGTTCAGTTCCCATTTTTCCACAAGGTTTGCTACTTTTCCTTCGAGAACCTGTCCAATATCAAAAGGCCTGAGTAAAATCGTTCCATGTGATGTAGGAACGTTGGCGGATTTCAAGAATATTTTCGTTCCAGGAGGAGTATTGAGACTGAAAATAAAATTTTCAAATAAATTTTTTAATTGCGTATAAAGAAATTAAAATTTACGATAATTTTCCAAGGTGTCTAGCGAAATTTCGTTTAGAAATTCTCGGCAAATTCCCGGATACCAGAAAAGTTAAAAAGATTAATATACTTTTATCAGGATCGGTTTTTTCATTGAATTTTGTCATTGTTTGAACTTTGGAGTTAAACAAATATAAAAGTCCGATTGAAGCTTTAAAAGGTATTTTCAATTTTCAAGTAATTCAAATCCTATGTTCTAATATGGTTTCAGTCGAAAATACTACATTTTTAACCCATTGAAATTTGATTTCTTTTTATTTAAAAAGGACAAATAGAAAGTCTTGATAAGTTAAAATATCCGAGTGCTAAATTTAAACTTTGAAGGTTAGAATAGTAATCATTACAGTTTAATTGAATTTTTAATTTGCAAATGAAATCTTTAAATGAACTACTTTACTTTAATAAATATATAACAATTATTAATTTTAAACGACTTTAAATAAAAATAATTTAACTTCTAAATTAAAAAGTGTTTAATTATAAACGATAAATTAAACATTTTTAATTTTTCTAACTTAAAATTGCCCCCAAATTATATAATTTTAAACATTTAGAAATGTATTGATTCATTCTTCAATTAAGAGCATTGAAAATGATAACGTGGATTTATATTTTTTAATCAGAAATCTTTCAACTGTTCAATTTATGTAAGTTAAAAATTTCGAATATTGTAGTTTAACGTGATTAAATTTATAATTGTTCAATTGAATAATTTTTAGAGCTTCCGTTTTATATGCGCAAATTATTGAGTGTTTAAATTAAAGTATTTTTAAACTTCAATTTTAAAATTCAAAAGATTCAAACTCAAGACCATAATACGATCAGAAATTCAACTGTTCAACTGTTCACCCCATTGAGTCGTATAATTTTATAATAATAATTTTACACAGAATACAAAAATGTCTAGTTAAATTTATGAACACAGATTGTCTGCATCTGCTCACGAATTCCCGGCATTTCCCCATATTTTTCAAGGTGCACTAAATTCCCGGCAAATTTCCGGATTCGCCGGGTCGCTAGACACCCTGAATTTACACTTTTTTTAGTATGTACACCTCTTAATTTAGTTAATTTATACCTCAAAACAGAAATATGTTCAACCTCGATAGCCTGATAATTATTTCGGCCATCGGTCAAGAACATTTTAAGCATTCGAGGAGCTGAGCGAGATTCTTCGTTACTTTTTGGAGCGGCTACATTTCGTAATTTTTGAATCTGGAGAATTACATTCCCCTGGTTAATATCCGCCTCGCCGCTTCCAATTTCTTTCAGATCGAGCTAAAAAATAATATCGAAATGATTTATTACGTTTAAAATGCCATAATTATTTCTGACATTTCTGAGATCAAGAGAAGAAAAAAATAAAGAAAAAATTGGATTGCCACTTATATTTTACCTCTGTTGCTCGTTTTATTATCTTCTGGACATCTACTACATTTCCATCATCGCTCGCAACACTGAGTCCGTGTTCTGATAGAAACCTGTATAGATTATTACAATTACAACTCTGAACAGAAGTGAGAGGGTGAGAAAATTCAAAGAAATTTCTACAGTCTTCGTGTTTTTAGCATGTTATTAACTCTGAGATATCTTGAGGCCATTAAAACTATAACAGTGAATAATATCAATTTAAGTGTGACGTGAAAAAATAGTTCATACAGGGTGTAGAGCACAAATCAAAATTAAAAATGAGTTCATTCATTTTCTCATTCCTAACCTGAACATTTCTAACGTCTCACGACGTTCTACATTTTTAATACTGACGCCACGTTATTTTCGGACTGTCCTTGTAGTTATCATGATAAAATATGAAGACTACTATTTTTGAAAAAAAGGTAGGACCACTAATGCGTGAAAATATCTACTCACCAGCCCTGCTTCTGCAACTTCTCCGTAACTGTCATGGTTTTCGATCCAGGATAATAATTTAACACTAATTTTTCACTTGAAACTCTCCGATTCTACTGGTTCACTGGTTTCCATATCATTAATGTACCTAGTTATTTACTTATCCAAATGTCCACTTTTTTCTACTTACATCTGTGCATAAACAATTGTCAGCTGGGCTGACATTCCACAATGTGGTAGATATTCCTTAAGTCAATAATTAGAAGCTATTTTACTGTGCTATTTTTTTATAGATTCGTCACTATTTTGATAATCCCTATATTGGTCGAGACAAAGCTTCACAAATTGGTTATTTTATTCTGGAGATTTGTCAAGTCAACGAAAAAACCGCACCTACACAAAATTCCTGGATCTCGAGTTTTTTTAGCGGCCATGTTGGTTTGTCCTTCGTGGGGGCGCTGCTTGTAAAAAATCGCGACGACTAAAGCAGTCAAAGTGTTTCTTTAATTTTCAGTTAGATTCGTGAAGAATCTGTTTAAAATGAATTCCAAATCATCATTAAAAATGAAGGGATTATATGAAGTATTTTGAAATGAAATAATTAGTCAAAAAAGTTTTCAAATGTTAGAAAAGTGCATGAAAAGTAGTTATTCAGATTCTCAATTGATTTGGCTAGTTGTAGCCGGCCTTCAAATAAATAATTTTAAATGTACTTGGGTACTAAAATGCTTACTGTAAATGCTTCCTTATATTTAAGTTTTTAAAATTTTTCATAGGAATTGTTTATTGATGTAATTAAAAATGAGATATTGAATCTTAAACTAATTTTTTCATGAACACAAGGTTTAATAAATCGAAAATTCAAAGATACAAAGTCGCTATCGCCATTTTGTATTTTTGTTAGTTAAACATTGTTGTTCGTCGTGGCCATTCCGGTCAGTCAGTTCCAACTTATTTTCGCGATTTCGTTAAAAGTCTGTGATTTAAAGTTATCTCAACGTCCTGAAATGGCAATTCCGTGTTTCCACCATCGTGATACAAAAATATTTTGCTATAAATCATTTTCGATGTTTAAATTAAGTAAGTTTTGCGGTGCGAAATTTTTCTAACCTCAAATTCCAAAATTTGGCGGGGTTATTTCTACAGTTCCTACATTTATTTATTAACTGAGTTGAATTTTTTCAGTCCATATAGGCGGATCAAATTGCAAATTATCATTATGAATAATAAAATAGTCTAAACAATTCAATTAGGTTAAATTTTGCCAATGCGACGGTAGACTAAATAGTTTATAAATATGACAAATAAAAATTCGCTGTGAAATGAATAATTCTAAAGTGCATCTATCGCAGTATACATTATTTCGTATAAATTATTTATCTCTAATGATGGAAATCAATCTCGAGATTTTCCAGCCTCCAACCTCAAAATTCTGGGACATTTTTATTAATACTTCGATAAAATGGTGTGCGTTTTGTTATCGTAAGTGCGGTTTATAGTAAACCAAAAAAAAAACCTTTTTTGCAATCTCTGGAACACTTTGTCTTCAACATCAGAATTTCAACATCAGTGAGTGAATAGATTTTCAAATTACTTTTTTTCATTATAATTCTATTATTATTCCTTAAGTGCAAAGTAGAGAAATAATATTAAAAATTTCGCGAAAATCGAAACATGATATGAAATGGTTTTCGAATTCGAATGTTCATGATACATCAAACTTCACAATATTTCCCCTATTTTCAAGAAAATTCACCCTTTCCCCCTTTTTCTAGTTTCCTGACTTGAATGCAAACTGAGTTAATAGAACCCAAAATTAAAAAATTCAGCTATTTTTGGTTTAGAATTTCCCTCTGTTGGTTATAATTTCTACTATTTCGTCGAATCGTTGAAAATTTGGTTAAAGACGAATTTTACGTTTATAAATTCTTTCGAATAATATTAATGTGCATTACATATTGAATACAATACGAAACACTTTATATCCCTAAGATTTCAAGCCGAAATATATTTAATTTTTAACAAAATAGTTGAATATTCAACTAAAGAAGATTTTTTGCTCAAAGAGTTGTATTTTCGACACAAAAAGAAGAATTTGAAAAAATAATAATTTTCAACCAAACAGTTGTATTAATAACTAAAAAGATAAACTTTTCAGAAAAAGAGACCAGTTTTCCAAAAAAACAGTTACAGATTTAACCAAATAGTAAAATTTTCAAGCCAAAAAGGCGATTTTTTTTCGAAAAAAGTTCAATTCTTAACAAATAAGTTACTTTTCATCTAAGAGAGATAAATTTGCAACCAAGTAAGATGACTTTACTACCATAAAAGATGAATTTTCAGTTCAAAAGAATAAATTTTTTACAAAAAAATTTGAATTTTCGACCAAAAAATGATGACTCTAACAAAGTAGTTCAATTTTTCAATAATAATTAGATTTTTAACAGAATAGTTGAACTTCTGAACAAATAGTTGAATTTTCAGCATGCAAAGATGCATTTTCAATCAAATGGTAGATTTTTCAAACAAAAAAGATTAAAATGCAATTGAAAATTTGAATTTTCAAGACAAAAAGACAAATTTTTTCGAAGACAGTTGGATTTTCATCAAAAAAGTTCATTTTCAACCAAGAAAGATGACTTTTCTGCCATGAATGATAAATTTTCAACCAAAGAGTTAAGTTTTTAAGCTAAAACGTCGGATGTTTTATAAAACAGTAGACTTTCAAATGGGAAAAGATGAATTTTTGACAAAAAAGATCATTTTCAATCAAGAAAGATTAATTTTTAACAAGATAGTTCAATTTTCAAACAAAAAGTTGAACTTTCAGCAAAGAAGATTAATTTTTTACCCAAAAAGACGACTTTTCGACAAAATACATGAATTTTCTACCAAATATATATAGTTAAATTTTTAACTTATACAATGTAGAGGATAAGGTTTCGACCAAAAACGGAATAGTTAAATTTTCAGAAAAAACTCTGATATGAAAAATAATTATGAACAAAAAAAAACGAATTTTCAATAAAATTGTTAAATTTTCAAACAAGAAGATGAATTTTCGACCAAGACGATTAATGATCTATAAAAAAGACGAATTTACAACTTATCCAATATACAGAATAAAGTTTTAACCGAACATAGAATAGTTAAATTTTCAGATTACAAAAAAAAATAATGTTTAACAAAAAAAAAAAATTTCAAACAAAGTTGTTAAATTTTCAACCAAAAAGAGGAATTTTCGACCAAGTTGTTTAATTTTCAAACAAACTGGATGAATGTTCAAGCAAAAAGATTAGTTTTTTACAAAGTGGTTGAATTTTTGATAAAAATATAACTTTTTAACAATATAGTTGCATTTTCAACAAAATAATTAAATTTTCAACCAAATAATAGAATTTTTAATCAAACGACATGAATTCCGAACCAAAAACATAATACGTATTCGTATTTTCAATAAAAAAAACTGCCCGCTCGATAACGTATGTACCTCGCGCTACGCGCTCGGTCATTGTATTTTCCCCACTCTTAAAATTAAATTTCAAAGCATCAACAACTATAATTTGGTGATTATGAATTATCTTTTGTTAAAGCTCCTTCGGCTTTAACGAACACATGACCCTGACTCGAGAGTAGATGAAGCAGTTCATCCACTACTAGGCACCACAGCAAGGGCGATAAAACTCCTTCCTGCTGACATCCCGAGTCAACGGTTCCACATAAAGTGATATCACCCTTATTCGTAGTTAGATTCCTGTAGGCCAACATGTGGCGTGTTGCTCTATGCGAAGTGGCCTCCCTGACAAGACCTTATCGCGGATATAAATATCCACAAGTCTTTCCACTGTTTTTAGTAGGAAATTTGTTAGGCTAATGGGACGGAAATCCTTGGGTAAGGTATAACCGATCCTACCTGCTTTCGGAATGAAGACTACTCTCGTACCCCTCCATGTCACCGGGACATGTCCCAACGTCAGACTAGCCCTGGCAAGTCTCACTAGCGGCCCTATGATGCTTTCTTCAGCCCTCTGTAAGAGGACTGGATATATGCCATCTGGGCCAGGAGACTTGTAAGGGCTGAAGTACTTCAGGGCTCACCTGACCCTGGCAGGGGTGACAATATCGTTGGCTAGCCGCCGTTTCGGGCCCAGTTGGACCGCAGGCGACTTTGGTTGCCTCTGAGGTGCCGCCCCACTCCTCCAAACCTTGAAAAGCCCGGGATATGTGCTTTGATCAGGTGAGCCAAGGTATCCCCATCCGACTCTGAGTAACCCCCGCCGGGCAATTTCAGAGTGCCGAGAATATCGTCTGGATTTCGAGAAAGCAGCTTATCCAGTCTAGCAACCTCAGCATCCTTCTTGATGTCTCTGCAAAAGTTGGTCCAGCTCTCTTGCTTTGCCTTGCGTATTGCACCCCTGTATTCATCCCTCATCGTTGTGAATGAGGTCCATAATTCTTTCGTTTTGTCAGTACTGGCCCATCTGAACCTTTCTCTGGTTTCCCTGCGAAGCTCTTCGAGTTTCCCATTCCACCAGTGTGTCTTCCCAGCCTTTCGGACTCTTGTAGGTCGACAATTACTTTCATAAGTAGCTTTGATAGCTTCCGTGAAAGTGTTGGCTGCCATCTCCAGGGTATCAAAGTCTCGAATTGACCTAGGAACCTCTGAATGTGCACATCTTAGCTCCGTGGAAAACTGATCCTACTCCGTTTTTCTTAGATTTCTTACCCATTTGGGGCCAGTCGGTACAATGGATTGCAACACGAACTCTATCTGTGAGTGATCTGAGAAAGTGGGTTCATTTGAAACTCTCCACCTCTTAATGTTATCTCTACAACTACTGGCACAGAGAGTGATGTCAATGACTTCCTCCCTGACCGAGTTACTGAACGTCGGGGTGTTCCCTGTGTTAAGAATATCTAAATCAGTGGTGATTAGGTATTCCAGTAGATCATTACCTCTTGAGTTGATGTCCGTGCTGCCCCACAAAGTATGGCAGGAATTAGCGTCGCATCCCAGCATTGGAGGAATACCCCTTACCTTGTAATATTCCACCAGTGTATATACCTCCACTAGTGGGCTGGTATCGCTGTCATAAGAAAAATAATCCGATCCCAGAACTGGCCTTCCTATTCCTTTGAGATGCGTGGCTATCACCATCAGGTCTCTCGAACATAGCTCCCTGTAACAAAAAAGACCAACCCCCCCCCCCCTAATCCCCTTATGGTATCTCAAAATAAAAAAGGTTCTTGGATTAGCGAGACACATGTGTGCCTCGAAGCCATGCCCCTATGCAAAACTGCAGAGGCACCTTTGCTGAGCCCCCAGCTCCCGAGGGCACTGGGGGCACAGCCGCTACCTGAATTTGGCTTGCTGGAGAGACAGATGGGGAGAAAAGGGTTTTGTTAGACCTTCTAAGGCCCGACCCCTCTCCCCACTCCACCACCTCCCTTCCTCCTTCCTACGATTGTTGGTCTGGTTTTGCGTGATTCACGTTGGTCCCACGAGAATCTAGGGAAATAAAAGGACCGCCCTGCAGAGCCCGGCATGCAGAGGTAAGACTGAATACTCGGGGAGGTCGTCCGGAGTCCCCGAGAGGCCATTAAGACACCTTCGTAACCCCTAGGTGCCAAAGTGGCATGAGCACGATCACTCTACACCCATGGCTTAGGAGGGTGGTCACATTGAATGAGACACTCAATGTTCAAATACCTGCTTCCAGACCACCATAACAAACGGAGGGCTCTTTGTTGGTCGCTATACAGGCCGCAGGTCATTCCTGTCCCGATTTCAAAGCTGTAAATCGGTCTGGGAGGGGCCTTGACCAGTGATCCAGAAGGCTCGTGTTATCTAGGCTCATTCACCCTTCTACCATACCGTAATCACGCATACCAGGAGAGCCCGTTTATAGGGATCCTTTCATTCATATCCATACGCATGCAGGCCAAGGTCATTTTGACCCGCATGTCCCACACGCTTGAGCCTTCCCACCAACTACAAGGTGTTACGGCCCCTAAGGGAGGGATTTTGAAGTAGATAAAGTTGATTTTTTTGTCTCGAAATAAAACAAGATTCAATAGAGTTGGCATGGTACCATTTCCAATGAAGTGGGTAAATCTTAACACGTGAAGGTAATTTTTGTTGCAGGTAAAGATTACTCTGAAATCGCTGTAAAGATTAATTTTTCATTTTCTATGGCAGCCAAATATTTCCTTTGTAAGTTTATAGCTCCAGTACTGATATAACCTCGTAAGCTCAGAGGATAGCACGTCAGGCTTCCGTGCAGGAGGACTGGGGTTCGATCCCTGAGCCGGTACCAGTGGTTACGTACCAACTTAGAGGCCCCATGTTGAGGGGACTAGCCTTGGGGGTCACTAGTACATTTTAAGAAGACTCGAAAATGAGTCAGCGATCTCCTTGTGCTTGAGGCCTCCACGGGGGACTCACGCTCGGTGGTCGTGGTCGCTTTCGAGTAATCAACACACAGAATGAATTTAAAATAACTCGACAATGATTCGCCTTGAATAAGCTTAAAATATCGAATATTGTCAACCTTACAGCAAGAGGACAAAAACGTATTGTTTTTGTTATCGGTTCTTTTTGTTATACCTTAAGCTAAACCCACATTTTTTCAAGACCTTTTACAATTTTCTTGAGAACCATTTGATCTATATAGCAAAAGTAAGGTGGTAGTTCAATACATTGATAAAAAACGCATTGAAATCATGCACCCAATTTAGATAAAAGTATTCATTCTTGACTTCAGTTTAGGAGTTGATTTGTTCTCGTTTTCCTTAAAATCACCGGAAAACCAAACAAAAAAAAACATCGAAAAGTTAACAGCTCATTTTATTCCAGAAACGATTCTTTGCACAAATATTCTAGTTCCAAACTAATTTTGGATTTTTTGCAGAATGAGGCATCGAAAAATTATCTGAAAAGAAGTTTCCTGTCTGTAAATACCAGAGTTGTTGATTTGAACGAACGCCTTTTCGTAGCCGCTCAAAATGCTCTTCCGACTTGCTATGGCGATAGTGGAAGTCCTGCGATTATACAAGGAAAATTAGTAGGACTTCTAAGCGTCGAATATAGTTGTGGCCTCAAATATCCAAACGTATTCACGGGCATTTTACACTACAGTGATTGGATAAATAAGGCCATGTATGAATAAACTGTGTATTAAAAATTAAAAATAATAATTTTTACACGGACAAAATTTACATTGAATCAATAAAATATCAGTATGAATACCTATAGTACTGAGTATGTTGATTAAAGAAAATGAAATTTCTTCATTTAAGTACATTTTCCTGCGATAAGAAAATATTGTATCGTCCGTATTATTGCCGATTTGTTGTTTCAATATGATAATTTCTTCCGTGTAATTCCGAATATATAATAAATTATGTATTTGGGTGCAAATCAACAAGTTGGATTTATTTCGTTTTAAATTTAAGAAAAAAAAATATTTCAGGACAACATGCAGATTTTTTTCTATTAAAATAATTCACATTACGTGTACAAATAATAATAATTAGCAAGATAAAGTAGTAGTACCTTATTTAAAATTTTAATGAAAAAAAAGTTAATTGCATATATAATTTAAGAAACATTTCTTACATCGAAATAATAATAACACAGCCACAAAGAAAAAAATGTTGTTATTATATGTTTTTGGGGCCGCTGAAATCGAATCCGTAGTCCATTTTACCCCATCACATCAGGTTTTTACTATAATCTTAAAAAGTCTTCACAGCCACACAAAAATAAAAAATAATTCGAGCCTCAGGGTAGGGCCATTTTTACTATATGTGTTATGGGTCGCTGAAACTGAATCTGAAGTCCATTTCACCCCATAATGTCAGGTTTTTGACATAACCTTAAAAAAATATTATAATCCGAGCCAAATTAGCCCGTTATACCTAATATATTGAATCGCATAACCCCTTAAATCTGCCTGTCATTTGTTATTCATTATTTATCATGTTTAAGGTTCTGTGGTTATTGGAATTTCAGGTTATAGGGTAAAGAGGTTATGGGGTCAAGGGGTCAAGGGGTGAAGGGGTCGAATGGTGGCGGGGTTGAGAGATTATGAGGTGTAATATGTTAGGTATAAGGGGCTAATTGGGCTTGGATTATAAGATTTTTGAGGTTATGTCAAAAACCTGACATAATGGGCTGAAACGGACTTCGGATTCGGTTTCAACGACCCCAAAAATATATAATAAACATGGTCTGACCCCCAGGCCAGAATTTTTTTTGTGTGGCTGTGATAATTAAATCTGCTTTTAGAAGGTTTATATAGGTAACTTATAATTTATATTTGTTTTCAATTACGATATAAACAATAAAATAAGTAAGGTATATTTTTGCGTAGAAATAAGCTATCAATAAAGTGTTTCACAGGTAAGAAGTATGCATTTTATTGCATAAATTCGTCCTGCATAAATAAGCCCGCGTTATCCGACGACATCCCAGTTATCTACACTTCTATTCGAGCTCCTAAATTAGTTATTGCATTCTCATCATTTATATGATTGAGAAAGTATTAGAATTGTCCAAAATTTGACACCACAGTTTTTCAACGGATTTCTACGTTTTGAGGCCCCTGAAGCCGAAAATCAAGGTTTGGTGATGGCGTCTGTCTGCCCGTCCGACCGTCCGTCATGGTTATGGTTTTATCCATCGAAAACGCTATCCAAAAATCGAAATGCTCCGGTTTTACGATAAACGACGACAGTTAAGTGAAAAAAGTTTAATAGAAGAATTGAAGCTCTTCAAAAAATATTTACAATTTTTGTTCTAACCATTTTACGATGGAACTTCTTTTTTTATGGTTTTATGCATCGAAAATGCATAAGTCGAAAATTCTCATTTTAAGCCAAATGACGACAGACAAGCAAAACAGTATAGCTTCCAAAAGGCCCTAACAAATTTTTCGATAGGTTTCAATAAGTCGTTTCGGTTTTATTTATTAATTATACAATGAAAAAAAAGAAAATTCAAATTTTGAACCAAATCATGTGAGATTCGAGAAAAAGTCTTGAAGAGCAATTATAGATTTTAAAAAGTCCTACATAATTTGTTTCAACCATTTTTTAATAGTACTTTTAATTCTGTTTTTTGTTATTGAAAATACTATCGGAAAATCCAAAATTCAAATTTTGAACCGAATGACACTCTTCAACCCTTTGTTGACTAAAATTACTAGTAGAGGCGAACGAATTTATCTTTGATCTTAATTATCTCAGCTCAGGAGAGGACGATATTTTTTATATTTCGCAAACGTTTAGATGATATTCCAAAGAACCCATAGCCAAAGTTTACACAAATACATAAGAAAAGTGTGATCATGACCGTACCTCCTTAATGCTCAAACCTATTTACTCTGTATGATTCTTAAGTTTATCAGACACACATAACAAGATGAGGAAAGTAATTGAATGTTTATCTTATAGTTCTTTTTCACATGAACGCTTTTTAACAAAGAGATAATCCACCAAGAAATAAGAGAGAGACTTCTGGAGATGGTTCACGAGGTTACATCGCAGGCTAGCGGTTTGACTCAGAGCCTTGTGAGGGAGAGGTTTTGCCAAAACCTCATGAACGGGAATGCGCTTGTCCAGAAGTACTAACACGTTTTGTTTAAAGAGCGAGACTCCACTGAAAGAGAAACTTCTGGAGATGGTCCACGAGGTATAGGCTTTCTGAAGAGATGGATCAGCGTGAAGTTTCTTTGTGAACCTTGATAACATTTTTAAAGCAATTTCGAGTCACCAAGCTGATCAATTTATTTTTTGAGTGGGAGTCTGACGATGTACCGACCTGTATCATCTCGAGAGTGTGTAGTTTTAAAATGGTCCTTACATTCTTGATCTTCAGCTGACAAAGAATTTTCTCGTGTAGTTGGCCTTTCATCCAATTCCCAAAATTTCTGGAGAAGTTCACTAAGTTCTTCTTTAATTGAGACGTGGTATCCTTGGACTCCAAACGAAGATGATCAAGTTTTTGCTAAAACAAAGAGTATCCATCCGAAAATGGTATCTTGAGCAGTTGGAGTTTTAGTAGGACCTTTTCGAAGACCTTCTTCGATAATTTGACCATAATAATCAGCTTCAATCATGATATCGATCTGTTTAGATGATTGGAAGTCAGGATCGGCCAGCAGGAGACATTCCAAATGTGGCCAATTTACTTTTCCACTTTTGTTTCTGGAAAAATCTGCTGTGAGTTTTGGAAGAAGATGAACCGTGATCACGCACTCTGCAGAGGACCTCAAATAGGGTTTCAACTTGACTAAAACTATACTACGTGTTCGTCCAGATTTTACTGCTCCAATTCCTTTGAGTTGTAGTGACTTTGATAGTTTTGGCGAGTGGAGACGTTGAGGTAGTCTCTCAGAGAGAAAAGGTATTTGAGAACCTGAATCTATGAATGCTCTAACTTTCATTTTCGCACCCTTGTCGGATATTACGATGAGTTGAACTGCAGCCAGAAGTGTCTGAGACGTTGATGACGATTCGTGGATAGCAGCACAGTTATTTTGAACTCTTGGATTTGAAGTCGATGGATAAAACTGGTCAGAATCTCCTTCTTCATGAATTGTGGAATGATGTTTCTTGCCACATTTCTTGCAACGTCTCGTAGACTGACAAACTGATGCTCGATGCTGACCGGGACAGTTGTAGCACAGATTGTTCTTTTGCACAATTTCAATAGGACTTTGAACTGTCATATTCGTGTACTGCGAAGAACTTGCAAGATAATGCTCAGACGAACAAAGGAAGCACTTGCCAGAGGTAGTCTGAACATCTAAAGCGTGATGAGCCTTGAATGATTGTTGATTCGACTGAGAAGTAGGTCTCCGTGACTTTTCCACGGCTTGAAGAGTTAGTAGTGTCGTCATGAAAAATTCGTTGAGTTACTTCCATGTTGGAGGGTCTTTGGACGATCCCAAGTGTTGCTCCCAAGCCTGAACTGACTCTGAATCCAACCGTTGAATCGCAATAAACACTAGAATGTCATCCCACATATGTAATGGCCGCTCAATGGTTTCCAAGGTTTGATAAATTTGCGTAATGGTTGTATACATACTTTTCAATTCAGCTGCTGATTCCGTGGTCATTCTTTTAATCGTTGATAAAGACTGTTGCGCTGAATTAACCAAGAGTCGTTTATTTTCATAAAAGGAAACTAGAGCATCCCATGCTTTTTGAAAATTATCGGTGGTTAATGCGGTGTTCTTCAGCAAGTGAGCGGCAGTACCCTTCAGACCTTTGTTTAAGGTAATATAACTCTCAGATTGGTGACAGATTTGAATTTGAGATTGCCATGGAATCGAAAAGGTCCTTAAACTGAAGCCAATCCGGTGGAGATCCATCAAATGATGGAAGGTTAAGATGAGGAAGACATGGACCGTATCCCATCATGGCAGTAAACCCGGAGCCATGAGATCCAGATTAAAAAGAAGTTGATCTCATTCTCTTTTTTTGGATACGTTCAAGTAAAGAGCTCATCTTCTCGAGCGCTTCAAGATAGGCTTCGTGCGTTGCATTAAACGTATTTTCCTTGAAATATGATTTTTCTAGCAGACGTTCCTGTTCCCATGTTTCCAGTTGTCTCATAGTAATGGAGAGGACAATATTTTTTCAATTTTGCAAGGTTTTAGATGGTATTTCAAAGAACCTATAGCCAAAGCTTAAACATCCGTAAGAAAAGTGTGTTCTTGGCCGTACCTCCTTAAATTGATGCCCCTTTGGAAAACCAGATTCACCTAAAAATCTGTATGAAAATTGGTCAGGAATCACGAGCTGACTGGAAAGGAGCGTTCCTTTACAAATCCGCGAAGCAGGCGGCCGAGACGCTTGGCCTGGATATTAACATCAGAAGTAAGGAAAGTGCATTACTTCATCTAGATGCATCACTTCTGAAAACTCGAATGAAAAAATCACTCCTTGTCTGGTATTGTACAGAAACAACATTTCGCTGCTTTTTACAGAAACTCTTTTTGTTGATGTTAAGTCGCAGAATGGATGAGTTAAGGTGCAATATTTTGTGCATGTGCATAACCTTTCGTGTTCTGATGTCGAGAGATCTGAGCTCGTCCTTCGTCTATGGAACGACTGCAAGTGAATAGCGTAGTATCGGGACGTTAAGCATTTTCTTTGCAGATACTTTGTTCCTCACCGACAGTTCGGAAGACCAAATCTATTGGCTAAGACTTTTGTATCTGCATCGGGGAGCTTCCTTTAAAGATTTTTTGTTACTTTTTATTTCATCCAATTATCCGAACTTAATTTATACGCAGAGGGTTTGATTTTCGCGTGCCAGGATAGTGTCATTTCCATGTTAGTATAACATAGCCGCATTTTAGTTCCATAAATTCGTAGCGACAGATGCAGAGCGTGTTATGCACATCCTGAGTATCTAGCATACATACTATTCATGCATGGTACTCACGCGGGAACGACGTATCTCCACATGCACAATGCGGCTCTAAGAGTGCTTTAATGGCCTCTTTGTCGCTCTTACGGCTTCGAAGGCGATCGCAGTCTCTATCGCACACTTCATCTGATGCTAAAATTGAAATTTTTTGTTTAAATATAATTATGAAGAATAAAAACTGATATTGACTTATTCCACTGTTTTAGTGAACTCTATGGTTGCGATACCCAAATAAGTGTTATTTAAGATTAAGAGAACTGGATGGATTAAAAGATGATTTGTCAACCCTAGAGAAATACAACTGGGCCCGCCACGTTAGAAGTATATTTAAAAAGATTGAATTTAGAGGCTTGCAAATAAATATTGTTTGCCTTAAAAAGTCCTTCTTTTACTCTTGGTCCAAATTGTCAGGATGGTTCTTTTGAAACTACAACATTTTCCATAGTTTTTGTTCCTTGAAAGCTCAAAGTTCTTCCACTGTGTAATTCCAAATTGAAGCCACTTTGATCGGAATTGAAAATGTTGCTTACCCCATAGCTTAGGATTTCTGATTTCACATTGTTTTTAAAAACATCGCATTCTTCTTCTATTTCTCCAGTTTCATGTAAAGATGACACAGATATACATTTTGTGACATTTATTTTGTAATGCTCATCTTCGAAGATCTGTATCGTGAACTGTCATCTTCGAATCAATAGGCTCCTTCAAATTTTCGAAAGTGTTTTTTGCAGCGTTGTATATCTTATCTTCTTGGTCACCACCACTTTTTACTTGTTCTTGCCATCTTCTTAATTGTCGCTCTGAACAAAGCTTCTCAAACCTTTGATAAATGGGTGTAAAATATAAACGCTCTTTCTTTCCAGAATTCCAATAGTCAACAGCTTCTTTTTTGTAGTCGAAATTGACTTACTCCTCTTGATATAAACAACGAGGTACTTCACCATAATCGTTTTATTCTTCTTGTTCTTTATCTTCAATTAGTTGTATGTCAATTTGACTAACCCCATAACCAAATTTTAAATCAACGACATTTTCCATAATAAATGAGGAATCAAACATATTTCTCCTCATAATATCCTATATTACATCGTGTAGACGTACCTCCTCAGCTGTCATTACTGAAGACTGAATGCCAAGTTTTTCCGCATTGAACGTTATTGTCAATAACGGTATTATATTTAACGGATTGATTATTATTTTATGTAATAACACTTTACACGAGATAAACACAAGCGAATTTGTAACTGAACAAATGTCCTTTTCTTTCAGTTTATATACATGCATGAAAATTTTATACATGCGCAGTTATTATCACGAGTGCCAAAATGATAATGCCTTTATCACATCACATACCCATATTGTGAAATACAATATTTTGTTTGTTCTTTTCATTTATTTTTAGTACATTTATTTTTTATTTCGTAGAAAATATATTGTAAGTAAGTAAGCCTTGAGCAATAAGGGTTAAAGGGACGATATCTGTAAGGGTAAGTGTATGTGTGTACAATTTTCAACGGAAATATGTACGTGGCTGAACCTAAATAAAAATTCTTTTTGACCTTGTCAAATAACGGTGTGAGTTAGGTCAAAAACGTGGTTTAAGCCAATAAAACGCATTTCCGAAACGTTAAGCTAAACGTTTTGTTCTTACGAAGCTTACACATATTTTGTTAAACACTGTAGAAATTGTCTATTTTTTGAAGTTTTTAATTGGCTGACATTTTGTATTTTTTCAAAATTTGGCTTTGCTTTAGAATTACGCATCACATTTTTTCACAATAATTTGTCACAGTTTGGTAAAAACTGTTGAACATATCATTGTTGGGCTCATTTAGGGGGCAACTGTTTTGTGATTTTGAAAAATATCGAGTTCTGAGTGAAGGCTGGAAAAGCCTAAGGAGTCTAGCGCCATTTTTCACTGTTTCAGGATAGACTACCCTGAACGTTTCAGTGGAACGTTCCTGTAAGTTCCTGGAATAGTTAGTACATCTTTATATGTGAATGCATAAGACTTTTTGGAAAAAATATTCTAAATGTAAACGTAAGTTATAAATGTACGAATAGTAATAGCTACTGAATGGCTCAATTGAACTAGAAAAAGTTTGTTAAAAAAAAATCATCCAGTTTCGAGAAAAATCAACTTGTCGTTCTTACTTAGCGGATGCAAAGAGCCTCTCTGTCAACTTCGGATGACAATACTTATTGTAATTATTATTATTTTTCTTTTATATTTTTGTGTAAGTTTATCTTTATTGATATTAAAAATAATGAATTTATTATTTTATCCTATGTGACCATTCACAAAATACGTGATACATTTTTCAGGAACTTTTGAGACCCCCTGCGTTATGCTTTTAACATTGTTCTTAATATGGAGAATAATATTTTGACAAACTATTAACTATTGTTACAACAAGCATAATTTGAAATGATCGGGATTGAATTTTAATCCGCACTGTAGGGGAAAGATGTATGAGAATGTTTTTTTTTCAATAATACAAGTAAATTAATAGATGCAGAATGTAAAAGTTATTTTAGAATTTTAGATGATGAATTCCTACCTATTTAAGAAGTCGCAACTCAACAGTTTGTGGTCATTTAAAACAGTAAGTAGTCATTATTTCATGTAAATGATTTTTCAAGCTTCCAAACTCTTACGTTTTTCAAATCCATTTCGATGTTGTTTAAAAACATAGTGTGGGGTGAAATTCATTCCCGCTACGACACTGCCCACCGCCATGTTGTGTGGTCGGAGCCAGATTCTCAACGGTACGTCTTGCCGCCACGAGCGAGGCAAGTCAGTCTGCTTTCGCTAGCGCCTGAAATGAGTCCTTGACTCATGTGCGCTCTCTCTCTCTGTTTCTAGGGACGCTTCCCTCTAAAATGTTAAACCATTAAATTCAATATCAGTTCAATGTACTTTCTCGTAATTTCAACTACCTCCTAATGAGGCTATATGGGAACCTCCGCATATTTTCCGCTTGCTTGGTGGATTCTGGAAACCATCACTAATTTTGAACTTGGGAACTTTCCCGCTGAACGCCAGGGCACATAACCACAAATCTAACCCCATGCTGGTGACCCCGAGACGCTGAACTGAACATCTCTAAAACTGAAATCATGGCACGAAAGCATTCAAATTGTCGAAAATAAATCTGGATTGGAAAAGCAGACCGCAACAAAATGGACGTCCGACGACAACCCTTGGCATCATGACGCTGACGGCATCTTCACTCTGCCACAATTCTCCAGCAAACGTTGTGGCATGAGGCTGCACTTCGCATGAGTTATCGTCAGAAGCAAGCGCGTAGCGCGAGGTAAATACATTATCGAGCGCGAAGCGCGAGATGAATATATTCTCGAGCGCGAAGCGCGAGAAACAATAGTCGCGCGCCCTAGGCGCGCTCAAACTTGCGAGCGAAGCGAGCTGCGCGCTTAGCGCGCAATGAGAATGTGCCCGCGCAGCGGGCATATTTTTTAATATTGGGAATACAACGATAACGTATATGACATATTTGTTGGCGTATTCGAGACGCATCGATTGCAAAATTAAGAACCTTTCATGACCTACCATAACCTTCTAATATCTTTTTTAAATTTTTCAACAAAATTATTTTCCTTGTTTATGAGAAGATTTTTTTTTATATTGGGAATCTAAAAGTACTGCATTTGATGTAATTATTCGCGTCTTTGAGACGCGTGGATTGTTCTATTGACAAACTTTCGATGGCCATTCTTGATTAATCAATAGTTACTCAGATAGTTTAAAAAAAAGCTAGTATCTATACGTCCGGACATAAGCCACGCCCCCTTCTTTTTCCAGCTCCCTCTTCCCCTTGCCAGGTCCGTACGTTTAGACTCGACCGTATGATAAACTTAGATAAAGTTTCATTGTTTCTGTGAGGCTTTAATTTTGAATATATAACACTACCGTAAGTGACAAAGTTATTCATTGTAACAGAACACATCAATTTACATTTTGGTGGGCTCTCTGATTTTCTGAAAATAAGATTTTCGGCAAGACAGAAACATAAGCTTGAAAAATATTGATAGTATCCATTTTTTTTCTTTTTTTAGGGAAAAACCTCCCTCTATAAGGAAGCAAATTAATTTGATACCTATGAGGAAGCAAAATGCTCCTTAAATGGGCACAAATAAATACACACATATTAAATACATCCATAGTACAGTACACAGTACAGACAAAATAAAACTAAAAATTACAAGTAAAAAAAAATAAAAATTTTCTCTTTTAAACGAAAATGATAAAAAGTTCTAAATAATTTTGTTCATCTTTAATTAATATAGCAACTGAAATTTTTTTTTCAATTACTCCTACTGTTATTGAATTAAATATTTATGTAATTTTTCTGACAAATTCAAAAAACGAGAGCCGTTATTTCTATTAGAAACACATTTGAAAAAGTATAGATGATTTATAATTTAATTAGCAGAAAACTTATTTTTAGTGGATAGCAAAAGTCATCAGCTAAATGGCAGATAGAAAATCTAATGAGTCTCCCTCGAGATCGTGCATTTTTGTATACTCATGAACTTGAACACCTGTGTACATATTTTTTCATACACCCAGAAAAGTAAGTGAGTGGAATGACTTTAATTGAAAGTGGAATAAAACATAAATATAATTGACCAATTTGCGCGGGATATCTAATGAAATTACTTCAGTCGCTTTCCAGTTATCGAGTGGTGCTGCACATTCTACAGGATTTTTTCTGTCATTTTTTAAACTCTTTGAAGTGCATTATTCGTGTAAAAGGCATGGATAATTTCCAAAAACAGGAAATAATAAATGGAAATTTAAGCAATTGTGGTAAGTTTTTTTATATCAAATATGATTAGATTATTTGTTTTTTTAATTATTGCAGTAATTTTAATCCAACTGTATACTATTACGGAATTTTCCGTAAGAATAAGCCATTTTCAGCTCATCCAAAGCTATTATTACGCCACACTTATTTCTATTAATTCAAGAATGATTTGCCAACCAAATTTTTTATTTTGTATTTTTATAAGGTTCTCTTGAACATAAGTACATAAAATATGATTATTTATATATATTAGGGTGGTTCACAAAAAAGTTGTTTCTATTTTTCGGTGGCCGTATCGCTACGTTTGTTTCTCTGGGTGAAAAATACTCTCCTAATTTTTTCAGATTAAAAAAAAACTTTAGAGGTTTCGAGCATCAAATTTACGTAAAAATCGAGATTTTCGTAGTTTACGATTTTTCTAAAATATACGTGTTAGTTTTAGAGAAATATCTATTGAATAAAAATTGCAGCTAATACAAAGAAGAAAACTCTTATTTTCTGTTCGATTAAAAAAAAATTATTCGGTCTGGTAAAAGTCATAAAATGTATGCTCTTTTAAGAACAGACAAATATGAGATCATAATTTAACTCCTGAACAATTTTTTGTAAGGATTACCAAAATTCTGAGACATTCCCCATACAATAGAGAAAAAATATATATACAATAGAGATGAAATGAAAATTTCAAAATCTGGGCACTAAAAGTAATGTTTTAAACCAAATTTTTCCTTAAAAAGGCTTTGAATAGTTTCTTCATCCCTAAAATTTGATGAAATAGCAATATACATAAATACGAGGCAGAAAGAATAACTTATTTTATATGAAATAATTTTTTATATTTTTGTATAATCAGAACAAACATACATTTGAACAATTTACACTTTTCTTATCAGGAAAAATGTTGTAATGTGGGAATGAGTATCAACTTGAGTGAGTTTTTAGAGTAAAAGGTACATAAACGGTACCTCTTGACTATTTTCCTTCTTCTGTCAACTGTGTGTACTTTTGAATAATTTAAAGCACCTTAATATATTTTTAGTTTCTAGTTTATTTTATGCACCGTTTTGAAAAATCCCACTTCGGGGTACATTAATGGAACGAGGTATATAAACGGACCACGGAATCAAAATAACATAAACATCTCAAAATTAAATCTATAAAAAAAAATTTGCAAGTATATTATTCACTTTCGGCACCAGAACACAGAACGTGAGCCCAAAACTTACATTTAGAACAATTTATCTTATTGAATCTTTTTCGGAAGTTTTATTCGCATCGACATGGCGTTTGAGGGTCGTCTTCAGGACGTTGTACAACGTGGATGCTTTTTTCAGCCGACATTTGGCGGCCAAAACATCCCAAAAAGGGGTCCATTCATCTACCCTTATTCAGAAAGCGACGATTCACACAAACAAAACACGTGAAAATTTTAGGCGACAGATTTTCCAAAAAACAATACAATGTCGTTAAAATACATACTAAAAACTAATTACTCTGTGATGGGTTCTTTTATAGCTGCAAAATCCTGCGTAGAATCAAACGCTGAAACCTCGTCAATTTTTTTCCAAAGGAACTCCGAAAAACGTTCTCATGACAACGTGGCCGAGAATTTTCGACGCATAAACCCGAGACTATGAATATCATATGACGCTTTTCAAGTCAGAAATGTCAGTCCTGGCAGCAATCTCATAGATTCTAATTAAACTTTGTGTAGTGTTAGTAATTTATAGGTAATGTTTTTTGGCCAAAGGATCTTGAAAATTTTTGAAAATTGTGGAGATACACTATTTTCAAATTTGAGGTCCAATTTTTTTTATTGTAATATTTTCGAGCCTTTTTTCGGATTGCAATGAAACTTATAAGCATTTTGTAAAACAAGATGCGGTTTTATATAATATATTGAAGAAAAAAACATTTCAAAATTTTCACAAAAAAAAACTCCAAAAGAATTTGTGATTAGATTAGATGAGTTGGTGTTTCTTTGTATGGGCCTTAGTGTCCAGTAATAAAAAACCGTGGTTTTTACTCAGACGTTTCGACTCATGTGGGAGTCCTCTTCAGTGATATATTTCCAAACAAAACCAACTTTAAATTTTCAGTAATATATGCTTTCGCTACAAATAACAGTGACGGATAATATATAATTGTAGAAGGTAAAATACAATGATGACTCTTTTGTTGTATAATTTTTCATTCGAAATACAATAATTTTTCAAGTATACATAGAATTAAAGAATATAAATTAAAATGTAATTAGTTGTGAATAATTGCAACTAATTCACGATAAAACATAAATGAACTAATAAAAGAATTATATCATGGAAAACGATGACGAATAAATAGAAAACTGTATTATTATAGCAATGAAGAGTCACAAATTTTGTTTTTTTATTAGAAAACAAGGTTTTGAGTTAGAAAATAATTTCTCTAATCTCATCAGTTTTTTAAATTGTATATCTTTATATGTCATTACTAACCTTAGCAATTGTGTAAGAAAATCATCGCATCACTATTGCACTAATAAAATTCGTTGCCGAACACTGTAGATAAAGTTAATGTAATTTTTCATCGTTTCTTTGGAAAACACATCTTTTGTAACAAAAGTGACTAGTTGCTGTTGTCACTATTGGAAAATGACTGATTTCCAAAGTCTAAGGGCATTCTGTGAAACGGGCCATGCTGTTTAAGGTTTTAGTGGGATAAGTGGGGATGGGGTCAACCTTGCACGTAGCAACTTTGCACGTGCCCAACTGTGCACGTCGATGGCTAGACGGACAACTGTGCACGTGGCGACTGAGCACGTGCCATCTATACACGTGCCATCTATGCAAGTGCACAGTCGTCACATGGATAACTGTGCACGTGCGCAGTTGTCTAAGTGACAATTGTGCACGTCGAAATTTTGACGTGCACAGTTGTCCAAGTGACAACTGTGCAAGTTGAAATTTAGATGTGCACAGTTTTCACTTGGACAACTGTGCACGTCGAAATTTCGACGTGCACAGAAGGACTCCTGTGGACTTGGCCGTGCACAGATTTCACTTTCCTAACTGTGCACCTGCACATATGTCACTTGTCAAAATTTGCACGTGCACAGATATCACTTGTCCAACTGTGCGCGTGCACAGATATCACTTGTCCAACTGTGCATGTTTATGTCCGTTCGTATGGGTTTATACGAGGGTGGTCCTTCATATCTACGTATAATAAATTTCAAACAGAATTATTCAAACCTGGTGAAATGAAGCTTACTAACATTTTTAAAGTTAGCTTACACGTGAAGCAGGCGCAATGTGGCCGCTTTCAGCTCAGTGACGTTCGCACATGTGCACTCCGCCGCCGGGCCGACATGAAACTGTACGCCCGCTACATGAAACTTTACGCCCGCTATATAATACTTTATGCACGCCACATATACATACACAGTATAGTGTGTATCAAGGGCGTACATCTATTTTTACTCGTCAATATATCCTTCTTTACATCCTCGATACACAATGTACTATTTTGAATTTACTTTTTAATATTTTAATCTAATTAAGCTTCTTTGAGTCTCCCAGTGGGTATGGAGACGTCTGATGTCTTTAGGATGTTCTAACGTCGACTAACTACCGTTCCTACTTGGTAGGTGTTTATTTTTTTCAAGTTACTTATCTTTCTTTAATTTCACAAAATCGTTTCATTATTTTACGTATTTTCTTATGATATTCGTTTCCAATAACATTAAATTATCTGATCAATAAACGATCAGTAAATGTTCCGTGATTTAGGTTGTGCGGCGTTAGATGACGCTCTGTACGCAGCTGTATTTTTCTTATCCTCGATCTCATTTCTCTACGCTTCCTTTTCTCTCCTTTCCCCCTTAATTTTTCTTTCCCGCCTTCATATTTTTCCATCTTCCTTCTTTTCAGCAACTGCCCATTTCTACTTTTAGAACTACCCATTTTTTTAGAGTTGCAGAATTCGGTAGAACTACCCGTTAGAATATGCCCTGGAGATATTTTTTCAGGGAAAAAAAATATCTGCTAAAATATGAGAGTAGAAAAAGGTATAAATGAGGGGAAGTAGAAGTATACCTACAATTCTGTCACATGAAAGTAGAAGGAGAAAGCAACATTTACTTCTAAATGATTTTATATCTACCGCAGTTATTATTTTGAGCATAAAAACCGAATTCCATGCGAAAGTAACACGTCATGATCGGCATTTACAAATTGAAATTAAAGAAATGAGATCTATTCTTGCGTATCTCTTGTAGTTTACGAGACAGTAATGTTTGCTTGGAACCCCACGTAGAATTCTACGTGGATTGTTTCAAACTAAGATGGATAAAGTATGCTTATGGAACCATAAGATTACATCTAGTACCAGGTTGTCAGATTGCAAAATCTAATAAATTCTGCGAATACATAAAAATGGTAACCAACTCACAAGCTTAAATCACTTAATTCAATTCTCTGAATGTCCATTTAATTGTATAATTTGGTTCTGAAAACACAACTCGATTTAATGAGACATAAATATCCGTTAATTACCGCCAAACTGGGTAATTTTAGACATGTGGGGTAAATTCGCACACCCCTAAATCCCCTAAGTTGATAGGATAAATTACTTAAAACTGTTACAAGAATCTGGAATAACTTCAAGCCTTAAATAGTTCTAGAGTCTGATTAAAACCACCCACCGTAAGTAATTTAAACTGTCAATTTAGGAATGTCCGAATTCACCTCATATGTCCGGAATTACCCCCTTGGACGGTAATCACTAAAATATAAAAAGCTGATAGTGTGCGTTTTGATGCATTTAGTTTTCAGAGAATTCAATTGAATTTACTTTTTCAGCAATTATCCTGATAGAAGAAGAGAAACAGGTCCAGGGGGTATGGATCATGGAGTTC
This sequence comes from Andricus grossulariae, assembly GCA_011634705.1. Lineage (NCBI taxonomy): Eukaryota > Metazoa > Arthropoda > Insecta > Hymenoptera > Cynipidae > Andricus > Andricus grossulariae. The sequence continues at coordinate 286,234,119 of JAABKJ010007545.1, read as the reverse complement.
CTGGAATAGTGAACTGTTTACAGAATTCCACTTTATCTTCGCAGCCTTTCAGCGCTCTCGATTGGAGTCCTGATAAACAGGGATTAGCTGTTTGCACTTCCTTTGATCAATGTCTCCGAATATTGATTACAACAAAATTGAATCTACTGATGAACTAATTGTACATAATTATATAAAAGTGAGAAAGAAATAATTTAGCCGTCCTTTAGCGTTTTATTTCTAAACGTGATTATGCAAATAAAATCATTTTTGCGAAGAAAAACGTATAGAAAGAATCGCCATTTTGGAAAACAAACTAGAGGAGTTACGTAATAAAGGGCTCTTTGTCATATTGCTAATTTATCTCATTCCCATGTTAATTATCTAGTTTAAAATATTTTAAAACTGGAGAACAGATTTTAATTACACTGAAATTATGTTTCTCTAAACAACTAAAAAGGAAAAAATTAATTTTGTGCCGAACGTACTCCAGTACTTTAATCCTAGGTCCTACTTTACCTACACTGTCCAGTAAAAAAAGTTGAGTAGAGATAACGGGAAATCGAATTGAGATTAAATTTGGTGTATTCGATTTCCTACCGTTATCGGATTGGACCTATAATTCAGATTACATCCGGATTACGCAGAGTCCTGCACGAGCCGAGTGAATTCAGCCCAGCACAGTCCACGGGTAGTGGGCCAGGTTTTTTGACAGCCCGTTTGTGAAACGAATAATCAAAAAACCCAAATCCAGCCCGGCCCGTGATCAGCTCAGCCCAACTCGGCCCCTTACCTTCATTTGTTTTGTATGTAAGGAACAGGCCTGGTTCGGCTGAGCTATAATCACGGGTCGGGCTTGGTTTTACACTTTAGTTTACTCTGGTATTATTCCATATTACATCCAGATTATTACAGATTATATCGGATTACCCCGGATTATATCGGGTTACGTCTATATGCAGAATAACCCTGGATTACTCTAGATTACATAAAATGAGGGTGGATTACACGGCCTAAGCTAAACTCACGAGTATAATCATTGTATGTTTCTCTGCTGTGTCTCCTAACCGGGAAATCGGGGAAATAGCCGGGAATTGAAATAAAACCGGGAACACCGGGAATATAAATTCGAAACGAGAATCACATTTCACGTTTTCTAAAATGTGGTGTTTTTCATTATTCGTGATAATAAGACAAATAAATTAAAGAATTATAATAAATATAAAAAAAGGAAGTATTTCGAAAGTACAACATTTCAATAATTGTATAACAATTGAGAAAAATGATTAAGCTCTGAACAAATGGTACTCTCTAAGAGATATAATAATCAATTATTAATTACTACGAAATTCTGCTTTGTCGTGGAAGACATTCTAAATTTGAACCCTTTCATAACTTTTTGAAAGTTTTTTAAAATAACGATTTTTAAAAATAAACTTTTTGTTGCATTTTCCAACTTAGAACATATAGATGTGGGAATGAGGATTAGTAAACAAACAGTGATTCCTTAACAATAAACTAAAATTAATGAAAAACTCTAAATGTTACATTATTGCTTTTCGTCATGCTCCCTCTGTTACGCTGGATGATGTTAAGAGGGTTCTTTATTGTAAATAACAACAGTCGACGTTTCGAGAGACAAATACACTCCTCATCAGGAAACATTAATACAAATTAGTCCAAAAGAATTTCTTAGTGAAAGTAAAGAAGTTAATATGTACTAGTTGAAAGAAATCATATTCTCAAATTCTCTTCTCAAGTTTGTCCTGTACTTGCGAAGAGAATTTGAGAATATGATTTCTTTAAACTACTCGGCTGTACGCGGTAGAAAAGCAGTAATATATAGTAGTAATAGTAATATTTCGTATATTAGTTTCTTTTACGGAAAAATTTTAATATTCAAAACTACGTAAGTGCTTTTTGAAAGTGTAATGAGAACTCAAAACACAGTAAATGCACATCTGTCGCTTACTTTGTTCTGCAACATCAACGGGAGGTTGGACGGGTTAGTGGCGTCTTGTTATAAAACAATGTAAGCGCCCTGCAGACCGTCTTTTAAGGTTAGTTATTACCATATGTCAAAATTTCTTTAAACGCTGTTGATAGTTTTACATTCTCCCTGTTTTTTTCATAAAATTGTTATTAAAATTAACATTATAATAAAAAATGATCTAAAATGAGGTACGCATACAAATATATTTTATAATAAATATTAGTTTAAAAAAAACATACAAAATTGGATATAAAATTGTATGAAACAGTTCATTTTATTGTCAATAATAATTTTGTTTCATTCATGTTAATTTAAATATTATTAGTAAAGTCACATAGAAGGAGTGAAATACAATATTTGTTATTCTAGTAAGTATAACTAAAAAGTTAATTAAATCCTTCTATAATTTATTTATGCATAATGTGATTACTCGCCCAGGTGAATAAATTGTGTTTTATGGCGCTTTCTTTATTTTGGAAGCTCATTCTGGAGGTAAAACCTGCGTAGCATAGATGCTGCAAAACAAAGTAAGCGCCTTTCTGAATTTCTAACACACTTTTTAAGTGTAAATTACTACTTTTTCATTCATACTAGCATAAAAGAGAACTTGACTAAAGATATTAACAATATGTTAAAAGTTTATTTATAGATATGCAATAGTTTGAGACTTAATATTCTTTACTTTCACTAAAGACTACTTTTTCACTAATTTGTATTGTTTCTGATGAGAAGAGAATTTGTCTCTCCAAACGCCGACTGTTGTTTTTTTATAATAAAGGATCTTCTTAACATCATCGAGGTCTTTTCTGTCTGAAGTGTGTCATTTACACACCTATTACACTTTTTATCATTTATTATTTGGTCAAACGCATAACATCCCCCTATAACTAGAAATGCAAATATTGAGTTTTCCTGAACTAATTTATTGGGTTAATCGCTTAATATTATTTTGATGAATATTATACTTAACGGTCCAGTGAAAATTAATAGCATTAGATTATAATTGCTCTAGAAGTTTCGGTACCCGATGGTGGCCCTCTTCTTTTATAAATATATACATGGTTAATTATACCGGTCAATAAAAATTAACTATTTTTGTACCCAAAGACTGGACTAGGTGACCCAGAAGGATTTTGATGCCCGAAAAATAAGTCCGTTGTCCAAATTTTTCCTATATCTCAGGATTTCGAGATAAAAACGTCTATTTGCAGCAATATTTGAAATAATAAAACAGGAGCAGAAATTTTTTCTCTTGAAACTGTTAATTCCATCATTGAGTTCTTTCTACTTTTCATTTCCACGTTGGATCATCTCGAACCGATTTTTTTTCTCCAAGATGTGGCACATTAACCATTTCAGTTTCACACTCAAAAGCTAGCAAATAAAGCGATAAAAGCGAATAAAATTGTGTTATTTGATTGGTAAAGAGTTAGGTGTCTAAAGACTTTTGAGTTTGCTGAATTCGAAGTTGAGCTCAGATGTTTAAAATTCAAGGTGGCGGATCTTTGCTAGTATTTCAGTGTGAAACTAAAATGATTAATGTGCCATATCTCAGAGAAAAAGAATCAGTTCGGGATGGTCCAGATTGGAAATGAAAAATAAAGAGGAGTACACACGAAGGTATAATCAGTTTTAGGGGGAAAACATCTTTGCTGGTGTTAATGGCTTCAAATATGGCTTAAAATGGTCATTTTTCACTTTTTGGTTAGGATATCTCGCAATCCTGACTCATAGGAAAAATTTTGAGAATGTATTCGTTTCCAGAACATCAAAATCCTTCGGGGCCACCTAGTCTGGTATTTAAGTAAAAATTTTGTCAACATGTGTTATTTTTGGTATTCCAATTAATAAATAATTCTTGGATATAATTTTAAATTTATTTGATATTAGCGATTAGTTAGTGATTAGTTTATTATTGAAGGGTGATTTTAATATGTAAATTTTTTTTTTAATTATAAACATTGATAAGTCAAATTGTGTAACAGAGTTGCACAACAAGGCTTAAAAAGAAGTATGTTTTAAAAAAAATCAGTTTAAAAGAAAAAGATATACAGTTATAGACAGTTATATAACAGATGAAAAAAGGCAGTTAAAACAAGAAAAGAGACAACCAAGCCACCTCGCTCTCTTTTCTTTATCATTTATCCGTATTTTTTATACTAGAAGGATGAAACCATGATCTTTAGGAGATGCATTACAGAGGAGAAAAGTTGGTATGCGTTTTTCGGCTGACATTTTTATTGTTCTCTTTTTATATTCAACCCTATTCATAGATAGTATTTGAATAACTTTGGTACTCTGAATCTCCCACTTTTCGATATATGAATCCTTTAATCCCACCATATTTTTTCATAAGAAAAAATAATGATTCTACCTAAGTATTGTTTCTTTTATTCTTCAATCTTCAGTTTTGCATATCACCCCAGTGGGCAAAAAATTAAAGGACGTCTTTACGACATTTTTATGACATCTTTATGACGTCGCAAAGAAGTCTTATGTCCGTGTGGTAAAGATGACGTAGACATCTTTGGACATTAAAATGTCTTCAAGTTGTCCTAAAGATATATTTACGACACGGACGTAGGACGTCTTTCCGACGTCGTAAAAATAACGCAAGGATGTCGTAAAGACGTCCTTCATTTTTTTCCCCACTGGGACACAACTTTAGAGTCTTACGGAAATTCAAAAAGATGTTATATGTAAAAGAGGGGTTCATTATTTTGTTAAAATATGTAAATGTAAGGGGGCAAAAATAAAAAATAAATCATTTCTTAGCGGCGCACCCGATTTAAATGCGGAAGCATTGCCTATATAGAAGACCTTCATTTTTTTGCAAACGTTTAATATTTTCTGCCGTCTCTTTTTGATTTACATTTCTATTTTAGGAATCTAAAAATATAATTTTTTCTCAAAGAAACATTTTTTTAATATGATTTAATCTAAACATTTTTTTACTGTAAATTTTTGTCCCCTATGTCTGCACCTATCGCTGGTAACTTCTGGACGTAAAATTCGGTCACGGTATACTAAGGTGGAAATGACACCGGCTTGGCATGCGAAAATAAAACCCTCTATACCTGACTCAAATCCTGATGATCCGAGGAAGGCAAAAGTTTGCTCCTTCGAAAAGGAGTGATTTTCTACATTTCTGTAAAGATGTTTGTGCATTTTATTGTCGAGGAACTATTGGCGGAATTTTTCACCATCTGCTTTCTTCACTTGGGCTTTTAGAAATGAGAAGTCTTGATGGAGTAAAGCACCTTCCTCACTTCTGATATTAAAATTCAGGCCATTGATCTCGGCCGCCTGCTCCGCGGCTTTGTAAAGGAACGCTTCTTTGCCAATCATCTCGTGTTTCTTGACCATTTTCAGGAGAGGATCTCTGCCATTTGCAACGATGTAAGCTGTAATCAGATGTATAATCGCGGAATGGACGAATTGATATGCAAGCTTTGCTGCATATGCATGATCTTACGTATGGCAATACCAAGGGCCTTCAGTTATGTAGTCAACCACACACTGAATGCGTGATGCGTAGTGTCTTGCCCAGCCTCTCTTTCTGCTGAGTTGATGCATTCGTTTCTTGGTCTTATGATCAGCTGTTGGTTTTGTTTTACGGCTTGGATCCGCCAGAGGCACAAGCAGATGAAAGAAGCTCAATATCTGTAAACAGATTGCTTTCGGCTGTTGAAATAGCTGCCATCAAAATGGAAGTGGAACAGCAGCTTCCTTGTCTATTTTTCACCCTATATCAATTTTGGACCCGTGCAAAATTTGGGACGACTGAAAAATCTCGAAAAATAAAATTCCCGAAACTGTAAAATTTCCTAATAATAATATTCCCGACAATTTATAATAAGAGAATTTGCCAATTTAGGATTTTTATATTTCGGCAATTTTATAAATTCGGGAATATTACTTTTGGGCATCGCGCAAAGTATGGGCAATTTGTCTATTTGAAGCCCAATATTGATTTTGTCCCTATGTCTATTTTGGGTCCTATGTCTATTTTTGGCCCTACATGAATGTCGGGCCCTATGTCAAATTGAGCTAATATGTCTCTTTTGTGCCCTATATCCATTTTGGATGCGGTGCAAAAGTCGGGAAACTATAAAGGTTTCTTGCTGGGGCTACGAAACCCTAAAAAGATTAATTTCGAACCAAATATTTGAATTTTTATCAGAAAAGATGAATTTTCCAACAAGAAAATTAATGCTCTACAAAAATAAAACAATTTCCTACAGAATGTGTAAATTTTCAATAAAATTAATGAATTTTGAAGTTTAAAAGATGAATGATCATTTTCAATAAAATAGTTTAATTTTCAATCGAAATTAGGAATTTTTAACGAAGAAGTTAATTTTCAACCAAACAGTTTAATTTGCTGCGAAAAAAGATTAATTTGCAACGAAAGATGGGAAGGCACCTAGTCCAGATGAGATATTAAATAAAGTCTAGAAATATGGAGAAAAGAACTAAAAGAATGGGCGTGGACAAGGTGCAATAGAGTATGGAGAGGAGTGGGTTTGCCAGATGTATGGAAAGAAGGGGAAGATCGATAGTAAAAAAGTACAAAGGAGAGGATGTCCAAGATTATAGAGGAGTCACGCTAATGCTAACATTGCATTAGTTATGTCCTAATATTTTATCAGAAAGGTTAAAGAAATGAGTTGAGAAAAAAAGACAGAGCCACCGAATCAGAAAGGGCCTATGGAAGGAATGGTGATGGAGGTATGTTTTATATTATTTTTCAAATTAAAGGTTTGAAGAGAAGAAAGGAGGAATAATAGCGATGTTCTTGGATTTAAAAACGGCGATAGAATTATTGAATCCAGACGAAATAGTAAAGTTACGTTGAAAAAGGGGATAAGAGCGGGTTTAATGGAGTATCGGATATGTTTTGAGAGACAAAAAGCTGGGTAAAGATGGCAGAGAAACTACGAGATAGTTTCTGGTTGGTGAGATGAGTCAGACAAGGATGTCCTGTGAGCCCACTTTTATTCAATACTTTAATCCCAGACTTGGAACAAGAAATGAAGAGAAAAGCAGCGAGGGGAGTTAGGATAAGCGAAGAAAGATAATTGGCAGCGGACGATATAGTGGTGATAAAATCATGAATCTACATGTAGAGAAGACAAAGTTAATGTGATTTAGTGAAGAATCAAAAAAAAGAACAGACTGGGATGTAGAAGGGTAAAGTTAAAAGAAGTTGATGAGTTTAAATCTGGGAAATAGAAGCAGAAAAATGTTGAAGCAGTTCAGAATATTTGTAATAATAAAAACAAAAATATTCATTCAGAAGGGGAAATAACTATTTATATTACGCTACTGAGTGACTTCTTATAAATTTATAACCAAAAAGATTAAATATAAATCTTAAGAATGTAGCTATTACGTGAAACGAGTGCGAATCGAAGAAAAATCGATAATTGTGTGCGCATTCATTAATGAAAAAGAGGGGATGAAGGGTCTGATGAATGGAGAGATCCACTCGATACGACGACTGATCGAAGAAGATCACTCTGCGCTTGGTCACAAGTGATTAAAAGTCGAAAGCAAATTAATGCATAGAAATTTATAAAAAATGAATCAAACTACTTTCACCAAAAGTGGGTAACATCAATTAATTGCTGCAGGAAGAAATTGGTTCTTTTTTAACCCATTCTCATATGGGAACTCAATAAATAATTTCCTAAAGCCTCAACCTAATAATGATATTATCTCTTTGATTCAAAGAAAAGATGAAGCTAATAAAATGAAAACTAGAGGATTGCAAAGAATTTAAGAAATAAGATCCTTTTTTAACCCGTTTACATACGGAAGCTCAAGGATCCATTCCTCTTAGTTCTGAAATAAGACCAAATGGTTGTTCATTATGATTTATAATTCAAGAAATAAAATCAGTTAAAGTGCAAGCTTTGTTTGTAAGAATCGAAATTCATTTGGATTTTCAACCTGTTTACATACGGGAGCTCATCCAATAAATTATCTTATTTACAAATCAAAATTATTCACTTTTGAAAATTAGCGAAATAAATTCTGATATTTACAAATAATCCTGGAGATTCAGAAATTAATGGAAAATTGAAATTAGTAAGGCTCAAGAGAAATAATATTGGAAATCCGAAATAGCTGATAAAAAGCAAAGATAGGTTAAATTAGGGAATCTGACAATTCTCTCGTTCGCCTTTGTATTCTCATATCTTCTTTTATGACGTGAATTTACTCAGAGTTGGAGTCTTAATTATTGTCGCTAACAAAATCTTTTATTTTAGATTTAATATTCTCTCAGTATTGGTGCCGATGTTTATATTCGGGACCAATTCCCTGAATGGAGAAAATTTAATCCGTCGGAAAATCAACGGTTGTAGACATGTTTTTATAACTAAGATTTAGCGATAAAGTTAAATTTAAAATCAATCAATCAAGTAAATTTAAAATCTAGAATGAGTCAAGCTTTTAAGTGATATAAAAGCTGAATAATGCTACAATGTGGATGGTAGAAAGGGGAAGAGTTCGAGAGGTTACAAGAAATATAAGGTGGACGCGGGGTAAAGATTGGAAAACGCCTGGATATATGGTTAGAGAATTAGCGCAAAATTCAAGGAAAAGATAAGAAAAAAGAAGAGAGGGGCGTTAGCGGAAAACGAGACAGGAAAAGACAATTAATAGAAAGATAAGGGACAATAGAGGAATAAAAATGTAATAAATGGTACGAGATGATAAAAAGAAAGGAGTGATAAAGTATTAAGAAAAGGATAGTGGAGGGAGATGATCAAGAATAGCAAGGTTTAGATTGGGAAACGAAGTAAGGGAACGGTTCTATTAGAGAAAAAAAGAAGAAATGTGGAGAATCTGTCAATGGGAGAACAAGTACAGTGTCAGAGGAATGCCCTCTTTCTGGAAAACAATTTCGTATTCTAGAAACAGCATGACAATTCTAAATGGACAAACAAGTTTTATTGATTTTATGCAATGTAATGTAGGCTTTCTTCGAATTTCAGAGTGAGATGAAGATAAGAATCTACGATATTGGAATTCAAAAAAGCTAAAGGGGTCATGACATAAAAGAGGCCGTGATTGAAGGTGGGGTGGCGTGAAGAGTTCGGTCGATAAACTACCCCTGGCGGTTCAATTTTGGTTCACCCAACAACCTGTAAACTCCAGTGGAATATCATAATGTATTTTGGTAATAACGCATAGTTCGTGAGAATTGGTGTGATTTCATTCGATCGCTCCACAGAGTTCAATTGAAAATTCTCAGGATTTCACCATTAACCTCACATGCCACGCATTTTAGTGGTCACCTCTTATTATTCATGAGATCTGGACAAATATAAATTCCTCGACCTTGCCCTTTGGAATTTATATTTCGCGTTAATTGGTAAAATTCTGGATCGAAAAATTTGTGGGAAGGATACTCGTATGCCCGGTGAATGAAGAGTGGCAGAATGTGAAACTGAGCATTGTACAGTTTTGGGTCATATTTAATTTCGATGAAAAAGCAGATGAACAAATATCTAAACGCTGTTTCTAAAATTGTAGATTGTTTTCAAGAATCGTCAAGAATCCAACCATATTCTTCGAACAATAACGCCGTTTATTAAACAACATGTTGATAAGGCTCATTCACATAAAGCGTCTTTTTTTCGACGGCCGTATCACAATAATTTATTTTTCTGAGTGAAAAAATACTTCCCTAATTTTTACAGATAAAAAAATGTTTAGAGGCTGCTAGCATCAAATTTGCGTAAAAGTAAATGAAAAAATAAATTAAATTTTTTACGAACATTCCACGAAACTATTTTGGAAACCTTCCTTGATACGCGGACATTTACCTTCTTCCGGGAACCTTCCTAGAACATTTTCAAGGAATTCTCCGAACCTTCCATTGGAATGCTGCAGGAAAATTCAAGGAAACTTTTTTGGCGTCCGGGTGTTATAGATATATTTAGCTATAACGCATTTCAGAACACAGAAACTTTTTATTTTCAATTGAATCATTTCCTTTTATCTCAAGGATAATAACTTGAAACGAACGTATTACCATTCAACAAGAATTGACATTTTTATGAACAATTTTTATAAGCAAATTCACTTACATCTCATTTTTAACAAGACAATGTTTATTTTCTGCGGGATCGTTTCTTTTCATTTCAAGAATAATATTATCATACTAAAGATTACGATTTTGTTGCCATTTAGTTCAACTTGCAATAATTTTTCAACCAAAAAAGATAAATTTTCAACCAAACAAAAAATTAACGTTTCCTTATATTTTGCGTCGTTCATTGACTCAAAATTTGAATTTTCGACTTCTCTCATAGTATTTTCGACGAATAAAACCCAAATGACAAGTCCTATCAAAAAATGGTTCAAATAAATTTTGTAGGAGTTTTTGAAAGCTGCAATTCCCTGTTGAAACTTTGTCCCCATCTTACGCCGGTTGCTTTAAAATTGGAAATTTTGATTTTCTGCATAGTACTTTCGATGAATAAAACCAAAATGACAAGTCCTACTGAAAAATGGTTGGAAAAATTGTATACGACTTTTCTCTCTTTCTCATTAAGATTTTTTTCGTATTTCGAGTCGTTTGTTTCGAAATTTGAATGTTGCGGTGTCAAATTTTGGACAATTATAATACGTTCTCGATCATAAATGATGAGAATGTAAAAGCGAATTTAAACATTAATTTTTAATTTTTAAACAAAGAAATGAATTTTTTACTAAAATTGTATACATTTTTGGTAGAAATCTTCAACCTTGAACCAAGTAGTTCAATTTTCAACCCAAAAGTATCAAATCACAATGAAAAATGTAACAGATATTTGAACCAGAAAATACTTGAATTTTTAGTCGAAAACAGTTAAATTTTACCAGAAAAGTTGAATAGTAAAATTTCTAACAAAAATATGAACTTGCAAAACAGAACAACAAATTTTCTACAAAGCAATTGAATTTTCAACCAAAAATGTCTATTTTAAAATTACAGATGTAACAGTCTTAGGCGGAAAGGGTAGTAATAAGGTCCTCAAAGAAGTTTATAAATTAAATATTTCAAAAGTACAAAAATTATTATAAAAATATCTCTAATGGATGAAAGGAAACTTTAAAAAGAAACATTGAAATGCATTTCTTCGCAAATTTCAATTTGAGCATAAAAAACTTTTATTGTTATTGTTCACAATCGTCAATTTGATATGAATTGAATTGAAACTCCACATTTATCTTAACAATTTTCCATGAAATACAAATGAATAATTAATTTTTAAATATAACCGAGTTTTTTTTAAATTTTTTTAACTTGTTTAATTTTCAAATTAGAGCGAAGCAATAATTAAATTTGAGTTAATAAAAATAATTGTGTAAATTATTGATTATTATTTTTATTAATATTCTCTATGAGTAATGTTTGAAAGCTGCTGTTTTTTATGAAATTTTGAAACTATTATTCAGTTTTCGCTTAGAAACGTAAAAATTGATGTTGGTTGACAAACATAATCGCTCACGCAATTTATTATTGTTTATAACTATCTTCTCTTAGATAATTGCAACAAAGCTGTGGTTTTTTCTGAAGTTTTTTCTTTGCTTTGGCTTGTTAATTATAAACAAATAATAAATAAACCCTAAATAGAGTAATTTTTTAAACAAATACTTTCTTTTATGTGAATGTATTTTTTGGAACTAAAACAATTATCAAGCATTACTTTAAGAGGAGATAGTTAAGAACAATAATAATTTGTTCAAACAATTATGTTTGGTCAATTTCATTAAACTTCGCTAGACGTTAAACGTGGACAAAAATTGGAATATTTCGGAAACAACCGCAACTTTCTAAGATTACAATAATTTCTAAATTATTAGTCAATAATGGATTTATTATATTTGCAGTTAAAAAAAATGCATTCTGACAGAAAAAAAAGTTTTTTCAGAAACTGATTAAACTTTTAACCGAAGAAATGAATTTTCAACAAGAGTTGAACTTTTAATCAAGAAAGATTTTTCAGTCAATAAAGGCAAAATTTGCTGTCTCCTTTGTGTAGAATTTTGAGAAAAAAATACCAATTTGCTACAAAAATGTTGGTTAAAAACTATTCTGTTTTCTTTGAGAGTTGTACTATGTTGTTGAAAATTCGCCTTTTGTTTAAATTCTACTATTTTTTATTTAATATTGAAATATTTTTTAGTTGAAATAAACACTATTACATTTTCGTTGAAAATTCTAAGTTAGCAACACTAGGTATTAGCGACAGCCGGTAATGTGGATTCCTGCTAGCTTAGAATTTTATTTACGATCGGTAAGACAGGGATACTCTCAATTATTCATGCTATTATTTTACCATCGGCCAGTGAAACAGGGAGAACGGTAACTTTACATTATCATTTTAAAATAGGTCAATAAAACCGGAAGTTTAATAATTTTTCACATTACCATTTTACCATCGGTGGGTAAAACAGTGAGGTTCGGTTGATATATCAGGTGTCTATTTTACTGTCATTCTGAAAATTGATTCTTTAAAAATTTATTTACAATTTTTCAGTATATCAAGTAGTAAAATGAATTACTGTCAAAAAATTCCCACTTCGCCGAATTTGAAATTGTAATATTCCATAACTGGACTCTTTGAACATTTATTTATAAATTTTAAACTCATTAAGTAGCCAAATAAATAAATTTCGAATTACCCACGTTACTAATTTTTAATTCACAATATTAAAAAACTAGGCTTTACCAAACTTACTACATTTGCAATTCTAATATACATTCCAAAAATTGGATTATTTAAAAATTTATTTCGAGATTCTCAATTTATTGAGTGAAGAAATGGATGAATTTAAAAATTACCCCCTTTACGAAATTTGAAATGATAATATTCTAAAAATGGATTCCTTGAAAATTTATTTATAATTTATCAAGTAGCGAAGTCAATAAATGTAAAAAATATCCAATTTACAAAGCTTGAAATCGTGATATTCTAAAACTGGATTCTTTCAATATATATTTATGAAATCCAAATTTATTATGTAGCCAGATAAATTATTTTTAAATTCATCACTGCACCAAATTTAAAATCCTGATATTTTTAAAATCAGTTCATTCCAAATATATTTGAAAAGAATAGATTTATCAATTTAAAAAATTAAATAAATTCCAACATTACCAAAGTTATCAAATTTGAACTCCCAATACATATTCCAAAAATAGGATTTTTTTGAATTTTATTTTAAAACAGTACTTTCTGAATAAATACGCAGAAAATATTCATTTTATTTGAAAATTTTTTTAAACTGATTTTGAGACAATCTTTTTAAACTTGTCGGATAATAAACAGATTTGAAAAACTCAATTATTTTAAAAGATATGCACAAGCTGGAGAAGTTGAGCAAAATTTTGAAAATAATTTCAATCTTAAGGAAAGTTTAAAAATATTTTAACAAAATGTAGATTTCTCAATTAATAAAAGAAGAAGCTCAAGAAGACATTTGAGAAGTTTCAAAAGAATATTACATTTTCTTGAGGCTTATGAGGAAAATTTCAAATGAGTTTTATTTACTTTCAAAAAGAATTTTTTGATAAAATGGAAAAAATTTCAAGGAAATCTCGAACGGGTCTTAACAAATGCGGAGAAGACCCATTTTTCTTTTCGATATTTTTATTGAGTCTAAGGGAAGAATTTTTTATTTTCAAATGTTTTCTGAAATGAAAGAGGTTCTTTTCTTTATCATATATTCTCATCAGAGAAGGTATTAGATTTGTGTGAAATTTTACTCCTTCCGTTTTTGTCCAGTGTTTACCTTTTGAGACCCTCTGAACCTGAAAGACAGGTTTTCGCAAATAAGTCCGTCTGTCTGTCTATGTGCCTGTAGATTTTTAGTTTGTTAGCACTATAATTTTCGAAAAAAATGATAGATTGGATTGACCTTTGGTACAATCTTTTAGTTTCCTAAATTGAAAGTCAAGATCGTTAGCCAGCCGTTTTTGATAAAAATTTAAAAAGGTATATCATTTTCAACATTTTTGAGACCGCGGACATCCTGAGTCAACTGTTTCACATAAACTGGTATCACCCTCAGCCGTAGTTACATTTCTGTTGGCCGCCATGTGGTACGTCCATTCCACGACTGCAATGGGTACACCATGATCATGGCCGTCCCGATCTCCTCTGTAGAGGTGTATTAGAAGGCTTCTTGGATGTTTATCAAGGTAACAATCGCGAGGCCTTTCTCTATCAGTTGTTCTTCAATTAGGTTTACTGCTCCGCTTAGAGCCGCCTCCATCGAGTGACCAGCCTGTGAGCGTGTTGCTACTAGCAAGTATTACTAGCGGCCCTATTACGATCTCTCCAGCCCGCTGTAAGAGGACTGGATATATGCCATCTAGACCGGGAGACTTGTAAGGACTGGAGGACTTCAGTGCCCACCTGACCCTAGCGGGGGTAAGAGTCTCGTTACCTAGCCCTTATTTCGGGCCCAGTTGGGCCGTAGGTGACTTTGGTTTGCCTCTGCAGTGTCGTCCGCTTTTCCAAAAACCTTTAAAAGCCTGGGATATGTGCCTTGATCAGGAGAGCCAAGGTATCCCCGTCTGACTCTGAGTACACAACGCCGGGCAATTTCCGAGTGCCGGGAATAGTGTCCGGATTTCCAGAAAGGAGCTTATACAGTCTAGACACCTCAGCTCCCTTCTCGCTGTCTGTGAAAAAGTTGTTCCAGCTCTCTTGCTTTGCCTCAAGTATTGCACCCTTGTATTCATCCCTCATCGTTGTGAATAAAGTCCATAGTTCCTTCGTTTTGACAGTACTGGTACGTCTCAACCTCTCTCTGGTCCCCCAGCGAAGCTCTTTGAGCTTCCCATTCCACCAGTATGTCTCCCTAGCCTTTTGTACCCTTGTAGGTCGACAATACTTTCATAGGTAGCTTTAATGGCTTCCGTGAAAATTTTGGCTGCCTTCTCCAGGGTATCCACATGTCAAATTGACCTGGGAACCTCTGAAATAGCACATCTCAGTTCCTTGGAAAACTGATCCCAGTCCGTTCTTCTTGGATTTCTGAATCACTTAGGGCCAGCGGGTACAATTGAGTCCAACACGAACTCTATCTGTGAGTGATCTAAGAGAGTGAGTTCATCTCAAACTCTCCACTTCTTGATATTATCTCTAAGACTACTGGTACAGAGTGTGATGTGAATGATTAGCATCGGAGCCCAGCTGAAGAGAAATATCCCTTACCTTGCAATATTCCACCAGTTTACATACCTCCACTGGTGGGTTTGCATCGCTGCTATAAGGAATATAAGCCGATCCGAGAACAAGCCTTCCTATTCCTTTGAGATCCGTGGCTATCAGCATCAGGTTTCTCGAACATAGCTCAGGCAGCGGGACAGCTTTAACTCCCTTCGCCATTATGCAAGCCATTGTTTTGGCTGCCTTGGGGTCCCTGTAACAAAAAAAAACTACCCACCCCCCATCTTCTTGTGGTATCTCGAACTAACCAAGGTTCTTGGGGTAGCGAGATACATATGTGTGCCTCGCAGCCATGCCCCTCTAAGAAACTGCAGAGGCGCCTTTGCTGTGATGCAAGTTAATTTCAGAAATAGTTAGGTCAGGAGCAGATATTTAGGTCTGCTCGCGATCTTCCTGTGTCCCAACAGGCTCCTACTGTCCTTGGCCTGCAACCCCGATGGCCTCCCACTGTGTCCTCTTCCTGAGGCCTATCGCGCCTGCCGATTAGCCACGACTCTGTCTCAAGTGAAAGGTTGAATTCCTCCAACCGCTGGAGTACCTCAGACGGGTCTTCCTGTTCACTCGGAAACCACGCCTTAGCCCTAACCATCTTCTGGAGCAATTCAACCCCACCCATCTTGAGAGCTGCACCTTCCCACGGCTTTGTCTCGATCACTGCTTTGAGTAGCTAAGCTTTAGACGCTAGGTCGGCTGCCAAAAATACGAAGACCCATCCCCTGCAGAAGGAAGTCACGCATTTTGGCCATACATTTGGGGGCACTATTTAAAATGCCCTCCAGGTAGCCTCCCTGAAGATTTCCTACTGTTTTGTAGTGAGCATCGAGTCCGCGTGGGATGTCCTCTGAGCCCCTACGTCTCTTCTGGGCTTTAGTGCCAGATGTCGGCCTTGTAGCAGCCGACGTTCCAGCTCCCACATCTGGTCTACTAGCCTGCTGCGCTTGCATGCACGGTCTCCTGTTCAGGAAACCATTGATGCGTTTCTTATTTTCGGGGGACTGATTAGCCTCTCCCGTTACCATAGCCTCTTTCAGAAAGACCTTCGATCCAGTTGCCACCTGAATTCGGCTTACCAAAGAGAACGATGGAGAGGATAGGGTTAAGTTACACCCGTTAAGGCCCAACCATTCTCCGCCCTGCGCCACCTCCCTTTCCCCTTCTTTTCCGCTTTTGATGTTAGGCATGTTCATCTTGATCCCACGAGAAGCTAGGGAAACGAACGATCCGCCCCTGCTGAGCCCCGCATGCAGGGCTACGACTAATTACTCGGGGAGGTCGTCCGATGCACCGAGAGGCCGCTAGGACACTTTCGTAACCCCTAGGTGCCAATGTGTCACGAGCACAATCACTCTACACCCATGGCTTCAGGGGGTGGTCACATTGAGTGAGACACTCAATGTTCAAATATCCGCTTGCAGACCACTATAACAAACAGAGGGCTGCTTCTTGATCGCTATGCAGGCCGTAGGACATTCCTCTTTCAATTTAAAAATTGTAAATCGGTCCAGGAGGGGCCTCGATCCAGGGATCCAGAAGGCCCGTTTCAGCTAGGCTCTTTCAACCTTCTAGCATACCTTAATCACGCACACCAGGAGAGCCCGTTTATAGGGATCCTTTTGCTCTCACGCAGGAGAGCCGTTTATGGGGATTCGTTCATTCATATCCATATGCATGCAAGCCGAGGTCCTTTTTACCCCCATATGCCACACGCGTAAGCCTCCCCACCAACTACGAAAAAAAAAATCAAAATCAAAAGCTGTTCACCGAAAAAGGATCTACAAATTCGTTATTAATAATTTTAAGATAGGACGAGTAAGTTTTAGTTTAATCATAAAAGCGAGATTAGGAATAAAAAAATTGAACTTTTAGAAAAACCACACAAGCTACAATAACATTTTATTTATAATATGTTTATAATATAATACGTTTAATCACCGAATTGTTTTTTTTTTTCTCATAGGATGCGCACTTTTTCATCAATCCTAAAAACAAGACAATGAAAATACGTATGTTTCAATACCAATGCATATTATGAATTGTTATACTATAAATTTATTTGAATGATACATTTTTCAGAGTAGCTGAAAATAAAATTCTATGTAAAATAAGAAACAAATATTAAATTATTCATGATGAATAAGTCTTTTACTTTATTTTGCAATATCAGTACAAGCAATTCCAGGCCAAGGTACAGAAATAAATATAATATACGTTTGATATAATAGTGATAACATAATGTAGAAAAGTTCACATTTGGGGCAAAATCGAGTCCGAAGCACGAGACACGTGATGAGAATGTGTTCATTAACACCAAAGGAGCTTTAAGAAAAGAGAATTCACAATAACCGAAGTACAGTTGTCGACGCTTTGAACTTTAATTTTAAAAGGTCTGTGCATAAATGTGGCAGAAATACAAAGACCGAGCGTGTAGCGCGAGATATATATTTTTTTAAATCATTTTTATTGAGTTGGAAGGGATGAAAGCTTGGTTTTAAAGTTTTCGTAAATTAAAAAATATATAGATTTTTTTGAAAATATTTTTATAGATATAGATATTTTAGATTGATCTAGAATTCTCGTGTTACTTATTTAAATAACACGTTCATTCCGCAACACTGCTCGAGTTCGGGGACGTCCGTTAGCATGTTCGCTATCATTCCCCAAATTTTTAAGGCAAAATCTTTATTATTGTAGGAAATAAGCCGGGGGAACCTAACACTGCTAAAATCGATAATTTTCTAAGTATCACGTGCCCTTAATTTGGAATCATTCAAGATAGAAATCATTTCTGTTTTTCTGTTTTTTGAAGCATTCAAGTTTGGAATCATTGAAGTTTGGAATCAATTCAACTATGGTAACTTTCTAATTATGGAAGCGTCCAAGTATGGAAGCTTTCTGATTCTGGAAGCATTCAACTTTGGAATTATTAAAGTCTTATCTTTATTTTTTTCTTATCTGGAAGCATTTATGACGGAAATTTTTTCTGACTCTGAACGCATTCAACATTGAAATCAGCGAAGTTTGGAATCTTTATTTCTTTCTAATTGGAAAGCATTCATGATGAAAATCTTTTCTAACTTTGGAAGCATCCAAATATGTAATCATTGAAGTTTGTAACCTGTATTCATGTCTAATTTAGAAGCATTCAAGATGGAAATATTTTCTGACTATAGAGGCATTCAACTGTGGAATCATTAAAGTTTGGAATCTTTATTTCTTTCTAATTTGGAAGCATTCAAGATGAAAATCTTCCCTAACTTTGGACGCATCCAAATATGTAATCATTGATGTTTGGAACCTGTATTTATTCCTAATTTGGAAACATTCAATATGAAAATCTTTTCTGAATCTGGTAGCATTAAAAATGGAAATTTTGTCTAATGTTGGAAGCATTCAACTTTGGAAACTTGCTAACAATAGAAGCATCCAAATCATTGACGTTTGAAATCTTCATTTATTTCTAATTTAGAAGTATTCAAAATGGAAATATTTTCTGACTCTAGAGGCATTGAACTTTGGAATCATTGAAGTTCGGAATCTTTATTTCTTTCTAATTTGTAAGCATTCAAGCTGGAAATCGTTTCTAACTTTGGAGGCATCCAAATATGTAATCATTGAAGTTTGGAACTTGTATTTATTTCCAATTTGGAAGCATTCAAGGTGAAAATCTCTTCTGAAGCTGGAAGTATTTATGATGGAAATCTTTTCTAACTTTGGAAGTATTATCTTTGAAAACCTGCTAACAATAGAAGCATCGAAATCATTGAAGTTTGGAATCTTTATTCATTTCTAATTTAGAAGAATTCAAGATGGAAATCTCTTTTCTGATCCTACAGGCATTCAACTTTGGAATAAGTGAAGTTTGGAATATTTCTTTCTTTCTAATTTTGAAGCATTCAAGATAAAAATCTTTCTTAACTTTGGAAGCATCCAAATATGTAATTATTGAAGTTTGGAACCTGTATTTATTTCTAATTTGGAAGCATTCAATATGGAAATCCTTTCTGAATCTGGAAGCATTTAAAATGGAAATCTTTTCTAACTTTGGAATCATTCAACTTTGGAAACTTGCTAACAATAGAAGCATTCAAATCATTGAAGTTTGGAATCTTTATTTCTTCCTAATTTGGAAGCATTCAAGATGGAAATCGTTTCTAACTTTGGAAGCATCCAAATATGTAATCATTGAAGTTTGGAACTTGTATAATTTGGAAGCATTCAATATGAACATCTTTTCTGAATCTGGAAGAATTCATGATGGAAATCTTTCCTAACTTCGGAAGCATTATTTTTGGAAACTTGCTAACAATAGAAGCATCCAAATCATTGAAGTTTGTAATCTTTATTTATTTCTAATTTAGAAGCATTTAAGATGGAAATCTTTTCTTACTTTGAAAGCATCCAAGTATGGAATCGTTGAAGTTTGGAACATGTATTTATTTCAGCATCACCTTTGGAAACTTGCTAACAATAGATGCATCTAAATAATTGAAGTTCGGAATCTTTATTTATTTCTAATTTAGAAGCATTCAAGATGGAAATATTTTCTGACTATAGAGGCATTCAACTTTGGAATCATTGAAGTTTGGAATCTTTATTTCTTTCTAATTTGTAAGCATTCAAGATGGAAATCGTTTCTAACTTTGGAAGCATCCAAATATGTAATCATTGAAGTTTGGAACTTGTATTTATTTCCAATTTGGAAGCATTCAAGGTGAAAATTTTGTCTGAATCTGGAAGTATTCATGATGGAAATCTTTCCTAACTTCGAAAGCATTCAACTTTGGAAACTTGCTAACAATAGAAGCATCCAAATCATTGAAGTTTGGAAACTTCATTTATTTCTAATTTAGAAGCATTCAAGATGGAAATATTTTCTGACTCTAGAGGTATTCAACTTTGGAATCATTGAAGTTTGGAATCTTAATTTCTTTCTAAGTTTAAAGCATTTAATATGAACATCTTTTCTGAATCTGGAAGCATTTAAAATGGAAATCTGTTCTAATTTCGAAAGCATTCAACTTTGGAAACTTGCTAACAATAGAAGTATCCAAATCATTGAAGTTTGGAATCTTCATTCATTTCTAATGTAGAAGCATTCAGGTAAAAAACTTTTCTGAATCTGGAAGTATTCATGATGGAAATCTTTTCGAAGTTTGGAAGCACTACCTTTGGAAACGTGCTAACAATAGAAGCATCCAAATCATTGAAGTTTGGAGTCATTATTTATTTCTAATTTAGAAGCATTCAAGATGGAAATCTTTTCTTACTTTGGAAGCATCCAAATATGGAATCATTGAAGTTTGGAACCTGTATTTATTTCTAATTTGGAAGCATTCAATATGAACATCTTTTCTGAATCTGGAAGCATTAAAAATAAAAATCTTTTCTAATTTTGGAAGCAATCAACTTGGGAAACTTGCTAAGAATAGAAGCATCGAAATCATTGATGTTTGGAAAATTTATTCATTTCTAATTTGGAAGCATTGAAGATGGAAATCTTTTCTAACCTTGGAAGCATCCAAATATTTAATCATCGAAGTTTAGAACCTGTATTTATTTCTAATTTGGAAGCATTCAAGGTGAAAATCTTTTCTAAATCTGGAAGTATTCAAGATCGAAATCTTTTCTAACTTTGGAAGCATTCAACTTTGAAAACTTGCTATCTGTAGAAGCATCCAGACATGGAAGCTCTCCGACTCTTGACGCATTCAACTTTTTTTAAAAGCTTTTTCAAACAGACAAGAAAGGGAAATTCTTTAAAACAGGAGAACAGAGAGGAATAGGGGAAAGAGTGTGAAGCCTGAAGTACAGAAGTGGTTTTTCAGTGCAAATATACTTTCAGTACTTCGCTGAATTCGAACCAGCATTGCAGTTAAATTCGAGTTCTAATTGGGAAAGTTAGAGTTTGCAAATGTAATAAAATAAGTAAGTAGTGACTAGTTTCTCTCTTAATTTGATTGAGGCACTACGTATAATGCGTGCCTTGTACTGACTCACAAACTGGACCATTCGAAGGGACGAACGCCAGTGGTCGATTTGCAATGCAAATTAAACGATTTCGTATAATTTAGTCGAGAGCAAGGTGTCGTGGGTACATTTACACTGTTACCAACGGAGCCGAGCACCTATACTGCTAAAATCCACAACGTCAGGTGAATAACCTTACGATATCGGTTTATGTACCCACCTAATAGGAGCGTTCGACGCGGTAGGTGGCGAAATTCATAGAGCGTTGAAACTTGCCCCAGGAAACTGGGGAATAAAATCTACTAGTGCAAGGCACTGAAATCACACTGGTTATGGGTAACGAACTGACGATATCCTAGAGAGGTTATGCAACGCATTTTTTACGAGCCCCTTGGCGATATACCACTCTGCACCTCCCTTCTTATTCTATTATTCAACAAAGATTCGTTTTTCCAGCTTACTTTATTCCGATTTTTTTCAATCATCCCCTTTCCATTCATTTCCGCTTTGTCGTTTTGTGAATGTTTTGAAAATTCTTTAGAGTTTAAAGTATTAATAGACTTTCAATTTGAAATTGTACCAGTTTGAGCTATTTAAATGGTCTTGTTAATGAATTTTGAATATCAAATTATTCAATTTAGAAGCTTTTCAATTAAATGATTGAACTATAAGGCTTTCAATACGAAGTTGTATAATTTTGAATAATTTAAATTTTAAGCCCCATTTTCCCCTAGAGTTGCATTGTTTTTAAAATACAATTTAAAAAATCATAAATACGATCTCACAATTGGTTTATTCATATTATAAAAATATAGCTCGCTGCGTGTGGATGAATATTTAAATAAAATATTTGATAACGCATTTTAGTGAAAATAATTTTTTTGTGTCAGAGTTCTCTCAAATAAAATTTCCCATCCTTTCAATTCAGCCAAGAAAATAATACTCGTTTACATTTGTGGTTTTTTAAAATAATAAAACGATTTTTTATGTAACACTTTTCTACCACAAAATATGATTTTTCTGCCCAAATAGAGGTATGTTTGACAAAACAGTTGAATTTTAGACCAAAAAAGAAAACTTTAAATAAACTGTTTAATTTTCAAAAAAATAATTAGCTTTCTAATAGAATATTCGAATTCATACCGAAATGTTGAATTTTTAATCTACAAAGATGAATTTTAAACCAACTAGTCGAATTTTCAAACAAAAAATATTAAACTTCAACCAAATAAATTTTTAACCAAATAATTAAACTTGTTAGAACGAAGTTGAGTTTTAATAAAAAAACAGATTTTGTTTGATCCAAAAGGACAGATATTCAACAAAACAGTTCAATTTTCGAGCTAAAAATATAAATTTTTAACTAAATACTTGAATTTCTAACAACATAATTCAATTGTGTACTAAACAGTTGCTTTTTTATCAGAATTCTGGAATTCTCTACCTACGTATAAAGATGAATTTTAACAAAAAAATTTATAAACTTTTTCAGAATTTTGAATGGTTTCAAAAAAACAAAAACAAAATTTTTAAGCTTCTCAGAAAATTTAAAATGATTTTTTTAATTTTTAAAAATTAATTTAAAAAGAATATATAAAAAAAAATTTTAACATTTGAAAAGATTTCCAAAAATGTCGAAAATTAATCCGGAAGATTTGAAGGCAATTTTTGTATAATGCAGAATTTTGTTTAAATTCAAGGATAAATACAAATCTATTTAAAAGATATTTAAAATATTTAGAAGTTTAAACTCCTTTATTCAACATTAAGAAATAATTTACATTTTTTAAATATGTCAAATTATTTAAATAAAATATAAGTTTCTGAAGATTTTGAACACAAATTTCGAAGTTTTTTAACAATCTTAAAAAGATTTAAGAAAACATAAAACTTTTCTTAAGATTCTTGAGAAAATTATAAAAGATTTCTTCTATTGAAAAATAATTTTTAAGGAAAATTACTAAAAATGTCGAAAAAACTCTAGAAGATTTTAAGATAATTTTTTTTTATGTTAAAAGATTTTTCAAAATTTTAGGATCAATTCGAATCAGTTTAATAGATGTTAGAAAAGTTATTTATTTGGTTGAAAGTTTAAGTATTTTTTTCAAAATTCTTTTTTTTTTGGTTTGTTAACACTTCGTCTTTATTTTGGTAAAAACATAAGGCGATTGTTAGAAAAGTTATTTATTTGGTTGAAAATTTAGCTATTTGGTTTAAAATAAATTTTCCGATGGACAATTGACATTTTCGGGTTGAAAAATTCAACTATTTTGTAACAAATTCGTCTCTTTTGGTAAAAATTAAATCTTTTTTGGTTGAAAAATAATTTTTTTGTTGGTGATTTATCTATTTTGTTGAAAATTCATCTTCTTTAGAAAATAATGTAATATGTGAATTTTTGAAGATTGCGAAACGATATTTAGATTTCACGGAAAATTTATTTTGTTTTTGGTAGAATATTCAATTACTTGGTTGAATTTTTTTTCTGCTGAAGATTCATATTTTCATATAAAAAATTCAAATGTTTGGTTGAAATTTAACTATTTTTTGAAAATTCGTATTTTTTGGTAGAAATATAATTTTCTTTGTAGAATTAGTACCATTAATTGCATTTTAATCTAAGTAGTTGAATTTTCAAGCTACATAGATCAATTTTCAACCAAAAAGACGAATTTTCAACGAAGAAAATTAATTTTCATCCAAAAAAGAGGAATTTTAAACAAAATACTTGAATTTTTTAATAAATAGTTACATTTTCAACCAAAGATGTAAATTTTCAACTAAAAATGATGGATCTGGAACCGACAAAATGAATTTTTAACAAAGTAGTTCAAATTTTAACAAAAAAATACACATTCACAACCGAAAAGCCTAATTTTCTGCAAAAAAGTTGCATTTTCAAACTGAAAATATCAGTTTTATACAAAAAAAAAAACGAATTTTCAACAAAATAGTTTATTTTGAGCCAAAGAGATGAACTTTCAACCAAAATGATGAAGCTTCAACCAAAAAAAGCATAATTTTCTACAAAATTTCTATGAGGAAATTTCAACCAAGATTTTTAGTTTTCCATAAAAAATGCCTAACGTTCTACTGCATATGATCGATTTTCATTCCCTTCAAAATTTGTTTTCTCTCACTAAAAATTTGAAAAAAATTCCGACTGGGATTCATCAAAATTTTTCATTGTTATCATTGCTTCCTATATTTCTGTAATATTCCGAATTTGCTGATAAGTTCGTTAATATCCGTTTCAATTATCAAATCGAATCCTCTCCAATTTTGAATTCAGTGAAATATAGTTAAATTTAATTAGCACTTTTCAATTTAATTATCAGTTTTCAAAGCAGAGGAGTTCATTAGTTCGAGCATCATATAAACCACTAATACAGAAATCAAAGAGAAGATTACTCTCGTTAAATCCCTTGCATTTCGTTTGCAAATATTAGATTTTAACTGCGACCATTTTATTTCCTTTTGCCGAACATTTGGACAGAAGTTGGAGCGTAATTAGGACTGGTTTCAGACTTCTAATGGTCTGATATTAAATTTAACCACCACTTAAATTTTAACCGAAAGTTGTTAAGCCGATCCAAGTAATCTCGGTCATGTCGAACTTTTTCCCGAGTCGAGTCTCTTTCTTATTCTTTTTATCTCTACAATTTAAAGTTTAAATTGAACTTTTATTCATTTTTCCTTATCGAATACTATTAATACTTATAAAAAATGTCCTAAGGTATAATGTATTTTTGGCAGTAATCAAATGCAGAAGATTTTGAGACGAAATCATCCAAAGCTAGATTATCTTTCAATCATCGAAATAATGAGATTATCCATTTTGCAATTATAATTCGCTTTGTTACTTCAGGAAATTGTACAAAAATAACTAAATTATTAAACAAATAAATCAGTGTTTTCATTACTTATAGTGGGTTATATGAAATTTTCCAAATATCCAGAAGTTCATTCGATCCACGTTGATTTGTTTATAACAGAGTCTATTTTACAAATCGTAAAAGATTAAAATGCTTGTTTTGGAATATAAATGGCCAGGGGAAATGAAAGATTGGTCAGAGAAAAATCAGGGAATTTTGAAAATAAATTTATTCTATTCTTTTTTAGGCGACTTTCTCATTTCTTTATGGTATTTAACGAGAAAAATACTATAACCTGGTCCAAATGTAGATATTTCTTTTATTTTACATTCATTTTTACTCGCTTTTCATTATCCACATTTTCCTCGACTTGAACGACACATTCACTCAGAATGTCTTGTGGGTAGAAAACAGATGGAAAAAGAGCTAACTGTATTTCGCCGTGGATCACGGAACCTTCGTAAAAGAGATTCCTGAAAATCCACGGTGTCGGATGTATAAGCTGGGTATCCGAGGGGATGATATTCGGTAAAATCTAGCTAACCACATTCCATTGGTGGATGCTTTTATTTGCTTACTCTCTTTGGATTTATATCGGAAAATGTAAAGCATTTTCTCTTATCTGACTCATGAACATTTTTAGAATATATTAGATAAGAAAATAAATGCGGAACTTCCAGTTCTGGGAATAATACAGTACACTTTTGAATTATGAACATTTTTAATATTTCTAATTTGGAAGTATTCACGATGGGAAGCTTTACTAACTTTGAAATAACTCAATTTTAAAAACATACTATTTAAAAGAATCTAAATATGAAAGCTTTCTAATTCTAGAAGCATTCAACTTTGGAATCATTGAAGTTTGGAATCTTTATTTATTTATAATTTGGAAGCATTCAAGATAAAAAATCTTTTCTAACTTTGGAAGCATTCAACTTTGGAAACTTCCTAACTTTGAAAGCATCCAAATATGGAAGCTTTCTGACTCCAGAAGCATTCAACTTCTGAATCTTTATTTCTTTATAATTTGGAAGCATTCAAGATGGAAATCTTTTCCTACTTTAGAAGGATTCAAGTTTGGAATTATTGAAATTTGGAATCTTTATTTCTTTTTAATTTGAAAGCATTCAATCTAGAAATCTTTTCTAACTTTAGAAGCATTCAAATTGGGAAACTTGCTTACTTTGAAAGCATCCAAATACGGAAGCTTACTGACTCTGCAAGAATTCAACTTTGGAATCTTTATTTCCAAATAACTGGGAAGCATTCAAGATGGAAATCTTTTCGGACTCTGGAGGCACTCAACTTTGGAAACTTGCTACCTTTGGAAGCATCCAAATACGGAAGCATTCTAACTCTGGAAGCACTCAACTTTGGAATATTTATTTCTTTATAATTTGGAAGCATTCAAGATGGAAATCTTTTCCGACTTTAGAAGCATTCAAGTTTGGAATTATTGAAATTTGGAATCTTTATTTATTTCTAATTTGAAGTATTCAAGATATAAATCTTTTCTAACTTTGAAAGCATTCAACTTTGGAAACTTGCTACCTATAGAAGCATCCAAATACGGAAGCTTTGTGACTCTGGAAGTATTCAACTTTGGAATTATTGAAGTTTGGAATCTTCATTTCTTTATAATTTTGAAGCATTCAAGGTGGAAATCTTTTCCGACTCTAGAAGCATTCAAGATTGGAATTATTAAAGTTTGGAATCTTTATTTATTTCTAATTTTGAAGTATCTAAGATATACATCTTTTCTAACTTTGAAAGCATTCAACTTTGGAATCTTTCTAACTTTGAAAGCATCCAAATATGGAAGCTTTCTGACTCCAGAAGTATTCAACTGTGGAAACTTGCTACCTTTGGAAGCATCCAAATACGGAAGCTATCTGACTCTGGAAGCATTCAACTTTGGAATCTTTATTTCTTGATAATTTGGAAGCATTCAAGATGGAAATCTTTTCCGACTTTAGAAGAATTCAAGTTTGGATTAATTTACATTTGTAATCTTTATTTCTTTCTAATTTTGAAGCATTCAATCTAGAAATCTTTTCTGACTCTCGAGGCACTCAACTTTGGAAACTTGCTAACTTTGAAAGCATCTAAATACGGAACCTTTCTGACTCTGGAAGCATTCAACTTTGGAATCTTTATTTCTTCATAACTTGGAAGCATTCAAGATGGAAATCTTTTCTGACTCTGGAGGCACTCAACTTTGGAAACTTGCTAACCTTAAAAGTATCCAATTATGGAAGCTTTCTGACTGTGGAATCATTCAACTTTGGAATATTTCTTTCTTTCTAATTTGAGAAAATTCAAGATAAAAATCTTTTCTAACTTTGGAAACATTCAAATTTAGAAACTTCCTAACTTTGGAAGCTTTCTGACTCTGGAAGCATTCAACTTTGGAATCATTGAAGTTTTGCAGTGTTTATTTTGTTTTCAGGATGCCAATTTTTTATTTTGAATACTTGGGAGAAATGAACTCGGCATGCTTAGAGATTTCACACTTTTTCCCATGTTTTCAAGTTTTTATGGAAAATTCACTAATTTGATATAAATTCCATCTTTTTGGTTAAAAATGGAATTGTTTCGTTGAAAATAATGTGTTTTTCTTATAAGTCGAACTATTTTGTTGAAATTCGTCTTTTCGGCTTAATTTAACTGTTTTTTATTGAACTTAATATTTTTCTTGGTTCGAATATCAGCTATTACAGTTTTCTTTGAGTATTAATCTTTTTTGGTTAAAAATTCAACTACTTGGTTGAAAGTTCACCTACTTGATTGAAGGTTCAACTACTTAATTGAAAGTTAAACTACTTT
Source organism: Andricus grossulariae (assembly GCA_011634705.1). NCBI lineage: Eukaryota > Metazoa > Arthropoda > Insecta > Hymenoptera > Cynipidae > Andricus > Andricus grossulariae. The sequence continues at coordinate 286,206,235 of JAABKJ010007545.1, read as the reverse complement.
ATTGAAAATGTCTTTCATTTTTTTGGTTAAGGAATAATTTTAAAACTGAAAATGTTTAAAAAAATCAACTATGTGCTTGTAAATTAACTTTTTGTGTTGAAAATTCATATTTCCGGGTTAAAATGTTAACAGTTTTGTTCGAAAATTCCTCTCGTTTGGTAAAAATGTCATCTTTTTGGGTAAAAAATGCAACTATTTGGTTGAAAATTCTTCTATTTTATTGAACCTTCGACCTTTTTGGTCATTATTGATCTTGTTGGTTGAAAATTCATCTTTTTCGATAAAAATTTAACTCTCTTTTAGTAAAAAAATTTTTATTATTGAAAATTCAATTCCTTTGTTGAAAATGCAATACATTTTGACTTGAAAAATTAGGAATTTAAAGTGTTTCATAATGAATTAAATGTAGTACCTACATTAATGTTTATTCAAAAGAATTTGTTACTGTAAGATGAATGATTTCTAACTTTAAAATTGCTCCTTTAAAAAATAAAAATACTCGAATTACTCAAATATGGAAGCATTCAACTTTGGAATCATTGAAGTTTGGAATCTTTATATCTTTCTAATGTTGAGGCATTCAAAGATGGAAATATTTTCTGACTCTGGAAGGATTCAACTTTGGAATTATTAAAGCTTGGAATCCTTATTTCTTTCTAATTCCGAAGCATTCAAGATGGAAATCTTTTCTAACTTCGGAAGTAGTAAACTTTGGAAACTTGCTAACTGTGAAAGAATCCAAATATGGAAGCTTGCGGACTCTAGAATCATTGAAGTTTGGAATCTTTATTTATGCCTAATCTGGAAGCATTCACGATGGAAATCTTTTCTAACTTTGGAAGCAGTATACTTTGGAAACTTGCTAACTTCGGAAGCATACAAATATCCAAGTTTTTCTGATTCTGAAATTATTGAAGTCAGGAGTCGTTATTTATTTATAATTTGGAAGCATTTAAGATGGAAATCTTTTTATGTGCTTGATGTTCTGAACGTTCAAATGAACGAAATTTTTTACTGATGACTTTGGTAACCAGAAAAAGTGCTCAACTGTTTGTTTGTTGATATTGGAAATAATTTATTATTGAAACAAAATTATAATGCATATTTTAAATTGCAATTGGAACAATATTTTTCGGGTGAAATAAAAATGAGGAAAAATATTTCGTTCATTTGATCGTTCGGAACTTCAGGTACATATTATTAATTTATCCCTAATTAAAAAATTTTTAATTCAAAATTTATTTAATTTATTTAATTATTTTTAACTAATTTTAAATTTAACCTAGATTTCTTTGACATATAAGAATAAATAATGGAATAATTCGGAAATCTATATTTAGAAAATACAAGAATTTTTAATTACAAACCTTCAAAATTTAAATTTAAACATTTACAAATAAAAATAAATTTTTTTTATGTTTTACAATTGAAAATTCTGCAATTTTCATTATTTAAATGTGATATTTCATGAAATTGGAATATCTAGAATTGAAAACTCTTGACTTTCGATCTATAAAATGATACCAATTCAAGAGTTGTTAATTATAGACCTTGGAGAATTAAACAGTTTTCAATTATAAATCGTCAAAATTAAAGAGTCTTAAATTGCAAATCGTTAAGATTGTAGAATTATCCATTTTAAGTCTTCAAAATTGAACTATTAACAACAACAAATGTTCTAAATGACATACCTTTAAAATGCAATTCTAGAAAATTGAATAATTTGTCATTCCAAATTTTCAACATTTAAGAATTGTCAATTGTAACTCTTCAAAATTGCTTAGCTTGGAATTGGAAATCCTTTAAAATTGAAGAGTATTTAATATTTTAAAGGTTATAAATGAAAAATCTAAAAATAATAATAATGTTATTGAATTGCATTATTATATTATTGATATTAATATTTGACTATTTTATTTTAAAAATACTTATTTAAAAACAATTTTTTTAATTATTTAAATTCAGGAATTTTCTATTTTGTATATTTTATAATTCGGAAATTTTATTGTTCGGAAATTTTCAAATTCGATAATATTAATAACTGTCCGAAATTTCATTTTTCGGGAATTTCCCAAAAACCATTCTATATTTTTGTCGATATTTTTTTTTTTTTTTTTAGTTGAAAATTTGTATTTTTTGGTAGAAAATTCCTCTCCTGGGTTGAAGATTCAACTGTTTGGTTAAAAATTTATTTGATTGATTGATGCTGCATCATTTTAGTTAAAAGTTCATTTCTTTGGTTGAAAAATTAACAGATTTTGTTGAAAATTCTTTTTTTTTTTGTTGAAAATTAATTTCTTTTTACTGAAAACGTAGCTGTTTCCGTTTTGCTTGAAAATTGATATTTTTCAGTTGAAAATTCACTTATTTTGTTGAAACCTCGTCTTTTCTAGTCGGAAATTCAATTATTTTTGGTTGTAAATTCAACTCTTTTTTGTCAAAAATCCTCTTTATGATTTAAAAACTCAACATTTTGGTATTGTAATGATTTGATAAGTAACAAATCAATCCTTTTCTTCGACCAACGATGATTAAGAATTTTAAATTGTGAATTTTTTATGTCTTACGGTCCACATGAAAATTAATGAAAAATGAGCCAAAAACATCTTTCCAACTCAGAATTTATTAATTAAAAAAAAACTCCTTTCCATTTTGGATAAGATTTTTTTTCTTTATTGATTGAGAAACCTTTTTTGGTTGAAACCTCAACTCTGTTGTAGAAAAATCGTATTTTTTGGTTTACTTTAACGGTTTTATATTGAAAATTAAAATATGTTTTGATGAAAATATCAACTATTACACTTTTTGTTGAGAATACATTTTTTATTAAAGATTTTCCAGTTTCGTTAAAAATTTAACTATTTTGTTAAAAACTCCCTTTTTCATGGTTGAAAATTAATTATTTTAAGTGAAAATGTAATGATAAAATTTTACATGAATAAATCTTCAATTTTGGTCAGTTCTATTATGCATACAAATGCGACATTCTTGGTTACTGCCCATCAAATGAAAATTAATTTTTGACTATGTGTGTGAAATTGTCAACATTCCTTCCTTCGAGTTTTTCAAATTACCCAATCGGCAACAATTCTTTCGAGATTTTCGTGACACACCTATTTTTTAAATAAAGATTATAATTATAAGAACTTTTTCAAAAGTTAGTTTAAAAAGTTTAGTAAAGATTGTACAATATTCTAGGTAATTTTCGATTTGATTTATCTGGGGAGAATCTTAAGAAAAGAATAATATCTCTCCTTTTCGTAAAATATTATCTCGCGAAAAATACGTTTTTCTTTTGTAGGGACGAGAACTCGAATCCTTTTCTTTATTTTTCTCCACATTTTTGTCTTTTCCATTTGAGCTCATCTCTGCTTTCTCTTCTGAAGCAGAACGAGGACGAGGCAGAAGAAAGAAAAAGAGAAGGGACGCAATATAAGAGGTCAAGAAGAGAAGAAATTAAATGAAAAATATTCTTCGTCTTCAGCTTCTTGCCTCCGACTTTTATCCAAACTTTAATTAAATTTTCAGAAATAGAAATAAACTAGGGGTAAATATTGAAAGAGTGCCGCTCAATAAAGGGGCAAAATTTTAATTATTTTAATTAATTAATAATAATAATAATAATAATAATAGAAAAGCAATTAAATTAAAAACAAAATTTTCTTTTTTCGTTATCTCTTCAATGTTTTAGACTTGGATGTTGTAAAATTGTACACTTGTCTTTTGTGATAGCAAATAAATATGTACATATAAGGAAAGATAAGGGGATTTTGGAACGTTGGAAGATTCAGCTGACAAGAAAGTTAAAAACAGAGACTGTTATCAGGAATATTCTTTCGCAGGTTTGTAAAAGCCTGAGTTTACATTTTCCCATTCAGGTATGAAACGGGGATTATTTTCTTCTTCAGTTTGTTACGATTATTCGAATAAGAGAACAAAATTCTATTTTCGATATTAAAATTCTACACAAAAACTTTTTATTTTATCAAAGTAGAAAACATGAAAATGATAAATTCATTTCATTTACACAAATGCCACAAAAATGTCACGTAATAATTAAACGCAAAATGTATAAAAACAGTGTTTTGTGAATAATGTAAAAACTGGGTTCTCGAATAATTTCATTATGCTTATTCACAGAATATAGTAGCCACAGTCCTTATTTATACAAACAATACAAATAAATATTTGTTTATCTTAAAATACTTTCTAAACAATCTTTTGAAACCTTTTAAACACTTAAAAATTTCTTAATGCCTTGCAATCTTCTGAAAGCTCATGAAATCCTATAAACTTCTCTAAAACACCATAAAATCCCTTAAAATAATTTCACATACTTTGAAAAACTTCAATTTTTTTTTAATCCGTCATAATCAATTTTGTTGAAATTGCTTGAAATCATTAGAAGCCCCTTCAAATCTATTAAAATATTTTGAAATCCTCAGAAATCCCAAATATCTTTTAGACTGCATACTTTACAATTCCTAAAAATTCTGTAAAATCTATTGAAATTTTTAAAAGCTTTGTGATTAAATCTGTTAAAATCTCTCAAAATCCCTTAAAATATTCTCAAATCAACTACAATTATTAATAGATATTCTGTGAAAATCTTGAAATTTTTTATAATTCTTTAGTGTAATCTCTTAAAATATTTGGACGTACTTCAAAAATAAAACTTCTTTGACGAATTTTTGAGAAAACAGTTGAATTTTCGACAAAAAACGTGAGTTTTTAAGAAAATAGTTAAATTGTCTATAAAATAATTAGATTTCCAATAAAATAGTTGAATATTTACCCAAATTTTTGAATTTTCTATTACATGGTCGAGTTCTCAAACAAAAATGATTAAAATTCAACCAAAAACTGTTTTTGTTTGAATTTTAACAGTTCATTTTCAACCAAATAGTTAAGTTTTTAATCTGCGAAGATGAATTCTCAACAAACAATGTAATAGTTGCATTTTTAACGAAAAAGGTGCAATTTCTAACAATAAGTTTAAATTTCTCCCAAGAAAGGCGAATTTTCAACAAAATACATAAATTTTCTAACAAATAGTGGAATTTTTAACTGAAAAGCTACATTTTGAACCAAAAATGAAAGAAAGTTAAACTTTCAGTAAAAAAAATCAATTTTCGATAAAAAAAAACGATTTTTCAACAAAGTAGTCCAATTTTCAACCAAAGAGATGAATTTTAAACTAAAATGATGAATTTCCAAACAAAAATGAAAAAATTTACATTTTTATTTAAAAAATGAATTAACAAAAAAAACGAATTTTCAGCAAAATAGTTAGATATTCAACCAAAGAACTAAAGCATTAGCAAAACAAATAATTTTTTAACAAAGTAGTTGTTCACTCGTCTTTTGTGATATGTAGACATAAGGAAACAGATAAGGGGATTTTCTTAGAAGATTCAGCTGACAAGAAAGTTGAAAACAGAGACTGTTATGAGAATGAATATTTAATTAAAAAAGAACTATTTTCAACAAAATATTTCAGCTTTCAACCAAAGAGATGATTTTTCAACTAACGTAGAATGATAAATCTTCACCTGGAATAGCTCAATTTTCAGTAAAAAAATTAATTTTCAACAACAAAAAAAAACGAATTTCCGACCAAGAGATGAATTTTCAACTAAAATGATGAATCTTTAATAAAAAAATGATTTTTCAACAAAGTGGTTCTACTTTGAATCATGTAGTTCAATTTTAAACCCAAAAAGATAAATTTTCAAGGAATAATTTAATAGTAGATATTTCAACCAAAATAGGTTTTAATTTTAAATAAAATCCAGTTCAATTCAACCAAAAAGTAAGAATTTTCAACAAAATAGTTGAATCTTCAGCAAAAGAAGATTAATTTTCAACCAAACAGTTACATTTTTAGCCAAGAAACGTAGAAATTTCTACCAAAACATTAATTTTTAAACTAAAAAGACGTATTTGCAAAAAAAGTTGAATTTTCAACCAAGAAAGATCTCAGTTGAATTTTCAACATCAAAATATTAATTTTCAACAAAAAGTTTATTTTTTTCTTCCGAAATACTAGACCAATTTTCAATCAAATGTTAAAATTTTTGAATAAAAATAATTAATTTTTAACAAGATTGTTAAATTTTCAAACAAATAATACATTTTTTAACTAAAAATATAATCGTCAGGAAGAAGAAACTGCAAAAAGGAATAGCAACACAAGGCAAATCAGGTAATGACAAGAAAATTTTATCAGGATGGCCGCAAAACTTCATTTTCAAAATTTCCAAATTTTGCCATGACCAATTTTTCATTTTCCCTGATCATTAATATTCAAAGACCAGAATCTTAATCTTGTAACATTTTTAACATAGAATCTTGTAGAAATTTCTTAAATTTATTACCCTTGACAGCTATTTCAACTTAAAGTGGCTCCTATATAAATTCTCTGACTTTTGCAAGATTTTTCTTTCGAAATCCCTGACTTTCCCTGATCAATATAATTCCTTAACCACCCTGACTTGTTGAATCTCGTAATTTTCCTGAATTCCATAATAAGTTTCCTTCTTATGCAACAACTCTTTAATATTTAAAATTATTCTATTTTCTCTAAAAATATTTCCATTTTTACACTTTTAGAGTTCCTTCACCTATCCGCATGATACATATTCGATTTCTTTTTGACGCGTGCGCATTCACCGATTTCATCAGGCAAAACGAGGACAGAGAAGAGAGATGGCAAAGATATAGATGTAGATTTCAGAATGACGAATGTAGAATTCTAGAATCTAGAATAAGAAGGAAATAATGAGTAGGAAGGAAGAAAGGAAGGAAATAAGGTGGAATATTTGAGAAAGCGATAAATCGTTCCATGCGCTGTGGCAAAGTAGTCCTAATTTCCGTCGCATCTGTACCGTAAGGCCTAACAGTATCGCATTCCAAATGCCCTTCGTTTCTTCATTTCTCTCCGTTCTTTCGCCTTTCTGAGGCTCCCAGCAATCGGCCTCTCACCTGCTCTCCTTCTACTCGCCCTACCAAACCCCGTAAAACCTCTGGTAAAGGTAAAACGATCAGCCTTCTCTTTCGCTAAAATACAGCTTCTTTCCTTCCTTCTCACGATAATGCTTCACTCAGGGTCCTCAGGGAAAGGAAAGGAAAGCAAAGGGCGATTTCGAGTGGAAAACTCAAAAAATCCACGTGGAAATTCCACGTGGGATTTGACGCAGAGTTTTATGTGGAGTTCCATATGGAACTTTAAACTAATAGACACTAATAGCCTAATAGACAAATTTTTTAGAAGACAGTTGAATTTTCAACAAAGAATGATGAATTTTCATCCTAAGAAGATGAATTTTCAAATAAATAGCAAAAATTTTAACCAAAAGATACGATCTCTGAACCAAAAATATAATAGGCATTCAATTAAAAAGAATTATTGACTTTGTTATTGCGGATGAAGGACTAAGAGAAGTAGTACAAGATACAAGAGTCATGAGGGGTTCCGAATGCAATATCGATCATACCTTTTAGTCTCCAAAATAAACTTAGGGCGGTGATGGAGAAAAAAGAGAACAAAAAAAAACGAAACAAACGAACGCATAGACAAGGCAGCTTGAGAGGCGCTTAGAAGCAATAAAGAATTAAAGACATAGATATAGCGCTTGGACTATGTTACGGGATATCATTGTTAGAACTGCGACCAAAGTATGTGGTACGGCGGTTGTAGGAAGAAAATCTGATGATGCATGTTGAAATGATGAAATTGAGGCAGCCCGACAAGAAAAGAGAGAAGCTTTCATCAAGAGAACGTTGAACATCACAGGCCTTGGCGACGAGGAGAGAAATAGACTTGAAAATGATTACAGACACAAAGAGAGGACAGTTAAACGACTAGTCAAACAAAGCAAGAATAAAATCAGAACAGAAGAAGAGAAGAAAATACAAAACGGCTTTGAAGGAACCATGAAACTATTATTGAAAGAGATGAAGGAAAGTAAAAGTACAGAGTTTGTCAGCATGAGAAATAGCAAAGGTGAAATGATATATGATACAGACGGGATAATAGATGCTTTGAAAGAATCTTTTAAAGAATTATTAGGAGGTGAAGATATAGGACAACAGATAGAACATAATGTATTAGGAAACCCAGTTGAAAAATTCTGTGTGACTGAAGTTAGAGATATAATTAAGAACTTAAAAAACAGTAAGGCTGCTAGTGTAGACAGTATTAACGCTGAATATGCTTAAATAGTTTAAAACAGATCACAGAAAAAAGTTTGAGAGTAGGAAAGGAAGTTTTTTTGTGCATTTGTTGACCTAGAAAAAGCATTTGACAAGGTAAATAGAAGTAAACTTTGAGAAGACCTTAAAGAGTACGGAGTCAATGGATGGCTCCTGCAAGCAATAAAAACAATATATACAGGTAGTAAAGCGAGTGTAAGGGTTATTGGGAAACTGAGTGACTGGTTCGATATTATGCAAGGCGTGAAACAAGGATGCATCAATGAAGGTATAACATATCACTTCACTATGCGTCCTCATGGCTATTTATTATATTTATGGATGAGTGTATAAGAATGGCTCTCTTCGACTGAGAAGGTGTAGATCTAAAAAAAAGTGACGGTACGTGGGTTAGCTTTCGGAGATGACAAGATTGTTATGGTAGAATCAATCAAGGACTTGCAAAGAATGTTGAATTAACTTAATACATATAAGCATGAAGAACGTGGGCCTCAAAATTAACGTAAATAGAACAAAAATCATGGTGTTTGAAGGAAAAAGTGAGAAAGCAATTTACAACATTGTCCTAAATCATGAGATATTAGAACAAGTTGATAAGTACGTATATCTAGGTAGCCTATTCACTAGAGACGGAAAGAGAAATTGAGAGTTGGATAGGCGCATAAATCATGGTAAGAAGGTTATCGGTAGAGCAGGGTCCATTTTCAGAAATAAAAACATATCAAAAAAAGCTAAAATCGTCATACATAATTCTATATTTGTACCGACTGTACTATACGGTAGCGAGACATGGACCTATCAAGAAAAGTACAAGGGTAAAATTAACGCGATTGGCATGAAACCTCTGCGCACAATATGCGAGAAAACACTGATAGACAAAGTGAGAAACGAAATAATCCTGAAAGAATGTGGTGCAAAAGAGATAATAGTTGACACATAGGAAAGAAATCAGCTAAAACGGTTCGGACATGTTGAATGAATGAGAGATGAACGACTGACCAAACACGTGTATGAAGGTAAAGTAAATGGCAGTATGCCCAGAGGTAGACCGCCGAAAGAATGGTTAGATAGAAACACGAGGGCTTGAATGAAAAAATGCATGGACGTGAAGGAAGCTTGAGTAGTATGCCAGGTCAGAAATGTTTGACGACTAACAGTTTGTAAACAGTGACAATAAAGTGAATAGCGCCTGAAACTAAGGCCTTGGATACTAACGGGCGCAAGTGGGCAACCACACATAACAATTTTGTGAGGCTCTTCACTTGGGGTGATCGCTAGAGAGATTGATCAGCAACCTGGGTCAGAGCAGTGTTGCGGAACGAGCATGTCATTTAAATAAATAACACGAGAATTCTAGATCAATCTAAAAAAATCTATACCCCTTACCTCACATTACTTCTTTCCTCCCGAGCAAGTCACGCCTACCCCGAAAGGGAAATGGCTTAATGGTATAATAATAATAATAATAATAATAATGGATGGTAGCTTTAAGAAATGGAAATGTCTTAATGGTATAATAATAATAATAATAATTGATGGTAGCTTTAAGAAATGGAAATGGCTTAATGGTATAATAATAATAATAATAATAATAATTGATGGTAGCTGTAAGAAAGCATCCAGAGGCGACTGCTGTCACCTCCAGCACTGAAGACCGCTGTGTAAGCATAACAAAGGTAAAAGACGACCTGCAAACTACACCGTGCTCCTAATTTTGTACCTAACACATCATCGCAAATGATTTCATACATCATATTAATTTAACTAATTATATCCATATATCATCAGTCACTTGACTTAGTCCGTGGCTATGATGGAAAACCGGGTTCTTTTTAACCCGAGAACAAGTTTGAAATAAAAATAATATAGACTTTTTTTGGTTGACCAAGAATCGAACTTTTGAGAACTGCAAAATAACTGAAAACTAGAGAACGACGCAGGGTCTATGGCTTAATGTCCCTGTTTGTGAAATATTTGAAAATACATTTTTTACACCAACATGAACTTTAAAAAAAAAAATTCCACAAATTGATTTTCTTGAGTATTTGTTTTTAAAAAACGATTTTTTATAAGTTTCTTTGGAAATTTCTTGCTTCTACTTTATTTTTTACTCTTTTGAGTACATTTTTTTACATACAATAAAGCAGAAGAAAGTTATATTAGAGCTGAAACATTTTATCTTTTTTATACTCTTAGGAAATTCAGTCTACTTTAACTGAATTTGTGACAAATTTCAACTGTCATTCTGTCATCACAGAAGCTGAGTTATTGTAGGAAAACTAAAATGACATTTTTTTGATAAAAAATCAGTTGCGACAGCAATATCTCCTAAACTATGAGAGGCGTGATGTTCGATTATTTTTTATTTTTGCATTGTCTGCTCTTTAATTCCTTTGCAGCATATACCAAAGTATTGGGATGCAACAGAAAGGAGCAATTTGGAAAAAATTGAATCTCTCCAACTTTTCTCACAAGGAAAACCGCGAAAATATAAGCTTGCTCTATTCTTATATCATTATTGAAAAATAAGTTCAAAACAAAAGTATTAATTATAAGATAACTGAAAAAGTTTACTTTTTAAATAATATATCAATCGAATTTTCTTAAAAGTAAAGTACACCCTAATGTTTATAAAGATCGTTTTCATACTTTTAATGTTCACTAAAAGGACTTTTAAAGAATTGAGATGGATTAATGTAGGAGAAGATCAATACAGCAATGTTCATTGTACATAATTCTTAAATGGAAAAAAAGTCTATCGTAATAATTGATATATAATTATTTGACACTTAAGGCATTTTTCAAGTTTGGCAATTGGTAAAAATCACTATAAGTGACAAAAAAATTATAAAATACACATACGGATGATAAAATAAAAAATGTAATGTACCACTTTAAGGTAATACTAGAAGATAATTTATATTTACATAGTAATTAGCACAGGCCAATGGTTCATTTATAGGCCCTTTAAATGTGATGAAATATAGTCATTGGCAACATCAGCTTACAGTTTCCTGACTTTTCTGACACTACAATGAGTGGCCTCTAAATTGTATAATAACTGGCTGCAGCTAAACATTGCTTTATGACATTATTTCCTCGCATTATTTGTGACACAAAGTGACAAGCAATTTAAAAATAAATTTTTGCACAGATATTAATCATTTCTTTTTTAAATAGTGTGGCCAATCATGATGTTTTCTTTTTATTGACAATGACAATGATTGGAAACCTATTTCTTGATATGTGGATATAATTTTCATATTAGAAATTTAGAATTCTACACTCGTGTATCTTTAAACACTGAATTCAATTAAAATACATAACTTTATAGTAAAATCAACCATAACTATTAAACAAGAAAAAAGTTTCTTCAAGAGGACACTCCTTAATTCAACGATTTGTTGGTCAAATTCCTTACTCATTCAGTAGTATCACCTAGTATTCGAACGCACTACTTGTTAAGCACCATGCGGAATTTTCTACACATTATCCTGCATTATTTATTAGTAGTTTTGTTTGTGAGTATTGATTAATATAAACATATTCAAATGAGGTGGCTAATTATTGGGGGGGGGGGGGCGGTCAACCATTTTACCGATTTCTATAAGAGAGTCATGATTCGTTTTGATCTGACATTTGTAGATGGCACGCGAATGGGCATTTTGTTGGAAATAAAGAACCTGATTGAAGGCGATTCAACAGGTCGATTGCCTCGGAAGGTATTTATCAGACTGAGAGGAACTAAACAGCGTGCCTTGTATGTAAGAGATTATTTGAGAATGCAGCTTGGTAAGCGAGTGGAACACTTACAAAAGCCAGAGCGGATCGTTAGACGAAGTGAGACGACCAAATGAGCTCACAATGGTCCAATATAGCCGCACCGTCCGCGTGGAAGGAAAAGGAAGGTAAGGAAGGAAGGAAGGTAGGAGGATAGGTATAGGTGGGTAGGAGAGTTAGGTGGGTGGTGGGTGCAAGTATACGATATACGTGGAAAGAAAGAAAGGACGAAGTTTGAGTCTGCGAAGAGGCGCGGGAGTCGAACTAAGGGAGTGTATAAACCGGTCATTAGTATCGGTCGGCTACTGTCCATTGTTTCGTGTTTGCAGAAACAATTGACGGGGCCCGCGGTGTTCAGTCGTCTCGTTAGCGGAGTGCCTCCAACACAGAGGACAGCATTGTCCCCGACGTTTAGCACTCGCGGAAAAATCCTAACGAGCTCTCAGCCCCCATTTAACACCTACCTGGGACCCGCTTTTCGAAACTGCGTCTTAAAACAAAACGCTAAACATGTACCAGCTCCCTCCGGTCCTTGGGACTATGTTGGTCGCGCTTTCCGAATCATGGTATGTGGAGAATACAAGAATAGCGGATAATTCAATTTGATGTACATCCGCAACAGATTCGATATTTGAACATTTTTGGACTTTTCGATCTTTGAATGAACAGGCAAACTGTTCAAACAGGCAAACACAAAAAATGATCAGATATACAGGAAGTGAAAGAATGCTGCTACCATGGTACTAAAACAACAATAGTTAGGAAAAAATTGTCCGTCGTGTAGCATTGTGTGGTTCTGAAGAAAGTAGACATACTGCGCATCTTCATGGAAGTTTTAGAAGAAAGACAAAGCTTGAACAAATGATTGGTCCAGATTACAATTCTGAATGACTGAAGATGAATATTCGACAGCTTCGACGGCTCCGACAGTGAAATTTGGAATAGCTTAGTGCTTGAATGTCGAAGCAAACATCCTTTGAATACTTGACTGTTGAAAAAGAGATGGTAACTGGGAAAGTTGTCTAATAAATGGCAAAATAGGGCGAGAAAACGAAAGGTTCATAGAAATAGAGGGTAGGGTAGAAGGAGAGAATGAGCTTAAGTTTTCAAACCTGCGTCTTTAAACGAAGCGCTAACTATGTCCCTCCGGTTCTTGGGACTATATGTCCGTCGCGCTTTCCGAATGATCATATACCAGAATTTCGGATACTTTGGGTGGATGTAGATCCGTAACAAATTCTCTATTCGAAAACTGTTGGATTCTCCAATCTTTGAATGAACAGATGAATAAGAAAGACGCGTATTATATTTGTTCTTCAATCTCAGTTCACTTCAATGATTTAAGAGAATTTCAAAGTATTTTTGTGTAATTTTGAGGCATTTTGAGGTATTATACGGAATCAGCAATCTCAGATTTCAAGAAATATAGGATTTCATGTAATTTTAACGGCATTTTATGATCAAAAGTCTTCAAATATATAAAGATATTTTCAAAATTTGAGAGAATTTACAAGTCTTTAGGTTATTTCAAATTACTTTAACGAATTTTCAAATTATTTCAGTGGTTAAAGGGATTTCGCAGAATTTGAGAGTTTTGATTCTTTTTTTTTGTATTTTCCAACGGCCCCATGTGGTCATTCGAAAAAGTACACAAATAAATTTCCGGTACCAATCTGACATATTACGTCTCAGTGAACGGTCGAATTTCTCACTTTCGGAAAATAAAATATCAACTGTCAAGTAAACCGGTCTATTTATGCGCGATTATTTCTCAATTATTTTTCAGTAAACGCACTATTTAATTCTTTTTTTCAAAATTAACACTCAAAAATTAAGAAGAAGCTTTGAAGGCAAAGACGCCTACCTAACTGAATATAAATAAATTATATATCTATCTAATTATAAATATTAGTGTTGAGAATGAAAGAAATGTCAAATTGTCAACTTTTTAAATTGAACTATTTAGCTTGTCTATACCACTGTCTATACTCTTTCTATACCATGAATCAAGCTACGACAAAGCACTTTATCCGTTCAATTTAGTTGAAAATTTAAAAATTGAAAATGGAAAATGGAAAATCTGACTTTTGTTCCAGAATGCTTTTGATCTTTATTTACTCAAATAATTCTTCTGGAAAATCCAACTATTACATTTATATCTCAAGAATTATACTTCAAATAGAAAATATATATATATATATATATATATACTTTATAGCTCTGCCTGATATACCATAACTGTTTTTATTATGCATATTAACAAATTAAGTAAATAAACTAATTATATTAAATATGTAATAAATAGAATAATTAAATTATATAAATACGAGAAAAGCACATACGTCGTCAGGACGTAAGCGAATCAAAAGAGGGCCTCGGGGTCCAATGGGATTCAAAAGATGACGCTGAGGGCCAAGCAGGACTAAAGGAGGCCTTAAATGGAATCATGCGAGGCTAAAGTAGAGCCAAAATTTCGACTCGGGATGTAACAAAGACTAAATCAATTTGAAATTGTTAGGTTGAATTGGCCATAATCATACACGGGCGATAGGGAATGCACATGTACGGAGTATGATTATGATCCCATAATACTCCAAGGAGCACTATGGTTTCATTATTGTATGCATCCGCTGTCGCTCCTCTTGTTAGGTAAACGGCTACTTTCCGAACTAATAAGACGCTTATAAAACGCCTGCGTTACATAAAGTATTTTTTGAACAGTTTTCAGGTGCAGAGATTGGATCAACACGAAGTGATAAAATACCATAAATTACTGATAAATTATTAGGAATTACCGAAAATTTTACTAAAATTTACGTAAAAATGAGGGGGGGGGGCGGTATTTCCATTGTTACGGTAGTGTTATAAGGAGGGAGGTTGGATTATATTACGTAAGATATGGGTGACCTCTATGAATATATAAAACAAAAGTTCACTTATGAGCTGAAGTCTTTTTGAATTGTGGTCAGAGAAGTGTGAATAGAAAAAATTATCCAATTCCAAAAAATATAAATGTGGAAGTTGACAATCTCAAAGTGACATGAACCTAACATTGGAACAGGCACGGATGCAGCTCGCCATGGAAAGTTCAATTTTCGGTTTCAAACAAAAATAAAAACTTACTCCCGACTTGTCCGAATACTGAATAAGAATAAGAATAAAAAAATTGCATTTAACAAAATTATTCTAGTCCGAGAAAATAGAGATTTAGTGTGACGGTATCGCACTGTAACATACGATTTTTCGGTAAAAGGTATATGAAAAAAAAGAAACGTATATATTCTTATAAATAAACGATAATGATATCAAGAAAGATCGTTTGTAATGGCAAGGCAAATAACTGAATGAAAAAAAATTTAAGTGCCTTCTTCATAGAAAATGAAGATTTAAAATTGTTTGATAGAATTTGACTAAGACTTTAGTGCCGAAAAAGAGACAAATACAGTGAAGTTTCGCCTGTTTCCCTGACCTTGAAATGAAATGATTCTGTTATTTTCACGCTGGAGGGGGCCCACCCTTAACGCGAGTATGCAGGATATTTGGGTCAAGCGACATTCATTGGCTGCCCCGTTCTTGTATCGATGTGCCGCCTGTACGCAACTTTTTCAACCGAAAACCGCGGGTCGATTTCATATCAATAAATACTATCAATAATAATACAAATAAATATACCCTACATTCCTAGAACTACTGGTCCACGTAGTTTCTCAGCTCATGGGATGAGAGACGGTTGCGACTCTGGCCTCGAATGGATCACCGTGTGCGAGTACTCAGTCGAGTATATTGCGCAATATTATGGAAACAGTTCAGGAGAGTGGATATCCGGCTTATTGCGCATCCGGCTTATTGTGCATTTGAAAAAGTCGAAGTCAGTTAGTCTGCATGCCTACATCAGTGTTTTTCAAGTGACTTTCAAGTGTTTTTATTGACATGAGACAATTTGCCAACCAGAAATCAATATTATAGAATCAAAAAACGACGCAAATATTTCGCGGAATAGTGAATTTTGCAGCATGACGAACCGCGACGATATTCTAGACTAGGTGGAGGAAATGTTAGCCGTCAGAAAGGTTAGTACATGGTACTACAACTGCATACGACTTTTTGGAGAAAATCTCCTGAATGTAAAGGTAAGGTAAGGTATAAAGGTCTGCATAGTAATCTTTTCATGTGTAGAATGCATTTGCGCAATTCTGTTTCTTCATCCTTTTATCGGTTGAAGACCTTTCAGTTTCACGAAGCAACTGCCCGAAATTTGAGGTTAGGATATTTTATTTTATTTCTTTAAATTGAAAGGTCGTGAATCGACAAAAGAATGGAAAATGACTGAGAAAATAGATTCTACACTTGAGAAATATTACTATTTATACATTTATGACTTTTACGTTAATAATATTTTCTCGCAAAAGTCGTATGCCGTACTCCCATGACGCCATACTAAAATGTTCAATTCAAGGCTTCCCGCTGTTTGGGCCCCTTTTTAATTGATCAGCCACTGACGCGGAGGAGAATATACCGGGACCGTGGTGGGAGTTTCCAGAACTGCGTCAATGGAAATTACCAAGCAGAAAAAATAAATAAATGTGTACGAAGACAATCTTTAATTTACAATTTTGTATCTTTAAATGTAGTAATAAACAGTAATAAGTCTTATCAATTGACATGTATGGTTGAAAGAATCTGCATTTCTTCATGTTCCAATTTAAGAGAATCAAACCCCTAAGGTCTGTGTCCAAAGTAGGCGACCCTCACTTTGAACGCTTGCAATTCGTTAAAAAGAAATCGCAGAAAATTTTGGCCAGGTAAAACGTACCAAAGAACAAGGTTTTTGAAGCACTTTTTTAAAGCCTCGACTGTCGAGGCTTCCCAAAACGAGCTGGACGTCTTGAAAAATCTGAAAAAAATCACAGACGATCCTTAATGTGTCCAGAATGCACCTCAGTCTTCCAAATTTCGAAATATGAATTTGTTTACTAATTACAGACCATTTTTCACAAACATATCATCTTGGAAAGAAATAATGATAGGTAGTTGTTTTATGGCTTAAGATGTGCAGTTTTGTAACGTGATTGAAGTGCAATTTCAAAAAATGATATCAGATGAATATTTCGCGAAAGAAACCTTTACGCATATTTCGGAATTTAATAAGAATAGCCACTGTATAAAAAGTGTTAGCAAAAAAGTATCCACTTCACAACAGTAGGGACCTCAGAAGGAAGGGGATACCGGCTCACCCGCACGTCAGTAGCTGGGAGGGAAAAATGCAGGGACGTCAGTACCCCTTCCTTCTAAGGTCCCTATTGTTGTGAAATGGATACTTTTTTTCTAACACTTTTTATACGGTGGATATTCTCATTAAATTCCGAAATATGCGTTTAGGTTTATTTCGCGAAATATTAATCTAATTTCATTTTTTCAAATTGCACTTCAATCGCATTACCTCACAGCGCGGGCAGACGTCAAATACTTTTTCCTAATCTGAATATCTCAGTAAATTGTTCACGAATCGATATGAAATTTTCCAAAAAACTTCATTCAACATTGATGAACAAATCACTCACTGGAAGTTGTTACAAAGTCGAAGTTACCTAGATACTTTTTACCGACGAAACAAAGAAAACACAATTATCCATTGACCTCATTTTGCAATTAAACGTTGATTAACAATAAGCGATTGTTAACTTTTTCATGATTTACTAGGCATCGCCAGAGTATTTTAAACATGTCCTGCAAATATGAATTCATTTCAATAATATCTGGCCCAGTTAGAACGATTTAAGTTTTAAAACTTAATTAAATCAGGGAGCAACTTTTTTCAATATTTCGTTTTTATTATTAAAAATAAAGGTTTGTCAAAAAAAATTACGGTAGGAAAAAGTTTCATATCCTTATTCACTACAATTCTACATTTTCAAAAAATTGATTTGTTGATTTTGAAAATTTTCTTTTTTTGAGACGATCGGACAATACTTCTACGCGTTTTCGAGCGTCGGTCTGGTTCTTGCATTCGGCGGGTAAATTTTGTCCGAAGAATATGTCAAAAGTGGTCAAGTTTGGGAGGCCATAATTTATGATCCATTGGGGTTCCGTCATTGCTTTTTTTCAGAATTACGCGAAATTGCATATACTTTCATTAAAATCTAGAATATTTTTTCTTAAAATTGATAGGTTCTAAAGTACAGATATTAACTTCAGAATAGGGGTTTTAGCCCCTTTTTTGAAAAAACTCGGGGTTCTTTATAGCCTTATAACTCTGCGCCTAATAATGAAAGGAAGTTTTCTTTTTTTAACTTTTTCAGAATTTTCTCAAGTTTACGAAAGCATTCTACGAAAACACGATTTTTGGAAAATTGTTCAAAGCACCCCTCAATGAAAGGCTATAGCAAACAAACGCGCTTAACATACCTAAAGCGGTAAAAAATTACCAGATGCTTCAAACCTTCCTTGCCACTCTGCAATAATAAATTTTAGATTATAAAATAAACGGGAGAGTTGTTAATAAACTTTTCTTTCATATAAATCTCTGTAAGAATTTCAGAACTTTGCAGGTATGCAAATGGAATCTGCGTTATTTTCAATACTTTTCACGCATAAATTATGTAGAAAGCATTTAATATTTATAAAGTAGATCGTTATATCTTGCAGCCCTAATAAATAAGAATATTCTCTCCCTTTTCAGTTCTGATCTTTTTTAAAATAAAAAATTCAGATATAGCAACATTTTTTTACATAATAATTAAAACTTTCGTTACCGTATTGGTATAAAATATAGGAAATATGATTTTTCTTTGTTTTGGTAAAAGTGTTTTTTTTTCTATTTAGGGCCGTGTATAAATTACGTGAAGAAATTAATTACGTCCCAATAATTATCAATCGGAAAATCCCCTATTGGAGCCTTGCACCCTGTCTAATCCCCCCCCCCCTTACATTAACAATAAAGGAATTGTAAGAGCCCTTACTGTTGGAGAATATTCTTTTCTCTACGTGTAGGTTACTTAATATCAATTCTGTCGAATAAATACGTCGAAATTATACAAATATTATGAAAAGTTGAAACCCTCAAGTATATTGTATATCATATTTCACTGGAGACGTGAGAGAAAAAATTTATTTATTGTTACTTAGTTCGTTATTTAATATTATAAGATTTTGTTATTGTTATACTTTTAATATTTTCAAATATTGTGTTAGAATCGCAACTTTGATTTTTTCAAAGTGTTTCAATAAAAAAATGTGTACACTTGAGCTCTCGAAATCAATAACTCGCCCGATTAGGCCTGGCGACGAAGGGTTTTATAAAGGAAAAAAATGGTAACAGGCTAAATATTAGCAAACCCTCTTTACCCATAGGCTGTTAATTATTATATAAACAATCTAATTCGGTTGAACAATGGCTAAACATTTTATAATAATCAATAGCGGCCATTGTGTGTTTTTGGCGTTTATTTCGGAAACTACTAATTTTAATACAATTAAGGTTTCATAGAAAAATGTGTAGATTTTTGTCTATATAAAAAAGTTTATTTTCCTTTTTCACATAAAAACAACAGTTTGCTTAGAAAATAGGAAAAACTATTCACTGTTGGTATTTAACGTTTTTACACCTGCGAGGTACAGTTTTCGAGAAAAGAAGTCCTAACTACAGATGTGAGCATGATTAAGGTCTATCTCTCACATAGTACATGCAGAATTATGATAAGTCAATTACTTCATTTAATATTGTTTATTTTTTTTTACTAACTTCAACGGCCTTTTTTGTTATCATCACTTCCATGCTTGAAGTTCATACTTCGTACACAAATTATTTCATATTTCGACAATGCGCCTGCAAATTTTTATGACGTTCAGAACATAAGTTCGAATCGTACAAACGCATTTCATACAACGATATCTGAATGATTGGAAAACGGAAAATTCGGAGTGCTATCCTGGGCACTAATGATGTTTATCTCTTCTTTTGTGAAGATTTTACTGATCTTCCTCCTGTCTTGACCTGCGCGGCCGGGGTCCCTTAATCCCAGGCCACTCCTGTACACATGATACCCCATCAGTGTACAGCAGTAGAAAATAGTGTTCTCATATCTTGTACAATTTTACATGATGTATTATGTGACCTATCCATTTGCTTACAATTCAGTCCGAGAACCTTAGGTTTTTTACATGTTGTTAATGAGACTATTTCCAATGTCTATACAAAAATCGACATTATTCAGATTTTTTTCCGAATAAAAAAAAAACTAAAAAACTTTTAGGATGCCGAGCTGACCGAGTCTACTATGAAATACACTGACGAACTCAACAGAATCGTTATTTTTCCACGAATATATAAGTCTGAGAACTCTAGAATTTTTACATGTTGTTAATGAGACTATTTCCAATGTCTATACAAAAATCGACATTATTCAGACTTTTTTCCTATTTGAAAGTTATAAGCAATAATCAATTGTTTAAATAATCATGTTCGTTAACTAGTATTAATTATTACCTCACTAAGTGAAAAGTGCAAAAAAAAGTTTCATAGTTCAGAAAAAACTGCACCTTTTTAACACTTATCTAAAAGAATATAGTTGTAAACAATAATAAATTGTTTCAAGGACTATGTTTTTTAAATTGCATTATTTATTATTTTTCTAAGTGAAAAGTGGGTAAAAAGAAACCAATTTCAGAAGAAACCGCAACTATCTAGCATCAAAAAAGAAGATAGTTATCAAAAATAATAATTTTGTTTAAATAATTTTTTTTGATGCATTGAATTAATTATTTACTTACTTCAAGTAATCAGTACACAAATAGTCGAAAATTTCAGAAAAAACCGAAAGTCTCTAGCATTAATTAACAATAATGATAAATTGTTTGATCAATTAATTTTGTTAACTTCAATTAATTATGGACCTCACTCTTATTAAAAATTGTACAAAAAGTTGAAATTTTTTAAAAACTGCAATTTTGTAGTATTATTCTGAGAGAATATTATTAAGAATAATAAATAATTGTTTAAACAATTATGTTTTTTAACATTAATTCACTCTAATTGAAAATTTGTCAAAAAATGGAAATTCTTTGAAAAAACCGCGACCTTCTAACTCTATACTAAGAGAAGTTGCTAAAAAGAATAGTAAATTATTTAAATAATTTATCATTGTTAATTTATTTACAAACATTATGTATGTAAAGGAAAGAATTTTGCACATTTTTCTATAGAACCTCAATTTAGCTAGAATTAGCCAATTCCAAGATAAACTAAAAAAACTGATAATCTCCGCAATTTTTCAATATAAATGTTATAGCCATTGTTCAATCGATATCACACATTTACAGGTTCATTAATGGCCTATTAGGAAGGGTTTAGATCACATTTCAGTCTGTTACTAATGTTACTCATGCTTTGGCCTCCGGGTTTCAAGAAATGGGAATGCTCAAATTTACAAAATTAATTTTTTAAATATAGGCTTCTGTATAATAAAAAGGCAGATTCTATTTACAAATCTTGTGTCTTAAAATTAGTTCTGAAAATAAAAATTTTAAACTAAAAAACATTTTCTTCTTATAATATTCAATATGTGAATAAAACATAAGTCATCATAACTCATACAAATATTATTGAAACTGTTTGAAATTAAGTAAACATACAAAGTATACTCGGCGAATGTCTGCAAAATGATAAAAAGTTGAAATTGACCATTTGTTTAATAATATCCAATTGAAAATTAAGGCCGATTGGTAACCACACTTTTCTACTTTCGGAGACATAAAGTATCGAGTTAACTTCAGATTTGAAACAACCTTCAGCGAGAAAGTTGTTCTGTCTAGTTCAAAGAAGATTTCTGGAATATTTGAGATAGATTCATTAAAAAATGACTGAAATATGTACTTTGTAAAATAGTATGAGAGTCGGGTGAGTTATTGGATCCGAGAGCTCAACTGCGTATCTGCGATAAAGATAAAATGTTTTTTATTTATATTTTTTTTTTAAGTTTTACCTGTACTATTAAGATTTTTTCACGATAGCAGAAAGATAAGTATATGCGAGCAGGAATTGTATAAGTTCAAATGCTAATAATGTGAAAAATGCCCATACATGTTATTATTGTATTAATGTATGCGAACGACATGATTTGTACGTTTTTATTTAGGTATTTATTAATAAGTTCACGTGTTTTTTATGGTTATCATTTAAAAGCAAGTAAAAATTCACTAAATGCTCACATATTGTAATAATAATGGGTATTGTAATTAATCATTCTAAAAAGAGAATTGTTCGTCTGGGAGAATCAAAAAATGTCTAATAGGGTCGTTAAAAAAAAATTCTTTTGTTTTTCAAATTTGGACTGAAAATATTAAAATACAAAGTTCCAAATCAAAAACGTATCGGTGGATATTTCCATTCACGAAAATATTGGAAGAAAGTGAATAGTCAGAACATAGTTCGGAAAGACCAGTCCAGGTATACGGGTTCTAATTTTTTTGCAGTTCGACTCATGTACAGGGCACACTTTTTTCACTCACCCCAATCACACACATGAAGCATAAAGCACTAGATCGTGGCACTTGCGGCACGCGTAGCGGGTTCTCAAATTAAACCTAACTAAGCCTTCCCCTGCCGTCTCGCTTCCCTTAGCGTGTTTCAAGCTGCCCGCTGCATTGTGGCCTCTATATCTATCTTCCCTCTACGGTAGAGGGAAGGCAGGTATAGGGGCGATAATTCCCCCCAAGCTTAGAAGATTTGCGTCAAGATAGAGACGTCAGGAGTAGGGTTTAGTTTGGGAACCAGCAATGCGTGGCGCGAACCATTCACGGGCGAATGGATTTGGACACGACGGCTCCAACTCACCTCCCACCACTGCCACTTGCTTGGCTCCATGGCAGCGCATTTATTTCCAATGTAAATATACACATAGTTTAGCTTTTCTGTAAAGCTTACCGAATTTTCTGCAGAGTCTACAGAATTTTCAGTAATTTTACAAATATACGGGTACTTTCTGCAAAATCTACATTCTTTTTTATTAGAGTTTACAGTTTGAAGAGGCAAACTTGACAGAAAAAATTCACTAACTATTTAAACTGAAAATCCTGTAAGTTTAGCCAAATTTTTTCTTCGTGAATAATTAATAATATGTCCATTTTTAAACCTCAAGGTATCAGGAATAATAACTGGAAATGGCATTAAGGACTTAACTAATTAAAAATTAAAATACGGCATTATAATAATGTTCCCTACTAAAAAAAAGTCAGGAATCGTCACAAATGGTCACAAGTTCTGACGATTTCTGAACATCATGACAAGTCTCACTATTTCTGGACATATGCTAATTCACATCCTATCAAGTAGCTCATCGGCTAGGACCGCAGGTAGGCCAACCGAAAAGGATTGAAAATTACAATATGAAAAGAAATTTCGGGATGTAAATATTCTTAATTTAACGTCTGGGAAATAATAATTTAGAATTTTTAAGGAAAAACCTTATTTCATCGACTTCTTCCAGACCATTTATTTAGAATTTTGTAGGTACATAAAAATGACGTTTCGGAATCAGACTGATTCCGTCATCAGATTATCTATTATGAAATATGAATAATTATAAATATATTATATGTAAGAGAATTTATACAAAACATAATGGTAAAATTAATAGAATAGTAAATTATAATACCTTCAAAATTTCGCAGATAGTTAGTGTTTTTGAAACATACACGGGTAGATGAAATCGAACATTTTTTTGTCAAAAAATGTATAAAAATAGTCATTCTCAATATAAATAGAATGCTTATTTTTAAAAATAATTAAGACCTGTAATATATCAATTATACGAAAATGAAATGAAATACGTATTAATAAGAATGGATGCTGAGTTAGTAAGTCTATAATTAAGTTTCTGATAAATTGTAAATTTACCTTTGTGATGACGAAGTATGTAGAATTTAAATAATATTTTGATCATTCAAAGTAGAAAATTTATATAATAGTTATGTTTAAAAAAAAATTGATAGGGATGACGGAGTGTGCACCCTCCGTCTCCATCTTAAGATATGAGCATTCTTCTTCTGCTTTCTTGCTTGTGGCTTCTTACATTAGATACAACGAGCCGTGTAACATACACAATAATCTAATAATAATGGTCCACTTCTATTAGCTCTTCTAGTCATCCAAAAGAATTGCTGATTAACCAGATCTGTTCCGTACACGTAAAACTTCCAAGTGACTGACTGATTGTTTGATTCGTTATATTGAGAACATTATCTGAAGAATAATGCCTTAGCGCATGCGCAGCAAACCTTCTAAAGGTCATAGGCGTAAGAACTAGCAATACTATATAATAAAATATAAGTGAAGGGTCGGGGAACAAAAGGGCCTAACCCCGTCTTTTCAAATTTTTCAGGACGCCAGAAAAACTTTTGTATTTTTCGAGATAACCGAAAAAAATATATTGGATATATATGATCGATAATCTCCACTCTTGAACGTTGTTCTTTAAAATTTTATGTGAATCCGTCAAATAATTTTCGATTGATGAGACATCAAAATTAAGCACGGGCCTAATCCAAGGGGGTACAAGCGAACAAAAGGGCCTAACCCCGAGCAGCAAGCATTCACTCGGCTTAGTTCCGCCTGGTCTGTGGTGCAATTCTATAAATAAATACTACCAAATGAAATAATAATTTTTCAATGCATATATTTCTTATGTTGTGAAAAATTAATTATTTATTGTCTAGTACATTTTTATAAGCCTGATCTATTATATTTAGTGATACTTTATTTTCGTTATATTATTATTGATTTTGATGTCGTTTATTGTTATTGCTGTTGAAAATGATCATGATTTTTGTAATTCAGGTTCCGATATTAGGTAAAAAATGAATTTGTGCTATTTTTATATTGACAACAATAATCACTATATCTTTGGAATATTCGACTTTGGAATATCTTTAACTTAAACAAATTTTTGTAATATTAACGATGCTCGACTGGAATTAATTCAATCATTCAACGGAGATCGCTTTTTTTCTCCGCGGAAAGTTGTTTCAGTATCACTTGCATCAAAAGAATTTTCTCAAAATCCGCAATGGTTTTTTCTGTAAAAGTAACAAAAAATGCACACGATTTTTATACGCTGGTAGAAAAATATTTTTCAAAACAAAGACGGCAGTGAAAAGAACAGGCACCCTCTAAATTTTTGCGAGTGAAAGATTCACTCAATATGAGTGAAAATCCTGCAAATCTAGCTTCAGTGAAAATGTCACGCTAAATGAGTGAAAATCCACTCATTTCAAATAATATTTCACTCTTAAACGTCAGTGGATTCCACTTATTTTTAAGCGTAAAATATCACTCTAAAACAAGTAGAAGTTAAGTCATTTAGAGCTAAATTTCCACTTCAGCTCGTTTTGCAAGATTTTTACTCATTTTTGTGTGAAAATCCACTTGAAGAAATTTAGAGAGAACTTTTTTACAACATTGGAAAAACGCACAAAATACTGCAGATTGAATAAGCTACTATTTTACATATTTGGAAAAAATAATGAAAAATTAATAATGACAGAAGCACTGATATGATGGTAATAAAGAAACTGAATTGTGAGATTAATATTCCCCAAAGATAATTATGTTTATAATTGTTGAAAAAAATTTAAATAATAATTTTTTGTACTTTGAAGTTTGATTTTTATTACTAGACTGAACCAAAATTTAAGTGCATTTAAGAATATATAGAATTTTTGCAGATTTGAAGCTTGAGGCAGATTTTTTGTGCATAGTCTTTTTAAAAAATTATAAAAAACGTTTTCTCGAAAATCGAATTTCCATTAAAAAAAACAACTAAAAAGAAATTTTGTGATAAACCTTAAACCAGTGCTGAAAAAAATTTTCTTGAATATTTTTTTAAATTAAGTTAATCAAATATTTATACCAAAGAAAAAACATGTCTATTGTTTTTTAGAAATTACAAAAAATCTCCTCAAAAATCGAATGGTTGATAAAAAAATTAAAAATAAACTTCGATATAAATAAGTGCCGATTTGAATCCTACAAAGTTTATTTGGGAAATGTTATTAGGTTCGACAAAAATTTAGGGAGAAATTTTTTTTCCGTTTCAGGCGCACGTGTTTGCACAATTATTTGTTTATAGAATTTTTGTAGAACTATTTTAATTTTAAATTCAAACAATAATTTCTAAAAACTAGATTTTAAACAAAAAATTTCGGTGATAAAAGTATTTTATTATCGTATTTTTAATAAATAGTATTTATTAAGAAACAATTTTTCAATTATTCAAATTCTGTAATTTTATAATTATGGATTATTCTAGTTCGGATATTTCATAATTTGGTAATTTTATGTCGATTTTAATGAGATTTTGTAGATTTAAAGGGGCCTTACGAGATTTTATAAGATTTCAAAAGATTTTCAAAGATATCAGAGGATTTTAAGAGGTTAAAAGGGGTTTCAAAGATTTTACTGGATTTCTTAAAATGTAAAGAGATAACAAAGGATTTCGACGGATTTTAAGAAATTAAGAACGATTTCCGCGGATTTCAAGGGAGTTTAGGAAATTTTGAAATATTGTAAAACAAGTCACGGGAATTCAAAGGATATTAAAGAATTCCGTGTTATGTTATGAAAGGGTTTTCAAAGATTTCACGGGATTTCAAAGGATTTCCGAATATTATAAAGGATGTTCAAGGATTTAGGATTTTTAATGTCTTACAAAAGATTCTAATGGGTTTTAATATACTGTAAGGGATTTAAAAAAATAGAAATAGGATTTTGAAGGCATATAAGGGAATTTGACGATTTCAATCGATTTTAAGTATTGTCACAGGCTTAGAAGGGTTTTAAGGGATTTTGAGGGATTTCAAGATATTTGAAAATAAGTCACGAGATTTTAAAGGATTTTATGTGATACCGAAGTATTTTTAGAAATTTTGAAGAATATCAGGGAATTTCAATGGGATTTTTAAGGTTTGAAGTGACTTAAAAATATTTCGAGAGATTCCGAAAGATTCCCAAAGTTTTTGAAGATTTCAATTAATTTTAAAGGGATTTCTAGGCTTTTACCCGATTTTTAGAGATTTTAAGGGCTTTCCTCGGATTTCAAAGGAATATAAGGGATTCTGAAGATTTCAAGCGATTTTAAGGATTTTCACAGTTTTTAAATGCATTTAAGGGATTTTGAAGGATTTTCAGATATTCGAAAATAATTCACGGGATTTTATGTAATACCGAAGTATTTTCACGAATTTTAAAGGATGTCAGCGAATTTTTATGAGATTTTTAAGATGAGAAGGGAATCAAAAATATTTTATAATATTTTGAAAGATTTAGAAAGATATCAAAGGATTTTAATGGATTTTAAGAGACTTAGAGGGGTTTCGATGATTTCACGGAATTCCAAAGGATTTACAAATATTATAAACGATTTTAAGGGTTTTTCGAGGATTTCAAATGCCTTTTTAAAGGTTTCAATGAATTTCAAAGGGATTTTAAGAATTGTAACCAAACCGATATTAAGCATTTCTACAGTTTTTAAAAGAGTTTCAGGGATTTTGAGACATTTGAAAATAAGTCACAAGATTTCACAGAAGTTCATGTGATACCGAATTATTTTTGTGAATTTTGAAAGATATCAAGAATTTAATGAGATTTCGAAGATTTGAAGGAAGTTAAAAAAATTTCAAAATATTTTAAAAGATTTGCAAAGATGTCAAAGTCTTTTAGTGAATTTTAAGATATTGAAAGGAGTTCAAGTATTTCATGGGGTTTGTAGGGATTTAAAGAGACTTTATAAGATTCCAAAGTATATTAATGGATTTTAGAGGATTTTGTAGGATTTCAAAAGGTTTTAACGTAATTCCAATCGATTTTTGTATATCATAAAAGATTTAAAGGGATTTCCCGGATTTTTAATGGCTCTCAAATAATTTTTAAGAATTTTAATATGTTAAGGGATTTAAAGACATTGGAAAAGATTCCCACTGTTTTTTAACATTTTAATCAATTTTAAAGAGCTTTCCACGGGTTTTGAAGGAATATAAGGGGTTTTGAAGATTTCAAGAGATTTTAAGATATTCGAAAATAAGTGACGGGATTTCAAAGGATTTTATGTGACACTGAAGTATTTTCACGAATTGTGAATGATATCAGGGAATTTCAACGAGATTTTGAAGATTTAATGGTATTTAAAAAAAATTCATAAGAATTGAAAAAGATATCAAAGGATTTTAACGAAGTTCAAAAGATTGAAAGTGGTTTCAAAGATTTGACGGTATTACAAAGGATTTTTGAATATTATAATGGATTTCAAGGGATTTCGAGAATTTTTAATGGCTCTCAAAAGATTTTAATGAATTTTAATGTATTTGTAAGGATTTTCAGAAGATTCAAAAAGATTTTCACTGTTTCAAAGATTTCAATGAATTTTAAAGAGGTTTCAATACTTTTAAGCCTTCTTAAGAGATTTTAAGAGATTTGCACGGATTTTGACGGAATACAAAGGATTTTAAGGATTTCAAGCGATCTCACGGATTTTCACAGCTATCAAAGATTTACACGAATTCCGAAGGATATCAGAGGATCTCAATGAAATCTGGAAGTTTTGAAGAGATTTCAAAAGATTTCAAGGGATTTCAAAAGCTTTGCAAAGATATCAAAGGATTTTAACGGATTTTTATAGATTGAAGCGGGTTTATCAGATTTTATGGGATTTTAAAGGACTTTAAGGGAATTCAAAAGATTCTAAAGTTAGTCCACGGATTTTAGAGGATTTCCTATAATTTTAAAAGATTTAACGGAATTTCAAAGAATTTTTTGATAATATATAGAATTTTAGGGGTTTCGAGGAAGTTTAATGGCTTTTAGAAGATTTTAATACATTGTAAGGCATTTCAAGATATTCGGAAAGATTCCCACGGATTTGAGAGATTTTACTGAATTTCAAAGGGATTTCAAAGATTTTAAGAGATCTCATAAGATTTCGTAATATTTCACGTAATTTTAGGGATTTTCGCAATTTGTGAAGACTTTTAGGGAGATTTCAGGGAGTTCAATCGTTTTAAAACGATTTCAAGAGATTCAGAAAGGTTTCTACGGATTTTAAAGATTTTATTGAATTTTTATGAGATCTCAAAGATTTCAATAAATCTTGAAAGATTTCGAAATATTTAATACAATTTCAAGGATCTTTAGAGTTTTACTAGAATTTTAAGGAATCTCCAGCGAGTTAAATCGTTTTTCAGGGATTTCGAAATAATCGGAAAGATTTCCACGAATATTGAAGATTTTACTCAATTTTGATGAGATCTCAAAGATTTCAAGAAATCTGGAAAAATTACAAGAAATCTCGAAAGATTTCTAAACATTTAACACAATTTCAAGGATTTTTGAAGTTTCAAAAAAATTTTAAGGAATTTTCAGGGAATTCAATCGTTTTGAAGGGATTTCAAGATACTCGGAAACATTTCCACTTATTTTAAAGATGTTACTGAATTTTGATGAGATCTCAAAGATTTCGAAATATTTCATACAATTTCGAGGATTTCCAGAGTTTAAATTTTTTAAAAGAAATTTCCGGGAAGCTTAATCGTTTTAAAGGGATTTCAAGAGATTCGAATAGATTCTCACTAATTTTTAGGATTATACTAAAACTTTAAAGAGATTTCAAAGACTTCAAGAGCTCTCGTGAGATTTCGTATTTCACGGAATTTCAGTTATTTTCACAGTTTTTAAAGAGTTTCAAGGAATTTTCAGATAGGTCAATTATTTTTAAGGGATTTGGAAAGACTCCCACGGATTTGGAAGTTTTATCTGAATTTTAAAGAGATTTCAAAGATTTCAAGAGATTTTATAAGATTTTGTATTTCACGGAATTTCAATTATTTTCACAGTTTTTAAAGAGTTTGAAGGAATTTCCAAGTAGGTCAATCGTTTTCAAGGGATTTGGAAAGATTCCCACGAATTTGGAACTTTTTACTAAATTTTGAAGGGATTTCAAAGATTTAAAGAGATTTAGTGAGTTTACGAAATATTTCACGAAATTTCAAGATTTTTAACTGATTTGTAGAGATTTTGAGGGATTTTTAAGGATTTTGAAGGACCATAAGGGATACACTGGAAATCCCATTTCTGGAGTTTTCAGGGAACTCAATCGTTTTAAGGGATTTCAAGATATTCAAAAAGATCACCACTTATTTTCAAGATTTTACTGAATTTGAAATGGATTTCAGAGGTTTCAAGGGATTTCGTAAGATATCGAAATATTTCACGCGATTTCAGGGATTTTCAGTTTTTAAAGAGTTTAAAAAAAAAATCAGGGAGCATAATCGTTTAAAAAGGATTCTAAGATATGCATAAAGGTTGTCACGGATTTGAAAGATTTTAATAAATTTTGATGAGATCTGAAAGTTTTTAAGAAATCTCGAAAGATGAACTTTAAAGGGATTTCAAAGATTTCAAGAGATCTCATTAGATTTCGTATTTCACGGAATTTTAATTGTTTTCACAGTTTTAAAGTGTTTCAAGGAATTTCCAGATATGTCAATTACTGTAAAGGGATTAGGAAAGATTCCCACGGATTTAAAATATTGTACTGCACTTCAGGGGGATTTTAAAGATTTACAAATTATTAAGATTTATTAAGTGATCTCGTGAGATAACGAAATATTTCACGAAATTTCAGTAATTATAACTGATTTATAGAGATTTTAAGGGATTTCCAATAATCTGAAAGGACTATAAGGGATACACTGGAAATCCCATTTAAGTACCTCCCATTTAAGTCGTTCCGAGAATTGTTGCCGCGGCCGTTTCGGAGCCCGCGAGGTCGAGATGGTTGTTCAACGATGCGTGAAAGACCAGCAGCGTAGCAACAAAGGCGCAGTGCTCGGGTACTCACGAGCGTATATTACGTAATATTAGGAAATGTTTCACACGTCACTGACTGTTCACGTTCTGAGCGAGCGAATGTTGTGTTCGCTTTAAGTCAAGGTCATTCAGGAGCATGCCTGTAATCGCACTTAAATGTGATTCCCAGTGTATTTATGGGATTTTGAGGAACTTTAAAGAATTTTCAGGGAGTGGACCTCCCCCTCCTCCCTTAAAAATGCCTTGCGTAAATAATGGACGCTCTCTTATCAAGAATACTATTATGCATCTGTTCTAATTATTTTGCAATTTAATTTGATTTATATTAAATAGAGGCACTGTACATACGGTTTCCGTTAATCCATCTTGAAAGTAGTGTACGCTATGCGGTAGATACGGTGTTTCTTGGGGTAGAGCAACAATTGCTTTCGGGATGCTGACACTTGAAACTGTATTTAAATTTACTGAACAACTTGAACTTTGCACGGCAAAACCACCCGCACAACGCCATATTATGTCTGCTATTGCAGATGTCAAAACCTCTATTTGTCTGTCGTAACATGGGTTTAGTAAACTGCAATTAAAAGAAGGAATTAATTATTTACATTACCGACGCGACGGAGAGTATTAGACCACTAACCAAGTGAACTATTAAAATTAACCTTGACTTCGAAAGATGATAACGCCGCCCAGAAACTAGTTAATTTTTTTTAAATAAAAGGTTAGAAAGCTTATTAAATTCTGCGTTAAATGAGCCCTAGCGGAAGTAATTTGGCCTTGTGGGTATTAAATTATCACTTAGAGAAGAGAAAAAAAAAGTTCGATTGTATTTAAAATTTAGCATGCTTGCACACGAAAATTATTACAGTCAAATCTGGATGTAGCGCCGCTTTTGGGGCTGACCTTGACGTTAAATCCAGAGACTCGGAAATATTTTGTCTCTCTCCTGTTTTATCTCTCTCCTGTTTCTCTCGCTGTTTTGTCACGTCTCAGCACACACCGCAAGTCCCCCTGCAAACGGCTTTCACGTATCCCCACGGCGTGGCGTCAATTTTTGGAAGGGCACAATCCAGGGGAGCTAAATCCGGGTTTCACTGTATTTCGTAAACCTGTGAAGATTTTTCAATGTTTAATGGCTCCTGCCAGGAATTGAATTTCAAGTACAAAATTCCCAGAGAATCGGAATTTTTTTTTTTATATGTGATAATTTAATACCCACAAGGCCAAATTACTTCAACTCGGACTCATTTAACACATAATTAATTAAGCTTTCTGACGAATTAAAAAAATATTTGTATCTACATCATGGGCGGCGTTATCATCGTTCAAAGTCAAGGCTAATTTTTAATAGGTCAGCCGGTCAGTGGTTCGACACTATCCGTCGGCAGTGTTAAACTACAGCTTTTCTTGTAGAAAATTTTTTGTTTATGTATTTATTAATGAAGTGAATTAAAAATACTATTTATCATATTTTAACTCACACATCCGGTGTGCACTTGTCCGGTTTGCTACACTTGAATAAAAAATGCTTGAGCATAATTGCCTGTACGGCTGTGATAAACCCTCGGGTCGAATTTCTCGGGGATCTCAATCCAAAACCTAATGATTGACTTGGTGGTCGTAAAGTCAATCCAGTTCTGGCCCATTCAACTTTCGGTGGACTTGCACAGCTTCCAAAGACCAGCATTCTCAGGGCCTTGATTACAAAAAAAAAAAAAAAAAAAAAAAATGTTATAAAAACTCTGTTTAACTCAATTTTGACAGGGTCTGAAAAATTGTTGATAAATTTTAATGATTTCAAGGGATTTCGAAGGATTTGAGTGATTTTGGGAATTGAAAAAAAATTTCAAGGAATTTTCAAACTCTTTAAGAATCTTCAAGGGATTTGAAAAGATTTTAAAGCAGTTGAAATATTTGAAGGTATTTTAAAAGATTTCTAGAAATTTGTAATATATTTCAATATTTGAAAGTAATTCCAGAGGATTTGAAAGAATTTAATTTTAATTGTTCTCTTTTAGTTTTTTAACAAGTTTTTGAATAATTCAAAATTATTTGAAAATTTGCAATAATTTCAAATAATTTGAACGAAGTGTCTGCGCGTACCGAAAATTCGGCTATTCGTACCGAGATTTTGGTGCAAATAGCCGACTTCCTGATTTGAAACAAAATATAGATTTTTGCAGATTTTGAACAACAAATTTAGAAGCTTTTTAAGAATGTTAAATGGCTTTAAAATAATAAAAAGCATTTCCTTAAGATTCCTCGGAAAATAAGAAATAATTTTTTATCTTAAAAAATCAATTTCAATAGAATATTTGAAAACATTTACAAAGATTTACAAAATTGTCAAAAAGTGAATGTGGAAGATTTTGACGAAATTTTGTTTATTCATCAGGATTTTGAAAAATGTTACAAAAAATTCGAATCATTGGAAAGCTGTTGAAGAGTTCTGCAAAAATTTCTATGATAATTTACAACGTGAAAAAATGTAAAAAAAAACATATAGATTTTCGAAGATTTTGAAATAAAATTTGGAAGCATTGTAAGGATTTTTAAACTATTGAAAATAAAAATAATTTAACTTTCATTTCGAGTAGTGTTCAGCTTATACCAAAATTCAACCGTTTAACTTTTAATATTTCTAGCTTGAAATTTCTTAAAATTATATAATTCAAAAATTTTTTAATTCAATGGTCAAGCCGTTTCAATCAAAGAAAAAAATTCTCGGCCATTTCCTAGTTTTTCTTTGTTCGCAAAAATTTTTAAAGGTCAACGAAATTAAAAAATTCGATCTCGAAACCTAAAAAATTTTCCATTTTGATAGGAATAAAAACTGAGCTGCAAATTAAAGCAGATTTCAAAGATGCAGATTCAGTTACAAAAATATAAATCGACGTTATCATTTTCAATGCTCTAAATAGAAGAATGAATCATTGAATTTCAAAATTTCAGAATTATGTCATTTTGGGCAATTTTAAGCTACAAATATTTAAAATTAAACAGTTAAATTTTGGGTATAAGCTGAACACTACTTCGAATATAAGTTAAATTATTTTTATTTCAAATAGTTAACAACCTTTTAAAAATCCTTACAATGCTTCAAAATTTTATTTCAAAATCTTTAAGTATCTAGATGTTGTTTTCACATTTTTCCACATTTTAAATTATTATAGACATTTTTCCACAGCTTTTAAACTTCTTTTAAAATTATTCGAATTTTTCCTAACATTTTTTCAAAACCATGCCAAATAAAAAAAATTTCCTTCAAAATCTTCTTTTACAAACATTTTAGACTAAAACAAGATTTGGAATTTAATGAAATCTTTCAATTATGAACATATTATTTGGCGGTTATTTTAAAATTGAAAATATTTTATAAAGTTTCAATATTAGATGCGATATCAGATGGGATATAAAAACACTTGATGGGGATTTAATAGAATTTGAATAGATTTTTTTTATAATAAAAGATTCGGAAGATTTTATTAGATTTTCAAGGATTTGAATAATTTAAAAAAATTTTAAAAGCTGTCAAGGTTTCTTAAATAAAGTTTCCTGAATTTCAGGAAATATCAGATTTTATGGGATTGTCTAATATTTTCGTGGATTTCAAAGAATTCATTCACAAGAATTGAGGGATTTCGTAGGATTTCAAACATTTTCATATATTTCCAGTTATTACCAAAAATTTAAAAGAATTTTGAAGATTTTAAAGATATTTGAAAGATTCCCAGAAATTTTGAGTTGATTTCGATAATTGGGAGGGATTTCAATGAATATTAAAAATTGTATGGTATTTCTATAAATTCTAAGAAATTTTTAAGAGCTTTAACAAATTTAGGGAAATTCAAAATATTTTAGTTTTTTTTTCATTTCCAATAATTTTTTAACAGCTGCAAACTATTTAAAAGGAT
Source organism: Andricus grossulariae (assembly GCA_011634705.1). NCBI lineage: Eukaryota > Metazoa > Arthropoda > Insecta > Hymenoptera > Cynipidae > Andricus > Andricus grossulariae. Next base: position 286,171,474 of record JAABKJ010007545.1, on the reverse strand, counting down.
TTAAAATGTCTTAGGGTATTTGTAATATATTTCAATTACTTGAAATGATTCCAAAAGATTTTTAAAGATTTTAGTCTATTGAAAAATATTCCAAGGAATTTCAAAAATTTTCGAATGATTTGATTTATTTTTTTTAGTATTTTGAAAAATCACAAGAAATTTTCAAAACCTTTATAAAATTTTAATAGGATTTCAAAAGATTTTAAAGAATTTGAAATATCTTCGGGTACTTCTTCTTTGATCATAATCTGTGTATTTGAAAAAATTCCGAAGAATTTTGAACATATTTAAATTTTTTTAGGGATTTTTAAGGATTTGAATGATTTTCAGGGATTGTGAAAAGTTTTTAGGTGGTCAGAAAGAATTTTTTTGAATTTTATAAAATATGAAATGAATTTAGAGTACCTATAAGATTTCAAGATGCTTCAGAAGAATCCAAAGGATTTCATGAGATTTCAATTAATTTATGGTAATTTTCAAATATTTTAAGGTAATATCAAAGATTTCAAAGAATTTAAAAGATTTAGGGATATTGTAAAATATTCCAAGGAATTTTTAATTGATTTAAATAATTTTCAGGAATTTCGAAAAATATCAAAGATTTGAGCTATTAAAAAAAATTTCAGGAATTTTTAAGAGCTTTAAAAATATTTAAAGGATTCCAAACGATTTTAAAGGATTAAAAATTTTTAGGGTATTTCTAAAATTTTCAAGGAATTTTCAAGAGCTTCAAGAAATTTCAAGGGATTTTAAAAGCTTTTAAAGGATTTGAAATATTTTTGGATATTGAAGATTATTTTAGAATTTCTGAAGATTTAAAGATATTTAAAAATATTCCAAGGGATTTTTTTAAGTTTCCGAGGATTTCAATGATTTTGTAAGATTTTAAAAGTTCTTATGGTGTTTTAATACATTTTCCAGAATTTCAGGAAATATCAAATTTCACTCGATTTTATATCATTTTATTAGATTTCAAAGAATTTATTCACAAGAAGCGAGGGATTTCGTAGAGTTTCAAAGATTTGCAGAGATTTTCAATTTTTTTTTTCAGATTTTATTTGGAATTCTCTTGAATTTTTTTAATTCACTTGAATTCAATGCATTTTTTCACATTTTGCCATGTTTTTCAATTCAATTGAATTTTTTAGTAAGTCATCGTGAATTCTTATGAATTACATCTAAAACTTTACTGAAGTCAATAGAATGAAATTTTTTGTTTCAATTCATTCGAATTCTTTTGAATTTAATTTGAATCTTTTTGAAATCTTATGAATTGCATTCTTTTGAATCAATCACTTTTGGTCACTTTTCCTGTTCAAATAAGTCACTTTACCACTTTTTGCAAGTAAATTAGGCTGTGACAGCCCTGAGAATAATAAATAAAAAATTTATAATTCCAGACCTAAAGTTTCTCATTCCATTTATAAAATATTATTAAAATGAAATAAAAAATTATTAAAAAATATATTACAAACTTTACAAGTTATGAATTTAGGCCTTCAAATATGAATGGTCAGGGGGAAAAAAATCAGAGAAGAATAATTGAAAAGTGAGGAAATTTTGAAAATGAAGTTTTGCAACCACCCTGAATTTTGAAAAACAAAAAAAAGTTTTAAAAATCACCATGCAAGTTTCTTCTTCAATAGGAGTGCCTCCCACAACCGGTGTTTTCGCCAAAGTCCTGGTGCTCCTCGGATAGAGAATTCTCTCTGAAACCCAAAAAAAAATCAAAATTGTTATCAACCCTTTTAATATACTCATAGAAATCAGTGATTCATCAAATTCGACCTGGATAAAGTTCGTCCGGTTCTGCCATTAGAGCGGCGTACTTGGCTGTCCTGGCTGACAATAGCATTTTATAAAAAAAAGTGATTGATTTCACGAATCACTTGACTTGGAGGATTCAGAAAAACTAATTTTTCTGTTCATGTCTTATCGATTTTTCTCCAAGCTGAGGATAAAAAAATGTCGCGTTGTCGCAGTGGCGCGCACTTTTGTCACCCTTGGCACCTTGCTATGAACGACTTTCCTCCAGAAGTACGGAATATCAATTGGGAATCGTGCAGAAATTTACAGCTCCTTATATACGCGATTTCGAGGGATTTAGGTAGAGACCTGTCCCAGAATTAGACACGAAACTTGTCACTTTGGGCGTTTTAAACTTACTTGAACATGCCCTACTACTGTCTACCTGACATTTAAATCCACGGCAAAACATCCGCATTTGCATGACCTACGATTTTCTGACGTTTTAAACACCTGAGGTGAAGTGTCATTGTCACTGACATTGAATTCAACAGGAAAATTCATCCTGGATTCGTGAATGTATTCGAAACACATTGATTGACCTACTTAGGGACCTTGTGTCACTTCCCAATTTCGATTTATAGTTCCTTCGGATTTTTCATTTGTTTGTGTAAAAGAAAATTTATTGGTTTTGACCTTAGTTTATATTCTGACATTCACTCCTTTCTAAAACTTGTTATTTCTGATGAGAGACCACGATTGACCTACAGTTTAACCTTCCAAGACTTACCAAATACGCAACTAATTTTTTTGTTTATATAATTTTATTCTAAAATGCATTTTTTTCTGACAAAACTCATCGATTGACCTCCTGGGGAATCCTCCACGATCTCTCAGTATCAATTTATGAATTAAAAAAAACCTTCAATTTGCTCAGATGAAGGAAACTTTGATTGACCTACTTATGAACTTGACAGTACTTTCCAATGAGGATTTATATCTTCTCTGAATTTTTTGTTTGCATGAGAAAACATTGAATTATTTTCGCTATATTTTTACATTCGTTTCATTCTGAAAATTGTTTTTTTTTTCTTCTGATTAAACACGTCCATTTAGCGCCTTAGGAACCTAGCACTATCTCCTAGTATTTTCCAATAAGAATTTATAGCTTTTCTGAATTTTGTTTGTTTATATCTAGAAAAATTCATTAATTGTAGCTATATTATGATGTTAATTTCGCCCTAAAAATTACTTTTTCTGATTGGGCAGAATATTTTTATTTATTTATGTCAGGAAAAGTTATTTGATTGACCTACTTAGAAACCTACGAAGACTTTCTAATGACGATTTATATCTTCCACAAATTTCTCTGTTTATATGAAGAAAAATTCATTAATTTTGATTATATTCTGATGTTACTTTAAACCTAAAAATGATTGTTTCTATTGAGACAAAATATTTTAATTTGTTTATATCAGGAAAACTTCTTCGATTGACCTACTGAAAAAGCATTGAGTACTTTTCAATCACATCTTGTATCCTATTCTATTTCTTTTGTTCATATAATTTCATTCTGAAATGCATTTTTTTCTGATAAAACTCATCGATTGACCTTCTGAGAAACCTTCCACGATCTCTCAGTATCAATTTATAAATTGAAAAAAATGTTTGTTTTGTTGACATGAGAGAAACTTTGATTGACCTACTCAAGAACTTTATAGTACATTTCAATGAGGATTTATAGCTTTTCCGATTTTTTTTTGTATGAGAGAATATTATTTAATTTTCCCTATGCTATGACATTAGTTTTATTCCAAAAATTATTTTTTCTGAATAAACACCTCCATTGAGCTCCTGAGGAACCTTGCACTATCTCCCAGTATTTTCCAATTTGAATTTATAGCTTTTTCCGAATGTTGTTTGTTTATATGGAGAAAAATTCGTTAATTTTAGAAATCTTAAAACACCCTAATAACATCAATAGGGACAATGGATATAATACCAATCCGATTTGGCTTTCCGTCCTCCCGTGTTTTTTAAAAAAGACTTGATTGTCCAATCAAGTTCAAGCAGTTCCCACCATGAGGCGCTCTGGCCGATCATAGGCCATCACTATACGATATTCAGTTTTAACTATTTTTTGAAACAACCAAAACTTCTTTTCTTTTCTAAAGTAGAACGATGAAAAAACTGAATGTACCTTTCTGAAACTTTCACAACAGGTTCTCTGAGGGATCAAACTTCAGAGAATTCATAGTCACTTGAACTCCTGATGCCATATCGATCAGGCCGAGATCTTTTTGAACAATCTTCGTATTATATACTGTAATCAAAAACCCGGATAATAATTAGTATTCCTTTTTTTTAAACTCTATTTGAATTTGTCCATAATGATTAAGAATTTGATATAAATTCGAGCAGAACCAGAATGTGTGTGTGAAAAAAAGTGGAACTCGATAAATGCTCCATAGTTCTGGTATAAAAATCTGCGTTGTAGCCGTTTTCACAAAGAATCCATTTTTATTGTCAAAAATTAAAAACACTCTGTTTTCTTTCGAAAAAGAAACGATAGATAATAAACGATGAAAAAGCAAAATTGTTTTTCAAGAAAAGTGCTAAAAAAACATTTATCATCTTTGAATCTTACTTTGTTTTCTTTGAAAAATTACGAGTTTGACTCAATTGTAAATCTCTTTTTGTTCTCTTATTTCTTGTTCTCGATATAATTATTTTTTATAATAACTGTTTTTATCATTATGTACTCGTGTATAAACCATTCTATTAAAATATATGCTCTCATCGTGTGACACATAAGACGATAGTCAATATTAAGTAGAATAAGTTCTCCCACAACATTTTTCTTTACACTTAGCCATAGAACTGCGATTATATCAGAATAAATCACAAATAATTGTTTCAATAATAGCCTTGTCCACAAATGATTACATAATTCTTTCAAGGTCTGAATGAATAAAATAAAATTATCATTGCCTTCTCAAAACTTATCAAATACTTTCATAATGAAGTCGACATCATATATGTCTCATAAATAGTTTCACCTGTAAAAACTGATATTTTGCCTTTCTTGTATCAGCACAGAATTCAGAAAACTAACGCTAAATAAATTTTTAATGAATATTAAAGAAATGAAATCCAATACAGAAAACAAGTTTTGGTTTTAGATAAAAACAGTCTTGTTTCAAACCACGAAGTTGGCTAAAAGTCTAGTTTCAGGAAAAATATGGACTCTAATCTAGCTTTTGGATACAATTTTAAAATTATCAAGTGCTAATATGTAGAATGATTGTATTTTGAAGTACTGACGTTCTGCAACAATTGTTGTACACAAATTTGGTTTATTTTACTCTACGATATCTAGTGAAAAATATCCATGTAGTCTAGGCTGGAAAGAATTATGAAAAAAAATACATTTTTTTATAATACCCCCATTCACGGGTATATTTTCAAATTTTGTCAAACTCTAAATGATACGAATAAAATTTGTTGCGTCTTTTTGAATATTATAGAATTCCTCTATAATAATGTAGGCAACATTAGTTTGTGCCTTAGACTCATTAATTATAAGCAAATATTTAGAAGGACAAACTCTAAGCGGAGGAAATTCGAGAGATAAGGACTAGAGTACATATTATATGCTGTAATAAAGAACGAGAATAATTATTATTTACAGTGTTACCTGAACCCTTTAATAATTCGGTTATCGGTTTTTTCTCAGTTAGAAAAAATGTGGATTTGTTCTAGTCTTTTCCTTACATTGGCCGTAATCCTTAATTTTATTGGTAAATATAATACTATAATAACAAAGAAATAATCTTTTTCATAGTAGTTTCATCCACCGAGGTAATAGAGGACTGTTTTTGAGTCTGCATGCCTAATCAAGTTTTTTAATCTCCCCAGACAATTTTAGAAACATGTCCACAACATTTTTGAATGGTTTTTAAAAAGTTTGGTACAAATTTATACTTTCGTGGAAGCGCGATTCAGTGAAAAAACACTATTTTTCCAAACTGATTCTTGTTAAGGTTAACTCGGAAAAATATTTTTCCTAAATTTAATAAAACATTCTTTCAACATATTTCTTCTTATTCAACCAAAAGTAATCTGAAAGTGAAGAAAATTATTTTTAACAAAGAAAAATATAATCCGAACGAGAAAAAATTTTTCTGAATCAAAAGAAATTTCTTTAACTGACAAAAACTTTTCTTTTACTGACAGCCAATGAATATTTTTCTTTGAACCAAAGAATATTTTTTCTGTGTAACCGAGTTTCGTTCCTTGGATGATTTATCAAATAAAAATATATTACAAGGCCAAGCTTTTATCGGGACATACGTCAATCATAAAATGAGAAATATGCCATATCTTATATACTGAAATGGAGCACCCGAAAATCATTATAATTTAATATGAATTTATTCCCGGAAAACCAGAATGTATATTCAGCGATTGCGTTATAGATGGACGATAAAACAAAGAATAAACTCACTTTATTATATAATATCAATAATATCCTATACATTCTGTTAATAAACTGTGATTATGAATCGTACACGTGCACGTATCGCTTTAGGATTAGGTTATTAAAAATTAGGAACAGACCATTAAAAGTATTTATCTGAACCTTTATCTGTTATCTCAATATTTATCTGATACGCGCTCGATAATGTATTTACCTCGTACTACGCGCTCGGACTTTGTATTTTCCCTACATTTGTGCATAGGCCTTTTAAAATAAAAGGTCAAATCATCCACAACTTTAATTTGGTGATTGTGAATTCTCTTTTGTTAAAGCTCCTTCAGCCTTAACGAACACATTCTCATGATGTATTTCGTGCTTTACACTCGATTTTGTCCAAAATGCGAACTTTTCTACATTATGCAACACTATTATATCAAGTTTATATTACATTTGATTTTGTACCTCGTTCTGGGATTGCTTACCTAGATATTGCAAAATAAAGTACAAATTTTATTCATCATGATGACTTTGATATTTGGTTGTTATTTTGCATTACATTTCACTTACAGCTACCCTGATATAGATTTTTAGATTGATCTAGAATTTCCGTGTTATGGATTTGAATGACACGTTCGTTCCACAACACTGCTCTGACCCAGTTTGCTAATCAATCTCTCTAGCCATCACACCATCTAAAGAGCCTCACAAAGTCATCATGCGAAGCTTCACACTCTAACCCATTAGTATCGAAAATGTTTTCTTTCTGGCATTTTTTCACGCAAGCTCTTGTTTTTACATGGCTTCCTATATCTCTTCGAATTATTGTCTTAGTTGTGCAGTTAAGAATTCTAACCATTAATTTTGCGGCCTGCCTCTGAGCACACTGTCAATCACTTTACCTTAATACACTTGTTTCGTTAGTCGTTCATCTTTTATTCCCTCAACATGCCCAAACCATATTAACCATTTTGTTCCACATATATCAACTAGCGTCTCCTCTGCAACACATTGTTTGAGGATTATATTAGTTTTCACTTTGTCCATAATAGTTTTTCCGCATATCATGCGCCGGAATCTCATGTCTATCTCGTTAATTTGATACTTACATTCTCTTGGTAGGTCCAGGTTAGGCTACCGTACAACACAGCTGGTATTAATATAGAATTATATATTGCCTTTTAGCTTCACGTGTTATATTTTTACTTCTGATATGGTTTTCATAGTTTTCTTTCCAACACCATAATTTTTGTTTTATTTCACAAACCTTTGAGGCCCATGTTATACCTAGTTATACCTAGTATAATTGTTATTTTCATTGCTTGTAGCGGCCATCCATTGCATAAATGGCATAAATCCACGTTGGACTTTCTATATCTTTTCTTCTGTTATCTTTATTTCTCTGCGAATAAGTATTTTTACATATATTATAATTACGGTTCTTAATAAGCTGATTCCTCCGTAATTATTGCAGTTGCTTTTATCTTCCTTTTCTTTGTATATTGGTACGATGATCGCTTTTTTTGAGTCTTCTGAAACTCCTCTCATTTCGATATATAAATTTATCAGTTCGCACAACATGTAAGGTATGTAGTCGCTACCGTATTTTAGCATATTATCATTGATACTGACTACAACAGCAGTTTTACCATTTTTTACGTTCCTCATTATGTCCCTGAGCTCAGAGGCACAGACTCGCTGAATTGGGATTTCTAACATATGGTGTTCTATATCGCAGTTATGGTGCCCTATAGCTTGGCGACTCAGTGACTTCCTAAAAATGTATTTCAAAGCTTTTAGTATCCCGTCGGTATCACATAGCATTTCACCCTTGCTATTTATAATGCTGACTAACTCTGTACTGCTACTTTCTTCCATACTGATCATCGCCAATTTCTAAAAGAGTTTCTTGCTACCTTCAAAATGAATTTGTATGTCTTTCTCTTATTCTGTTCTGACTTTATCTTAGTTTCCTTGACATATAGTTTTACTTTCCTCTATTGGTGTGTAAAGTCATTTTCAAGTTTATTTCTCTTCTTATGGCTAAGGCTTGTGCTGTTTAACTTTCTGTCATACGCTTTCTTCTTTTTTTGGGTGGCTGCTTGGATTTTCATGATTTCACCACGCTTCATCAGAAATTCTTCCTACAACCGCAGTACCACACTCTTCAGTCGTACTCTTAACAATGACATCAAGAATCATAGTCGATGTGTTCTATATCGCATCGTTCTATATCGCAGTTGTCGTGCCCTATAGCTTCGCCTCCCAATAACTTCTTAAAAATGTATTTCAAAGCTTCTAGCATCCCGTCGGTATCATAAAGCATTTCACCCTTGCTATTTCTAATGCTGACTAACTCTGTACTTTTACTTTCTTTAATACTGATCATCACTAATTTCTAAAACAGTTTCTTGCTTCCTTTAAAATCAATTTGTATGTCCTTCTCTTCTTCTGTTATGATTTTATCTCACTTTCCTTGAATAATAGTTTTACTTTCTCCTATTTAGGTCTGGAATCGTTGTCAAGTTTATTTTTCTTCTCATTTCTAAGGCCTGTGATGTTGAACTTGCTGTCATACGCTTTTTTCTTTTCTTGGGTGGCTGCTTGGATTTCATCATGTCACCACGCATCACCAGAAATTCTTTCTACAATCGCAGTACCACATACTTCAGTCGCACTCTTAACAATGACATCCCGAATCATAGTCGATGCGCTTTCTATATCTTTATTGTTTATCAACCCCTTCCAAGTTGTCTTTGAAATACGTTCGTTCATCCTATTTTGAAAATCTATTCGCACTGCCGGTTTCTGTATATTCTCAACCTTGATTCGCGTTTATTTAATTTTTTTTGTCCTTCTTTTTCTCCATCTATAAACTAAATTTATTTTTGTGACTAGAATTGAGATTGAGTCGATCATACTGTGACTTCCTCCTCTACACCAGGCATACATGTGGATCATTTTATGCCTAAGCCAAGTATTTGTAATAACCAAGCCATTTTCTAAGCATAAGTTAACTAAGCCTTTTCTTTTATCATTTGTTCTGAGTTGTCTAAGATTACCCAGCACCCTTCCTGTACCCTGACGTTGGATGCTGACATATTCGTTCATACCTCCTAGTAGAATGATTCTTCAAACATGATCGCAAGTACTTACAGTATCATATAAAGTCTCCGAGAAGGCGTCTTTTAGTTGACTGCTGTCACCATCAATTGGGGCATAGCATGCTATGATAAATAATCTGATTCTTACTTTCATTCCAACCTTCAACAATCTAAGAGATACAAACTCATGCTTGTCGACATTCACTTTTGCTCTCTCAATTATAATCAAACTGAACTTTTGGCAAGAAATTTATATTGCGAGTCGAAATCATGTCCAAATTGAATAGTTAGTCTTCGTGAAGTAAAGTGTCTAGTTATAACGGCAGTCCCACCAAACTATGCTTGATTGAGGAAGTGTGTGAAGACAGAACTGGAACCAAGGGAGCCATAGTTGGTTGGTAATTTATACTGGAGTCACCAGCCTTCCGTAGTATAGCATTAGACGATTAGGTCGAGAAAATTCAATAATTTTTTATCACAATCTTTGAGAGTGTTCAGAAAGCAACATTTTTCCTCTCTTGACTTTTCTTCTCATCATAGGTTGCTGGAATTAAAATTTTCATTTCCCCCCTTTTTCTTGTCTTCTTTCGAATCTTACTAGTGCTGTCAATCTGTTAATTATTTTCAAACAAACAAAGTCATTAGGATAAATTGTTTGTGTTTTTGAGTACAATAAATAACCGTACAGAGAATTTTTCAATCTTGAAAAAAGTGGTTTCAAACATTTTGATAATGATCTAGCTTTTTGAATTTTCATCTAAAATAGCTGGCTAACAGGCTTGACCTTTATTTTCGGGACAGTAAGAAAGTATACGTAAGGCAAATCCAATCTGTCAATTCTTTTAAGAGTTATCGTGCTGAACATGCTAAACACCCCGACACACAGACACACAGAAACACAGAAAGTAAGATGTTCACGAAAACCTATTTTGCGGGTTCAGAGTGTCTCAAAACGTGAACATGTGACCAAATTGGGTGGAGGGGGGTAGATTTTATACAAATCTAATACCTTATCTGATGAGAATGTGAAAACAAACCTTCGTCGAATTTTGTAAATTTGGTCTCTTGAAAAGAATAACTTTGCGTTAAATATAATTGTTTATCTTCTTACAATAATTTTTTAAGAATTATAGAATGTTTTCACATGCATAAAAAATTGTCTATATTATTTCTCAGGTAACTATCCCGGACTATGTCTTGTTTAATTTTAATTCATTAATTATTTTTCAAGATATACAACTTTTTATTCAAAAAGTTAGATTTTTTAGTTATTTATTTAACCTGGTTCCTCAACAATCGAAAAAATTGAGCAGTTATTTTATGCACAAAATTTCAAATATAGACATGGTGAAAACAAAAATATGTCTTTATTATTAGTATTAACAAAAAATCTCACCAAGACCTAATTTGTTCTCCTCTTAATACATTGCGAACATTTCTGGAATTTTGTTGATGTTATAAACTTTAAAATTTGGATGTCTCTTAGAATTACTCGAAAAAATTCAATTTCACCATCTATGCTAATTGCACTAATTACTTTTTGCTTGACGAAACTTTTTGCATCGTAACTGTTTTTGGTGTGATATATTTTCGAAACTTAGTAGAGCTGGGCTTATGAAAAAACCGTGAATGTGCATGTTATCTTGAAGAATATTGACAGATGCCATATTTGAAAGACCCCAGAAACATGGAAATGTTAACTGTGTATGTGCCGAAAAAGCGGTTAGATTTGAAATCGATGTAGTAATTCCTAGAACTGCTAGCGCACGCAGTTCCGCAGCTCAATGGGCGAGAGGCGGTTTCGACGCTTGCTTCGAAAAGGTCGCAGTGCGCGGGTACTCCCTCGAGTATACTTCGCAATATTATACACTCTAATTGGAAACGGTTCAGCCGGCAGTGCAGGCAACTTTTAGAAAAAAATATTCTTGACGTAAAGGCAAGAGCTAAAGGACTACATAGTAATATTTCTGAAATATTAAATCTATTTTCTGAGTCATGTCCCATTCTTTTATCAATTTTTACCACCTTTCAGTTTCACGAAATACAATCAACTGTCCGAAATTTAGGGTTAGAGTACCCGATCTGATACGCTGACCTTAAATTTTGAATACTTCATTCCGCCACACTGCTTTTACTTACTTTTACGTTTAGAACATTTTATCGAAAAAGTCATATCACAAAATGACGAGTTGGCGAAACTGCGCAATTTGAAATAGCCGTGTACGGGGTACTTGAAATAAGGTGGACTCGAAATAGTGGAAAATTCACTGTATAACATTTCTAAATTATCAAGCGATAAATTGAAATCTTTTTATATTTTTCGCTTTAGTGCACATTAGATACAAAGGAATCTTGCTAAGCAGGGTCGTCAGCAGCAGTTTGATTGCGTAAGGGGAAGGTGCGTGGTAAGGCAACAGTACTCAGGTAGCTAGTGAAAAATTACCCGAAGGCTCAATTCCCATTTGAAACTTTCGCGAGGGTTATATATTCAGGTTTAAACTTCTGCATCAATTCAGATTTTGTATTGCCTTAGTGGAGTGGCTGATTCTAAAGTTCAGACAAATTTGTCAAAATCTGTATTCTGTCTTGCCTCACGCAATTTAGAAAAATGAAATACTCTGTTTAATGTTTCAGAGGTGAGATCACAGTCTTCACCTAATAGACTAACTATTGATCTGAATCGTTCTCCTCAAAGGTCTCCTGAGAGGTCCAGGTCTAGATCTCCTCCTGCCAACCATGCTCCTCCTGCCAAGTTGATGGTTCCACCTACCAGGCTTCCTTCTTCTATTAACAGAAATGGATATCCACTTGAAGACCTAGATTTTCTTCGGCTCATTCCATGCGCGAATCCGCAACGGGTATTCGTACTTCGAAGATACACTTTTCCTGCTGATACTACAATTAAATTTAAAGTAGCGCCTAATAATCGTATCTTAGTACCTCCTCCAATCCAAGAACAAATTGTTATAACTACAAACAATGGTAACGCCTTTGCGGTATTGCAGAGTACTTTTGTACTTGAAGGAATGTATTTACGTCATAATAACGGTTTTAGACGGGCAAAAATAAACGTGGACAGTCACATGGTTACCTTGATGACCTCAAAAGAAATCAGTGAAACTCCAGTAGGTCCCCATCGCCAAATGTCAACACACTTTCGTATAGACCGGGTCACCCGCATATAAAAGGCGATCCTCCTAAATAAAACTTAAACTTGTGCTGGTGTAGGATTGAATTATGAATCAATAAATAGGTTTTATCAAAAAATCTCAAAAAGATCTTCGTTATATTATTTTGGTATCAAGACAATGCACGTAAAAGTGACTGCCTTGTGAACAACTTTATGAAGCCGGTTGGTTTTTGTAGAGTGCTGTAGGAAATAATATTTCAAATTACTTGATATTTATGGAATGATATATTGTAGAGTTCCAATCAATCAACAAAAACTGCAGCTTGGTTAGATAACTGTTATTCAATATGAAAGACAAAAATACTTTCCAGAAAACATTATTCATCAAAAGATACTCTTCATCCTCATTTATCGCTCTCCTTTTCAAAAAGAGGTTAAATATTTCATTCACAAGTAATAAAATGTAAGTTGCAAATTGATTCGGTCCATTATTATGCCAAATAAATCAGTGCGCAACAATTTCTCAAGCGAGACTCTTCAGCGTCAGTTTGTCGCTGTCCATGTCAGAAGGAAGTCGAACCATAGAACAAACTTGCAAAGAATCAATTTTTTTATCCAAACATGATCGAGATAAAATATTGGCTAACCGAAATTCGGTGCATGGAAAAACGGGAAGTGTAGGTTATGTTTTCCGAAATGTAGTGAGAGTAGGAGAAATAATTTCTCTGTGTCTAGATAATTTGTACATAATTGCAAATATTGGTGACCGTCCCTGATTAATGTAGAATTCAAAGAAATCTTCTGAATTCTCTGAATTCTTTTGAAAGCATGGAATTCTTTTGAAAATCCTTGAATTCTCTTAAATAATTCAGGGCATAACTTGATTCATTTTTAATTTTCTGAATTTTTCTGAAAAACTGAAATTCTTTTCAACTATTTCCAAATTCATCAACGCTGCTTGACGCTGAACTACTGAATTAGGATGCACTCGTTTTCCTAATTCTGTGAAAGTCATTGAATTCAATGGAAATATTTGGATTTTTCAAATCTACTTTAAATGCTTCTAAAATCTTTAGAACTCACGTTGCCGTATTAAAGATTGCTTCAAGTCTTTTAAATTCGGTAGCATTCTCTGAATATTTTTTTCTGCAGATTTAGAAAAACAGGTACATCCTCATTCCGTAGTTATTCACCGTTAACCAAAGTTAATGAATTTGAAAATTGTTGAAAAGAATTTTTTGTTTCGATAAGAATGTAGGAAATTAAAAATGAATTAAGTAATATCCTAAATATTTCAATCTTCAAAATTTTTGAAAGATAACATGTGGAGTCTAAGAAACCAAGAGAATTCTGCAGAATTCAAAAGACTTAAAGGAATTTACAATAACTCAACGTGAATCCTAGAGATTTCAAGATAATTTAAAATATTTCAATGGAATTAAAAAACTTCTGCAGAATTCTGTAGAATTAACAAAAACAAGGAAGAAAGAGAGAGTTATTCAGGGTCGGTCACTGATTATTTGCAAGAATGTACGAATTATCTAGGCTTACTGAAATTATTTAATTTACGCTTACCAAATTTTGGAGAGCCTACATTTCCACATTTTCCATGCACCACATTTCAGTGAGCCAATATTTTATCTCGAATATGTTTAAATAAAAGAATTAACTTTCTTGCAAAAATATTTTACGTTTCGATTAATCTTCAGCCTATCCGATTCAAAAAGAAAAAAAGATTGGTATTCGCATTTTTTTTATTACTCGAGCTACGTGAAGTTACCGCTGTGGAAGAAATTGCTATTTGAAGTCGCACGCACCCTTATAACTAGATGTTGACTTATATGCAATTTTAATGCCCTGTAGTAATCTGAATATGCCGTGGAACCAAAAATGTTCTGCGCATTTTCGATTTGAATTTTTTTTCCATTTGCCATTACAAGGAACGAAAATACTCGTGGTTCGAAAAAAGATGTAGCAGGCTGTCGAGAGGACCTGCTAACTGACAGGTGTGTATGTGAAGACGCTGCAGTCCATTACCGCCTCCTGTGAATGACCTGGATTAACAACCAGAAGCCTTTGGATTTGACCTCTCATTGACTCATCATCTGTCTGTTGGAAGCTTGAAAGCTATCAAAGCTTGAAAGCTATCTCATCTGGAAATTATTGTGTGATAACGAACAACGCCAAACTTCAGAGGGACGTTTTCCAGGGCGATACCATGAGCCATTTGCTTTTCTTGCATCACATTTCTGCCTCTATCTCTTGCACTACGAAATTCTTCTGGACATCTCTGTTGCAACAGTAACCAGTGCGAGCATAAGGTCACTCATGTATCTTATATGGCTGGCCTGAAGATCTATGCCTCTGGTAAAAGCAAAATTCAAACTGCCATAAATATCGTCTGGAAGTACACAGTAGAGATTGGGATGAACTTTGAATTGGTTAAATGTGCCAAAATTCATCTGAAGGAAGGAAAGATTGTAGTCGATCTCAAAACCCCTGAACTTGTGGATATAGGAGTTATTAGATATCCTAATACTGAAGAGACCTATACATACCTGGGCGTGCCTCAAAGCCGCATTCAGGATGTAACATCAGTGAAAGATTCTCTCCGAATCAGATACAAGCATCTTCTTCGACAAATTTGGTCTTCCAATCTGTCGACGTTAAAGAAGGCATCTGCGACTAACATGCTTGCCGTCCCGGTCCAGCTTTGCTCGTTTGAGGTGGTTCAATGGACGAAGAATGGGCCCACGCTCGTTTTTCGTCTGTTTTTCATCTTTGTCAATGGCAGAGATCCTTTCCTCAAAATGGACAGGAACCACAAGATAATTGGTGAAGGAGCTTTCCTTTACAAAGCCGCGAAGCAAGTGATCGAGACTCTTGGCCTGAATTCTAACATCAGGAGTGAGGAAAGAGCATCACTCCATCTAGATGCTTCACTTCTGAAAGGCGAAGTGAAGAAAGCAAAAGTTGAAAAATTTCACCAACAGCTACTCGACAAGAAAATGCACGGAAACTTTCACAGTAATTTGGAAGAACAGTGCTTGTCGGAGAAGAAAATTTTGCTTTCCTCAGATCGTCGAGGCTTAATTCAGTTACAGAGGGTTTCATTTGTGCATGACAGAACGGTGTTATACCCACCTTAGCATACCGCGAACACATTTTTTGTCAAAAAGTTCTAAGCCGTAGGTACATAGAGTGTCATGCACATGCTGAGAACCTAGAACATACTATTAGGTTGTCCAACGCACGCAGGAACGACGTTTATCTACAGACATAATGCGGCCCTTAAAGTGCTTTATTACCATTTATGTCGTTCCTACGGTGTTGGCCGCGACCGTGCCTTGCCAAACGCTCCAAGGGAGATCTGTCCAATGCATGGATTTTATGTAATTTTTTCCACAGAATTGAATGGCGCTATTAGCTTTTCCGTATCTCTAAAAATTATACAAATTCTTTGATTAAAAATTTTTTAAACAATTTCGAAATCAATTTTTCACCAAAGTGGCACTTACATGGTTATGCAGTGATACCCTTCAATCGTAATATTTTAGAGTTCGGTTTGTTGAATTATATCTTAATTTTATACTATACAATTCTGAACATTTTAGTTTGAAATAATGTGATTTAAAATTGTTTGTTCATTCGGAAATCGCTTTTGAAAATAACGCTCCCTTAGATATGAGTATTTTATTCGCTAATGATATCATATGACAAATATGGCCGCTACCACCCAAATTACTACCTGATCCCATAATTAAGATAAAATCCTTCCCTTTATGCAGCTTGACGATTCATCATTCTATAAAAATATTTCAGGTGTTTGGAGATTCTTGGAAGAACTTTCTCCTAATTTAAGGAACTTCAGATAATCACGGTTGCAATGAACTAGAAACTTTTCGTGATTATATATTTATTCTGTGGTTTTGTTCTCGGGCACGTATATCGATATTCAAAAAGCCATAAAGTATCCAGTTTATAGTTCTACTCAGAAGGACTCGAGGTTAAAAAATCGAAATAATGACATCTCTAATTTTCTTTCGGCTCGTACGACTGTACGAGGGCCTCTTTTGCTTGGGCCTTTGGGACCGAGGGTGCGCTTTTCTGAACTTGTCATCATCCGCTTCTTGCTGGTGCTCGTTTTTCGAGTCTTCACACCTATTTCAACACATTCTTATTTCATCTGCCTTGTTCCGATCGAGGTTCCGACTAGAACTAGACGATCAAGATCAAGTGCCATTTGTCGCCCTAAACAGTCCGGCTTGTTTTGTCCTTCTAAATAGGGGAAGATTAACCAGACTTATCTTGTTATCCCAATTTGACACACCATTTTTCAAATTCAATCTAATTCGCTGATAAGAACTCACAACTTTCTCTTTACTGAACAATAGTAACAGGGGTGTCAAAAGTATTTGATTAGTTATGCAGGTCATGTGACTATGGGGCCGTGCATAAATTACGTAAAGTTTTTTTTCTGATAAATTAAGATTGAAAAGAAATCCATTTTATCATGAATAATTTTTAATTAATTAATTAAATAATTTTTTAATTTTTTTAAAATATTTTTTTCTTTATTTTATTATTATTTTTTTTTAATAAGCAACAAATTGATTCACAATTTAAAAATAAACTTCCCAAATATTGAACCACGTAAATTTTTTTGGTAAATTTATTTAGGAGTCATCCAAAAACAACGTAAGACGATTTGAGAGGGGGTAGGAGTTGGTAAAATCCTACTGTTTCTTGTCAATTAACAAAGTAGTTCAACTTTCAACCAAGTAATTCAATTTTTTTTTTAAATTACTTCTACAAAAAATCTAATAGTTGCTATTTTAACTAAGAGAATATTTTCATTTCAAATAAAAAACAGTCGAATTGTACAAAAAAGACAAATTTTCAACAAGAGTTGAATTTTTAATCAGGAAATATTTGTTAGTCAATGAAGACAAAAATTTCATCCAAAATATCAAATGTCAAATGGATGAATTTTTAAACTGAAAAATATGATTTTTGACCCGAAATTAGAATAGTTGAATTTTCATTTCAAAAAGTTAGTTTTTGATGAAAAAAAACGAACAAATTTTCTACAAATAGTTAAATTTTCTACCAAATTGCTTGATTTCCAAGCCAAAAAGACAAGTTACAAATTAGAAATTTAATTTTCAATGAAATAGTTGAAATTGAAGTAAAAAAAATTAATTTGAAACCAAAAAAAACGAACTTTCAACAAGGTTGTTCAATTTTCAAACCAAAGAGCTGAGCTTTCAACTGAAATTATGAATCTTTTATCATAAAAATAAAAAAACAAGAAAATATATTTTAATTTTTAATAAAAAACAGTTGAAATTAAACAAAAAAGACGAATTTTTAACAAAATACTTAAGTTCTTAACTAAAACCAATTAACTTTCAACAAAACTTTAGTATTTTTTACCCAAAAAAGTTATTTCCTACTAAAAACGACGTTTTTTAAAGAAAATAAATCAATTTTCAACCAAGAGGATTGATTATCTACCAAAAAAGTAGATTTTTCTACAAAATACATGAATTTTCAACCAAATAGTTGAATTTTCAAATAAAAAATGTCAATTGTAAACCAAAAATAGAATACAAAGTTAAATTTTCAGTTTGAAAAAATATAATTCTTAACCAAAATGATAAATCAAAAAAAGGAATTTTTTTTGTCGAAGTAGTTCAACATTCTACCAAATAGTTGGGGTTTTATGAAATTGCGGAATTTTCGAGCCAAAAATACGTATTTTCTACGAAACAGTTGAATTTTCAACTCGGGAATATGAATTTTCAATGAAAAAAGTTAATTTCCCACCGATAAAGATTATTTTTATTAAAAAGTTGAATTTTTAACCAAAGAAATTTATTTCATACTAAATAAGACGAATTTCAACCAAATACATCTATTTGCAACCGAATAGTTCAATTTTAAACTAAAAATATCAATTTTCAACCAAAAATAGAATAGTTCAGCTTTCAGTTAAAAATTTAATTTTGAACAAAAAAAAAAACGAATTATCATCATGGGTCGAAAAGGAGACCGTTTTCGGCAGTCTATTTTTGAATTGTGAATTTTTTTATGCTCTGTTTTCTTTCCATTAAATTATTCATAGAAAATTAGATTTCATTTCCATTCTTAAATCAAAAAAGTTAAATTTTCATACAAAGATATGAATTTTTAATTAAAATGTAGAATCTGCAAATAAAAAAATTAATATTTAACGAAGTAGTTCAACTTTCGACCAAATAGTTGAGTTTCTACCAAATTGTTGGATTTTCCAGTCAAAAAGACGAATTTTCAACAAAATACATACATTTTCAACCAAATAATGAAATTCTCAACCCAGAGGATTAATTTTCTATAAAAAAGTCGAATTTTTAACAAAAAACATGAATCATCAACTTTCAATTTTGAAATTTCAATTTTGAACCAAAAAAGATGGATTCTTAACCAGAAATTTAATAGTAGACTTTTCAACCGAAAAGAATGAACTGTCAACCAAAAATAGATTCTAGACTAAAGTGATAAAATTGAAAGTTTTTAAAACTAAATACTTACTGTTAATAACACATTTCATTTTGTAATTTTATAAAATTTAGGAAGATTTTCTTTTTTTATGGGGAGGTGGGGGGCGGAAGACAAATAAAGCTGATTGTATATTTCTGGAAAAATAAGATTTTTTTGATTGATTTATGTTTCAAAAATGGTTTCTGACCAAAATTGTCCGACAAGTTTCTTGAAATTTGAATTGACTCGGTAATGGATATTAAAAAAGAGATCTTTGATATGGCTCGAAAACCCTACGCGTTGTTCTGTTGTTAACGTTAGAAATTTGATATTCGAACGGTCTAGTGCATATTGTGGGTATACGAAATTGGAAAGGCATATAGGTACGCAGGATCATGGAATATAATACTGATACAATATTATACAATGGCCTATGCCAGCATGCCTGGGTCAAGACTACTCTTGCATTCTCGACTAGGGTAACAAAAAAAATTAATTTATTTTTTGTTTCGAAATTGAGAGATAAATGTTTTCAGGGTATCTGTTTTAATGGAGGAAAAAATTTCTGGGACATTTCCTGTCTTTTTCGGATCGCAAAAAATTGTTCACGTTCCTTAAAATACAAAAATTTAAACACTTACAGCTGCAAATTTTTTAATTTGAAGTAATCGAAACTGAATTCCAAATTAAAATAATCAAAGTGGAACTATTTTGAATTTTAAACTTTTAAAGTTGAAGCATAGAAAAATGTTTATGTAAAGGCTCAATAATTTAAACGTATAAAATGGAAGCTTTTAACACTTTTCAGTTAAAAAATTTTTCATCAAATATCGTCAGGCTACAAAATTTCCAATTTTTAATTTTTATGTATTGAACGATTTGAAGATTTCTGGTTAATAAGTATAAATTCACACTATGATTTTCAATTCTCTGATTAAAAATTGAAAAAAAAAAAATTTTTTTCATGCAAACTTTTTAAATTAGAATTTAAATTATTTAACATCTCAAAGCATACCAAGTCTTGTTTGAAGAAAGTCGATTGGCAAATTAATAGTCACCCAATGAACTCTCAGTAGGGAATTTATGAGATTTAAAAAAAAACTCTGATCATCTTTCTGTAATTCTTCAAAACTGCATTTTTAAATTCTTTAAAATGAAAATGTAGGCTTGAAAATAAAGATTCAAAACGGAAATTTGTTTGAACTACGCATTGTAAACTGAATGATTTCATAATTGAAAAAGTTAACAATTGAACTTAAGATTTAAAAAAAATTGATATCAAACGTATTTTGAAATGCATTTTAAAATCTGATTGGATAGATCTTTCCTCTAAAAATTTGTAATATTCCCGGTGACAAAAAATAAATTCCCTGTCATTTCCCAGTTTTTCCCGGTTTTCCCGGCCTCAAAAAATTCCCGGTCATTTCCTGGTTTTCCCGGCTTCTTGGTCCAGCGACCACTCTGGTTTCTTCATTCCAATTGAGAAAAATCTATCAACTTCTAATTAAAAAACGTTTGTAAAAAAATTAGATCCCTCTCTAGCAAATTAAAGTTACTTCTATATTTCAAATAATAGATATAGTTGTCACAGAACTCAGGTTTTGAAATTTTATGTATTTTCTGGTTTTCAGATTTTCAGACGAATAATTTTTAACAAATTTCAGATCAATTTCTCAATTTTTTATGCAATTCACTCAAATTTTCAAATTAAATCCTTCAAAACTGAACAAGATTGAATTATTAAAAATTCTAAAACTTCAAGATTATACAATTTAAATGTGTACATAACACTCTTTAAGCGAAAACCTTAAACATTAAGCAATTTCAGATAAGGGATCTTAAAAAAATGTTAAGTCTACTCCAGATATTTGAAATATTTTGAAAGATAGGAAACAATTTCGATTATATTTTTTTCTTTGTTTGAATGATATTAGAATGAAACCGTAAAAATTATACAATCTCAAAATTGAAGATTTTTTTAGTGAACATTTTCAAATCAGATTTGAAATTAATTTTGAAGAATTTAAAAGCGCATCGTTTAATATTGCATTATTTTCTGTGACTTATTGCTTCGAGTTCTTATTTTTCGAACATTTAAATTCTCTTCTATGAAATTATTGTAATTGCAGACTAGCAGTTAAATAAATTCACACAATTTATCAAAATTCCATGCCTTTCCATGTATTCTTCCTTTTCCACAAGAAATCAAATCTTTCGTAATAAAGAAGGAACCAATTCCTAAATTCAATTTACGCCTGCCTTAGGAAAAGAAAGACTTTCTCTTCTATTTCTAAATTACCATCTATTAGACCTTTATAGTTTGCTTATTAATGCTAAAAAACTGATTCGGTATCAATTTGGAGTAGAATCGATATTACCAAAAATCCCGAAGAAGGTCCCAGGTATTTTCTACCTCCTTGGGTGGTCAAATTTTTAGGTTTCGAACGTATAGAATCGAAAATTCAGAATTTCTCATTAACGGAAAAGTTATGTGTTCCAGATTTCTAAAGATAACGGGTCGGGACTGACCTAATGTGAAATTAAACACACTGTTACTTTTCACGGATCAATTTAAGAGAGTCGCCAAATCCTTAGCGGTAATTAAGAAGAAAAAAGGAAAGAAAGTTATTTTGGTACAAAAAGGTAAAGAAGGCGGACAGGACTCTAAAAAATGATAGAAAAATAATAAATGACTATTTCTTGCATACTTTTTTCCCTTTTTCTCGTATTTTATGTTTACTTTCCTTCCAGTTATTAATTTCTCAAAGAATTTATCGATTTAGAAAAACAGTTCAAGATTTTCCTATAATATTCTTAGGGATCGTCCATAAACTACGTTATCTGAACAAAGTTTGGATCCGTATCATGCCAACCCACAGAAAGTCACATTCAGGCATATTGAGAGAAGTCTCATTTGCGGCAAGTCACATTTGCGGTAAGTTATACTGCGGTAAGTCACATTGCGACATCTCTCATTCGGAATAAATGTGTAGTCCACAAAAAATTAACAAAAAGTAGTGGGGAACATGAATTATTTCTGTAAACAATTTCAGCAGTGCCTCCCCCCCCCACACACAGGGCATTGGAAAGAGTTAGGAGTGTAAAATACATTATTTTTGCGACAGCCAATTTTTTTTGGACTTCAAATTTTTCTGAATGAGAGGTGCTACAATGTGACGTGCCGCGAATTTGACTAGCCGCGAATGTAACTAGCCGCCAATGTGAGTGTGACTTGCCGAATTTTTTCCAATTTCATGTGGACTTCAAAGTTTTTCGAATGAGAGATGCCGCAATGTGACTTGACGAAATGTGACTTCCTGCAAATTTTCCGCAAATGTAACTTACCGGGAGAAGCCGTGACTCAATCCTCAAAGTTGGCGAAGTATTTTTTTTTCAAGATTTCTTCTTTTACCTTCCGTTTTAAATAAACTTTCTGTTTTCAACCGTTTTCTCATTTTGTCGCTTAAATGCGAACTGAATTAACAGTACTCAATAAGTAAATCTAAATAAATGTGGTTGAGAAGACTACTATTATATTTTTGGTTCGGTATTCATCTCATTTGGTCAAAAATTCGACTATTTTATTGAAAATTCTACTATTTGATTAAACATTTATTTTCTCTCTGTTGAAGATTCATCATTTTAGTTAAAAAGTCATCTCTTTGACTGAAAATTCAACTATTTTGTTGAAAATTATTTTCAGTTAAGCATTAATTTTGTTAAATAAAAATGTAACTATTCCATTTTTAGTTGAAAATTGATATTTTAAATTAAAAATTGATCTTTTTTATTTGTAAATTTAACTATTTTGTTGAAAATTCATGTATTTTGTTGAACATTTATTTTTTTGGTAGAAAATTAATCTTCTTGGTTGAAAATGTATCCTTTTGGATTGAAAATGCTACTGCTTGGTTGTAAATTAAACTGTTTTGGTTAAGGATTAAACTATTTTGAAAAAATTGGTCTTTTATGGTAGTATGCAACTATTTTCTATTCTAAATAAAAATATTTTTTGGTTGAAATATCAACTATTACATGTTTCGTTTAGAATTCATCTTTTTGGGTTAAAAAATTAACTACTTGGTTTAAAGTTAACGTACTTTTTGAGAAATGTATGTTTTTATTGAAGATTTATCATTCTAGTTGAAAATTTCCGTGTGAAAAATGAAACTTCGTTGAACATAATTTTTCTTTTTGGCAAAAAAATACAATAGTTTGGTAGAAAATTGAACTAACTGGTTGGAAATGTTTTTTTTTGTTTGTTAAAGATTCATGTTCTTATATAAAAAAACTCAAATATTGGTTTAAAAATTAAGCTATTTTCATGAAAATGTCATTATATTAAGTAGAAAAGTAATTTATTTGTTGAAAAATCATATTTTCGGGTTGAAAATTCAACTTTTTTAGACATAATTCATCTTTTGACTTGAAAATTCAATAGTTTAGATACTATTTGGTTAAAAAGGAACTTTTTTGTTCAAAATTGATATTTTTGATCGCAAATTTAACTATTTGGTTGAAAATTTACCTTTTTCGTTGAAAGTTGAACTACTTTGATAAAAATTAGTTTTTTTCAAGATTCACCTCTTTCGTTGAAAATTGAACTTTTTTGTTGAATTTTTTGTTTGTTTGTTAAAATTTGATTTTTTAATTTGAAAATTTAACTAATCCATTTTTTGTTAGAAATGTATCCTTTAGAGCTGAAAAAACTACAGGATAGAAAAGTTACGTATTTGGTAGAAAATTCATGTACTTGGTAGAAAAATCAAGTATTTTCTTGAAAATGTGTCTTTTCGGTTAGATAATCAAACTTGTTTGTTGAAAGCTCATCTGTTTAGTTGAAGATTGAACTATTTGGTTAAAAATCGGCCTTTCTTGGTTGAATTCAACTGGTCGAAAATTCGTCTTTTTGTAGAAAATTCATCTTTTATTGTTAAAAAATCGTCTTTCTTGAATAAAAATAAACTTTTTTGTTGAAAATTCAACTTTTTTTTTGTCTTTTTAACTTAAAACTTCAATTAATTTTGGTTGAATTTTAATCTAGTTTGTCTGAAAATTCAACCATTTGGTTGAAAATGCATCTTTGTACGTTAAAAATCCAACTGTTTGGTAAAAAATTCATCTAGTTTGTTAAAAATATTAAAACTCTCAAGAATTTAAAGTGTTTAAATTGAATTTAATATTGTATTTACATGAATTTTATTTGAAAAATTTATTTCTCCATTGGTCCCCTATTTTCTTAAAAAATCACCCCCCGTTTTGAGAGAATTTTGGGCTATGTTAATTGGGGGAGGGTGGCGTAAGACAAAACAACGGTCGTCAAAGGGGGAGGGGGGGCAAAAGTATCCCAAAATTGGTAACGTATTTTATGGATGGTCCCTTATCTTAATTGACTTTTTTTACTTCAGATATTTGACATGCTTGTTATCTTCTCTACCCACTCAAGGTTTTGACATTTATTTCCGATTCTGGTTTGTCTCTATCAGGGAGGATTTTAAAATCACTGTCGCCAGACTTCGACTAAATTCAATAGGGGGTGGTCCTGAGTTTTGACCGCCGACAAAGTTACCAAAGAGAAGAGCGAAAACACAAGCCGCCCGCCTATGAACAGCCCCAAGCCGCCTTCTAATATTAGTGCCAGAAAAATAAGGACAACACAGTGCCCAAAAAATCAACCGTAACGACCAATTACGTATCGGCGGCTGCCGAAGTACACGTTGACTACTCAAAAATAAAACAAACATTGCTAAGCAAGACCAACGCTAATTCCAAACCAAACATTTATCAGTGATTACTTTTTTACTCAGATGAAAAAGTTAACCACCTTCAAGAAATTATTTCCAAGAAAGTCATTGGCAATCTATTTTTCATGTAAAAAAATGATTAAAAAATCATAGATAAAAATATCAGTATAAATTGATATAGAAAAATTATGTATAATTCATTAATTCTGTACACATTGAAGCTCCTACGTTTTCACTCGCTTTTCGCGTTAAAATTAGTGAATTTTAAAATGCGTGGTGCACAATCTGAACATTAGTCTCTTTTAACGACTTAGTTTCAAGGTCCTAATTTAATAATGCTTTAACTTTTAAACGAAGTTTGGCATTGTTTTTTTTAACACATTAAGTTTGAATTCATTAATGTTGAAGTTTTCCAATGAGGTATTTGCACTTTTATTTGCACTTTTTTGCAGCCAAATTCACTTCGTTGAGTGCTGAGGGGAAAACAATGGACCAGATGCATGGGATTCGGTCTATTTTTGCCCTATTTCGCTAATATCTTCGTAAAAAATAATTTTTTCTATATAAATGTATTCGAAAAATAGTTTTTAATTTTTAAGAACTATTTAATGAAATAACGAAATGATAATAATTATTTTTTATCACGAGGATATTACAAAAATGAATTTTTGTCCCATGCATTTGGTTCTTTGTTTTCCCCTCAGCACTCAACGAAGTGAAGTTAGCTGGTGGTTGAAGTGAAAATAGCTAATTCGAAAGCATATAATTTTCAAGTTTTTAGAACGTTTAAACTTTGAAGGTTCACAATATTTAAAATTCTTTAATTTCAAACAGTGAAAATTACTAATTTTTTTGTTAAAACAAATCACTTTTTTTGTAAAAATATATCCAATCACTTTGAATGTCACTTGATTCTAAATTATATGACACTTAATAATATTTACCACCTTTAAACTTCATATGATTTCAATTTAAAATTATAGTTTTGCACTAAACTTTTCTTTTGCTTCAAAAGCTTAAATTCGAAAATCTCTGATTGGGAATTTCTTAATTTTTAGAAGCTTCGAATTTCGGACTTCACAATGCTGTAGTTTCAGAGTTCAAATATTGAAAAGATATATCAGGACAATATCACTATTCAATCTTTTCATATTGCAAAATTTCATGTTAAAAGCTTTGATAGTCAATTTTTAATTAGATAATTTTAGATTTTAATATTCTAAATTGTTTGGTTTCAATTTTAAGCGTACAAAATAGTAATATTTTTTACACACTGTCTATGGTTACAGAATTTTCCGTAACTCTAACCCCTTTTCCAGCTCGTTCAGGATTAACGTTACGGAAAATTCCGTAGCCATAGACAGTGCCTATTTTTTAAATTCTTTGAAATCGTAGAGTATTAAACTGAAAGACTTAATAGTTGCACAATTTTTAGTTTAAAGGATTTTTAATAAAGCAATTTTGAAATTAATACCACCATAATAAATTCCAAACGATAAAAAATTATAGGACAATAATTTCTGAAGTTCAAGCCTTAAAAGTGAGAAGATTTGAGAACCAGGCATTAAAAATGGAATTTTTTAAAATTTGAATATGTTCCAAAATATTGATCATTTTAAACTCAACTTAAAAAAAAGAACACTTTCGAATTGAAAAGCCTTAAATTGTGCAATTCCAAACATCGGAATCACATATATAAGAATCTTGTTTTGTATTCTTTTTTTTTATATTTTTTATATTTCAATGTAATATCTTAAAATTGTTCCATCCTTGTTTGACGCGATTTAATAAATAAATCATTAAAATTTTTAAAATATTTGTTTGGAAAAATTTAAGACAAAAAAATTTATTTAAATATTTACAATTTAATTGAAGCAGTCTGAAATGTATCATTTTTTAGAGCTTCTGTTGAAAAATTGTTCAATCTCAAATACTTTCAATTACAAACTATCCAATTTTAAACGCTTTTTTCGAAATGATGCAAGTTCAATACCTTTTCATTCCATTCGAAATATTGTCCCTTTTCAAAATGTTACCTATTCTAAAATAGTGTGTATTAAAACGTTTTCAGGTCGAAATAATTCACTATATATTTTTAAATTTTAAACGTTTTCAATTTGAAATTATTAATTATTCTTTCAAAAATGTAAATAACTTATTATACAAACATATATTCAATAACAGAGTTTTAAATTGTTTATATTTTTGATGTTATGATATAAAAATCCAGAGACGACTGCCATTACTGCTAGTACACAATAATAAAAAAGAGTTTCGTAAAATTTAGTGCATATAATTTTGAAAAAGGAGTGTTTAAAAGTTGACAATGAAAATTGAATCTTGGGTGGCTGTATCGGAACGGTTCCTCACAAAGAATTCGTTACAGTATGGGGGGAGTGTCTAATTATCGCTGCCTTGAGAAATTATGAAAACTGGAATAATATGACAAACCGTCTAACAGCCTAACCTGGGACGTTTCGGTCAGTCGAAGGGCCGACAAATGGGCGCCACTCTGAGCTGCCACAACTCATAAATTGCAGTAGCTGAGAAAAAGGATAAACCGAATCCCCTTTTTGAAATTCAGTCTAAATCCGAAATAACCAGAGGAAGATATTTCATAAAAAAATATACCCACAAGATTTTATAGAAAAATTTTAATGATGGGGAAAAAAAGAAAGTATCCTCGCGCGCTTTGCGCTCGCCTTAGTTCAAAGTACAATGCATATACAGAAGCTTACTTTCAAATATTAGTGAACTATCAAAACTCCTAATTTTAAAGAGATCATTAAATTTGTTTTGATTTTAGATAAAAAGAAATTCAATTTACTTGAGACTCTATCAGCCTTCAGGAACACATTGTCATTACAATAATGGCGCTTCGCGTTCCATTTTTTGTATTTATTTATATAATTTCTAATCATTTATTAAATGACAATAATTTATTGTATATGTGTATACTAGGGTGTCCAAAAATTTTTTTTTCGAGTTTTCATGGGGACAACCCCCAAATTTGTTCAAATCCACCCAAGAATGAATCAATTTTTTTTGTTTTGAAAAAAATGATATTTAGGGGGCCGCAAGTCCCATGAAGTTTAACATGTATTTCTCATAAGAAAAAAATACGATTTTGTAAATCTTATTCAGAATCCTCAATATAATCTCAATCGAGTTGAAACTCAACATTTCTCTTCACAATTAGCCATAGAATACGAATAAAATATCACTTTTCAAATATTGAATCAAGAAAAAATTTCTTTGAATGGAAAAAACCTTTTTTTGACTGATATGCAATGAATATTTTTCTTTGATTCTAGAAATTTCTGCTTTAAATCGGGAAAAGTTTTATCCCACTGATAGCCGATGAATATTTTTCTTCAAATCGAATAATTATTCTTTGAAGAAAATAAACTTCTTTGAATCAAAGAAAATTTTATTTTACTGAGAGCCAATGAATATTTTTCTCTAAGTCAAATAAATTTTCTTTAAATAAAATAATCTTCTTTACTTCAAAAGAAATTTTCTTCAAATTAAAGAATCTTCTTTAATTCATAAGAAATTTTCTTCAAATTAAAGAATCTGCTTTAATCCATAAGAAATGTTCTTTGAATTAAAGAATCTTCTTTAACTCATAAGAAATTTCTTCGAATCAAAAAACCTTCTTTGAATCGAAAAAATATTTCTTTGAATTGAGAAACCCTTTCTTTGACTGATATGCAATGAATATTTTTCTTTGATTGTCGAAATTTTTGCTTTGAATCAGGACAAATTTTATTTTACTGATAGCCGATAAATTTTTCTTTAAATCGAATAATTATTATTTGAATAAAATAAACTTCTCTGAATCAAAGAAAATTTGATTTTACTGGGAGCCAATGAATATTTTTCTTTGATTCAAATAAATTTTCTTTAAATAGAATAATCTTTCTTGTTTCAGAAGAAATTTTCTTCAAATTAAAGAATCTTCTATAATTCATAAGAAATTTCTTAAAATCAAAATATCTCCTTTGAATTAAAAGACATTTCTTTGAATGAAAGAAACTTTTTTTTTTGACTGAGATGCAATTTACATTTTTCTTTGATTCTAGAAATTTTCTTTGATTCGGGAAAAGTGATTCTACTGGGAGCCAATAAATATTATTCTTTCATAAAAAATTTTTTTTTGAAATAAAATGATCTTTTATGAGTCTAAAGAAATTTCTTTGAATAAAAAAAAAATTATTTTAGTAAGAGATAAAAAATATTTTTCTTCCATTTAAAGAAATTTTCTTTAAATGAAAGAATTCTTTTAATCGGAAAAACTTTTATTTTACTGGGAACCAATTAATACTTTTATTTGAGTCATATAAATTTTCTTCGAATAAAATAATCTTTTTTGTGTCAGAAAAATTATCTTTAATTGAAAGAATCTTCTTTAATACATAAGAAATTTCTTTGAATCTAAAAATATTCTTTGAATCGAAAAACATTTGAATGAAAGAAACTTTTTTTTGACTGAGATGCAATTAACATTTTTCTTTGATTCTAGAAATTTTCTTTGAATCGGGAAAATTGATTCTACTGGGAGCCAATGAATATTATTCTTTTATTCAGAAAACTTTTCTTGAAATAAAATGACGTTCTTTGAGTCTAAAGAAATTTCTTTGAATATTGTTGAATATTTTTCTTTGATTCTTGAAATTATCTTTGAATCAGGAAAACTTTTATTTTACGGAAAGCCAATCAATATTTTTCAATGATTCAAAAAAAAATTTTATGAAATAAAGTATCTTCTTTGAATAATACGAAATTTCTTTGAATCAAAAAACATTTCATCGAATGGAAGAAAATTTTTTTGACTGAGATCCAATGAATATTTTTCTTTTATTCAAAAAACTTTTTTTGGAATAAGATCATATTTTTTGAGTCAAAAGAAATTCCTTTAAATTAAAGGAAACTTTATCTCTCTGGGAATTAACGAATATTTTTCTTTGATTCAAGAAAATTGTTTCTGAATAAAAGAATCCTTTTTAAATTATAAGAAATTCCTTCAAATCAAAAATTTTCTTTGACTCGAAAAAATTTCTTTGAACGAAAGAAACTTTTTTTGACTGAGGTCCAATGAATATTTTTCTTTTATTCCAGAAATTATCTTTGGATCGAGGAAAGTTTTATTTTATTGGGAAACAATCAATATGTTCCTCTCATTCAAATATTTTTCTTTCGAACAATATAATCTTTGAGTCAAACGAAATTTCTTTGAGCAAAAGAAAATTTTATTTCAATGAAAGCTAATGAATATTTGTCTTTGTTTTGAAGAAAATTTCTTTGATTAAAAGAATCTTCTTAAAATCATAAGAAATTTCTTCAAATCAAGAAATTTTCTTTGAATCGAACAAAATTTCTTTGAATGGAAGAAACTTTTCTTTGGCTGAGATCCAGTGAATACTTTTTTCTGTTTCTAAAAACTTTATTTGAATTAAGGGAATTTTTATTTTTCTGATAATCAATGAATATTTTCCTTTGATGCAACACAAATTTTGCTTGAATCAAAGAATCTTGAATTGAAAGATTCTTCTTTAAATCAAACAATTTTCATTGAATTAAAAGAAGTTTCGTTGAATGATTGACCGAGATTCAATGAATATTCTTCTATTATTCAAAAAGATTGGAAACTCTCTTTAAATCAAAGAATCTCGAATCAAAGGATTCTTCTTCGAATGAAATTTTCTTTATTGAATTAAAAGAACTTGGTTTGGAAAAGAAAATTTTCTTTGAATAAAAAAATTTTCGTTGAATCAATTAATCTTATTTGAATCTAAGAATCTCGAATCAAAGGATTCTTCTTCAAATGAAAATATTTTCATTGAATTAAAAGAACTTGGTTTGGTAAAAATAAATTTTCCTTTGAATGAAAGCATTTTCGTTGAATCAAAAAATCTTGAATCGAAGGATTCTTCTTCAAATGAAAATATCTTCATTCAATTAAAAGAACTTGGTTTGGAAAAAAGAAATTTTCCTTTGATTTAAAGTATTTTCCTTGAAAAAATTAATCTTATTTGAATCAAAGAATTTTGAATCAATGGATTCTTCTTTAAATGAAAATATATTTATTGAATTAAGAGAACTTGGTTTGGAAAAAAAATTTTTCTTTGAATTAAAGAATTTTCTTTAAATCAAAGAATCTTTTTTGAATCCAAGAAACTTTTCTTTGACAAAGAGTCAATGAATATTTGTCTTTGATTCAGAGAAATTTTCTTTAAATGAAAATGAATTTGTTTGAATCAAAAAATCTTTATTGAATTCAAAGAAATCCAGTGAATATATTTTTTGTTTATTCTAAAAATTGTCTTCGAATTAAGGAAACTTTTATTTTACTGAGAATCAATGAATATTTTTCTTTGATCCAACACAAATTTTGCTTGTATCAAAGAATCTTGAATTGGAAGATTCTTTTTTAGATACAAAAATTTTCATTGAATTAAAAGAAATTTCGTTCAATGGTTGACCGAGATTCAATGGATATTTTTCCATTATTCAAAGGATTGGAAACTGTCTTTAAATCAAAGAATCTCGAATCAAAGGATTCTTCTTTAAATGAAAATATCTTTATTGATTTAAAAGAACTTGGTTTGGAAAAAAGGAATTTTTCTTTGAAATAACGAATTTTCGTTCAATCAATAAATCTTATTTGAATTGAAGAATATTTTCTGAATCCAAGAAACTTTTCTTTGACAAAGAGTCAATTAATATTTGTCTTTGATTCAAAGAAATTTTCTTCGAATGAAAATAAATTTTTTTGAATAAAAAAATCTTTATTGAATTCCAAGAAATTTCTTTGTATCCAACATTTTTTTCTTGGCTGAAAATCAATAAAAATTTTCTTTGATCCGAAGAAATTCGTTTAATTTGAACAACATTTTTTTGATTCAAATCCAATTAATATTCTCCTATGAGTCAAATACATTTTTTTGATTTGAAAAAACTTTTCTTCAAACTGAGAGCCAATGAACATTTTTCTTTGATTCAAAAAAATTTTCCTTCAATCTTTTTTCGAAATGGAATATAAATTGTTCTCGTATCCTGGAAATAAAAATTGACTTATATAACAAAAAAAAATCTTGCATATAGTATTACTTGTTAGTCGGAAGAACATGGTCACGTATCACGTGTCACTTATAACAAGCTATTACTCTCAGCCACTATAATTGTCACCTTCCAAATCACAGACCTTTATATAGTGTTCACCTGCCTTCCTTTTCATTCAAAGTTTATAAATTGTCAACTTTTTATATCGATAGTCAAATCGAGTCCCCATATGCTTTTCAAAAGCAGAAAAAAAATTTTTTAAATAAGGGGTCGTCCATAAACTACATTATCAATTTTGTCACACCGTCGCACAGTGTGACAGTGTGATTTGTTGAATAACAAATTTTTAAACAATAAAAAAAAATCAAATCACACGAATTTTCAACAAAATACATCAATTTTTAACAAAATTGTCGAATTTTAGAGCCAATAGGATAAATTATCTATAAAACGGTTAAATTTTCAACCCGAAATTATAAGTTTTCAACAAAAAAGTTAATTTTCTACGAAAAAGATACATTTTGAAACAAAAAGTTTACTTTTTGAAAAATTATTGAATTTAAACCAAAAATACGAATTAAAAAAATAACATAAATTTCCAACCAAATTGAGAAAATGGAATTTTTAACAAAAATGTTCAAACCAAGCAATGATTTTTTAAACCGGAAAATAATTTTCTAAAAGTGAAATAGTTGAATTTTCAAACAAGGAAGTGAATCTTTAAAAAATATAAATTTATAAAAAACTAGTTCAACTTTCAATAAAGTAGTGAAATTTTTAAATAAAAATTATGAATTTTCAACCAAATGGTGAAATTTTAAAACAAAAGGATGAATTTTACAGCTAGAAAATTATTGTTCAACCAGCATCACGAATTTTCAACACAATAACCTATTTTTTAACAAAATTTTTGTATTATAAGCCAAAACCTTCCAATCCGGAAATATAATTTTAGAACAAAAAAAATTAATTTCTTACAAAAAAGTTTAATTTTCATGAAAATAGTTTAATTTTTAACCCAATAGTTGAAATAAAAATATGATTTAAAAAAACAAATAGGCATGCATTTTTAACCAAGAAGATTAATTTTTAACACAAAAAAATTTTTGACAAAATACATTAATTTTCAACTATAAAAGATCAAGTTTTAATGAAAAATATAAATTTCCAACCAAAAAATTGAATAGTTACATTGTTAGTTAAAAAAAAATTAATTCTGAACCAAAAAAAAGCATTTTCAACAAAATAGTTACTCTTTTCAACAAAAGAGATGAATTCTCAACTAAAACCATAAATCATATAAAATGTAAATTTTCTAACAGTGGAATAATTAAATTTTCAAGCAAAGAGGTGAATTTATGAAAAAAATAACTTATAAAAAAATGGTTTAACTTTTAATCAAGTAATTCAATTTTCAAACAAAAAAATTAATTTTCCTGCAACAAGATTAATGCTCTACCAAAATGAAAGAATTTTTGAAGACAAGAAGATTAACTTTCAACAAAAGACATTAATTTTCAACAAAATTGTTGAATTTTAAAGCAAAAAGGAAGAACTATCCACAAACTTGTTGATTTTTCCACCCGAAAATATGATTTTTCAACAACAAAATTATTTTTCTAGAAAACAGTGAAATTTCCATAAAAATAATTTAATTTTTAACTAAATATTTGAATTTAAACCATAAATATGAGTTTTTAACAAAAAAGTTCATTTTTAATGGAATATTTAAATTTTCTATCAAATTTTTTAATTCTTAACTAAACGAGATTAAGTTAGACCCAAAGAGTTGCATTTTTAATTAAAAAGGATGAATTTTCAACCAAGTCAAACAAAAATGAAATATTTGCATTTTTAGTTAAAAAATTAATTAAAAAAAAATAAACAAAATGGTTACACTTTTCAACACAAAAAATGATTTTTTAACCCAGAAATTAATTTTCTAAAAGTTAAATAGTTATATTCCCAAAGAGGTGAATCTTAAAAAATATGAATTAAAAAAAAAAACTAGTTTAACTTTCAATCATGTGTGTTTAATTTTCAACTAAATATGATTTTTTAACAAAAAAATTCATTTTATGGCGAAAAGTAAAATTTTCATAAAAACTATTCACTTTTCTGAAAGTCAAATAGATAAATTTTCAAACATAAAGGTTAATTTTTAAGAAAATGAATTTTTTTTAAATTAGTTTAACTTTTAATCAAATCGTTTAATTTTTAACTAAATATGATTTTTCGACCGAAAAATTAATTTTTTACCAAAAAGTAAAATTTAAATACAAATAATTTAATTTTTGACTTAATATTTCAGTTCAAGCCAAAAATATAAATTTTTCACGAAAAAGTTCATTTTTAACCGAATATTTTAATTTTATACCAAATTGTTGAGTCCTCAACCAAACTAGATTAATTCAGCCAAATCTGTTGCATTTTTAAATAAAAAGGAGAAATTTTCAACCAAGAAGATTAATTTTGGAATAAAATGCGATTTTTAACCAAACACATGAGTTTTTAACTAGAAAAAAATTCATTTTTAATAAAAAAATATTAATTTAAAAACAAAAATGGTTTACATTGTTAGTTGAAAAATTAATTTTCAAACAAAAAAATTTAACAAAATAGTTGCAATTTTCAACAAAAGAGATGAATTTAAAGACAAAATGATGAATTATTCAAAAAAATGAATTTTCAACAAAAGAGTTTATCCCCAAAGATGATTTTTTGACCCAGAAGTAATTTATGGAGGAAGCTTAATAATCGTGAAAAAATTCAAAGCTTGAAAGTTAATTATTAAATAATGTTTTATATTACAATTTTTAACACTTTCGAGAAAAACACAGGAAGCTTGCAATTATCGAAATACTAATTAAATATGGAATGAAATATTAAACCTGTAGCAATGGGCTCAACCCGTTGGCTGAAAGTTCTGAACAATTTTAATTGTAATAGGTATCGATTGCTTGGAAAGCTGGCAGTAGAAAATCGTTTCCAACTGTTCGCAAGTACCACATTAAAATTATTAACTGATCCTGCTGGAAACTCTGGATTTATTAACGCAATTGTCGAAAAAAAATAAAGTCAGCAATAAAAAGAATATAAATTTGAAGAAAAAAAACACAAAAATTGTATAAACAATAGGGTGGTATAAATTTTTTTCTCTCGAATTCTTATGAATAACGCCCGGGTTCGAATCCACACAAAAGTACATTTTTTTTTCAATTATGTATGCAAATTGTTTCAAATACATAAAATACTACTTCATACTGATAATTATATGTTCAGACAAATTGTTTAAACAATTTGATATTGTGTTTAGAAATTTTCTCTTAGAATGGAGACCGAAAGTCGCGGTTTTTTCACAAATTTTCTACTTTTTGTCCAATTTTGAATTGAAGAAAGGTGATTGTTCATTAATGTTAACAAACATGATTCTTTGAACAATTTTTCATTATTGTTCATAATATTCTCTTAGCATAATGCTGGAAAATTGCAGTTTTCTCTGAAATTTTCATTTTTTCGTTCACTTTTCACTTGTTGTAATTGGGATGATAATTTAAAGTTAACAAAATTATTTGTTCGAACAATTTGTTATTATAATTAATAATATTTAATTTGAATAATGCTGGAAAGTTGTGGTCTTTTTTCTGAAATTTACAATTATTTGTCTACTTTCAACATAGGGTGAGTTATTAATTATTTCAGTTTAGAAATAATAATTATTTAAACAGATTTTTTATTGTTTATAACTATCTTCTTCTTTATTATAGCAATATCGTTGCGGTTTCTTTTAAAATGTTCAACTTTTTACGTACTTTTTACTTAGTAAATTCATAAATGATGCAAGTTACCAAACATAGTTGTTTAAACAATTTACAATTGTTTATAACTATATTATCGTATATATGTTCTAAAAAGTTGCTGTTTTCTCTGTACTCTTAAACTTTCTTTCAACAATTATAATTAAATTATTATAATTATTGATTTGTTTAAAAAAATTTTTTTAACTGAAATAATTATTAAGTCATTCCACGTGAAGAATAGAAAAGTAGTTAAAAATTTCAGAAAAAACTGCAACTTTCTGATATTATTCAAAAAAATTATTGTTAAAAAAAATAAAAACTTGTTTGAAAAATTAACTTTGTTAACTCTAATTAATTATTTACATAACTCCAATCTAAGAATGGAAAAAAAGTTTTGAAAATTCAGAAAAAAATCGCAAATATGTAGTATTAATATAGAAGAAGATAGCTATAGACAATAATAATTTCTTTACACAATTATTTTTGCTATATTAAATTAAATATTGATTCACCTCAAGCTAAAAATGAACAAAAATTGAAAATTTCAGAAAAAACGGCAATTTCTGGAATTACTCAAAGATAATATTATTATTAACAATAATAGTAAATTTTTTAAACATTTATGTTTGTTAACATTGATGAACAAGAAGATTAACTTTCGACAAAATTGTTAAATTTTAAATCGAAAAGAACGAATTATCTACAAAGTTGTTAATTTTTCTACCCAAAAATATTATTTTTCACCCGAAAAATTAATTTTTTACCAAAAAGTATGATTTTCATAAAACTCATTTAATCTTTAACTAAAAATTTAAATTTTCAATAAGGAGATGAATTTTTAACTAAAATTATTTGCAAATTTGACAAAAATTGGAAAATTTTTGAAAAAACCGTGACCTCTTATCTCCATTCTAAAAGAAAATTTCTGAAAACAATAATAAATTGTTTAAACAATTAATGTAACTTTCTAATTACCAGTATAAAGTAGGGTTTTATGTATCAGAAATAATCTGCATATAAGAAAAAAAATCACATTTAGCGCAAAAAACTCATTTGTTCACTTATGGGGTTTTTTCGGGACCCAATAAAACGGACGTATGGGGTTATATTTAAAAAGTAATTTTTTATTTGCATTCTATGGCTAATTTTGAAGAAGAATATTAAGTTTCAACTCGATGAACCTAATTATTTCTAAATTAATCATTTTTACTTTCTGAAAAAAAATCTTTCTCCTTCGCTCCGGTGGGAATCGAACCTCACGTCTTCCGATTGCCAGACTTATTTCTGTTTCTAAGGAAATAAATTAATATCGCCCATCTAAAATTTCAGTAAATGTTCCGATTCAGAATTTTCTGCCTAAAATTTATATTTTGCTTGATAAATATTATATTGCAAATTAATTATTCGAATTTCTCTTTAAAGTTAATTTCCAATAAGTCTAAAGAGAATTTAGGTACACAAAAAAAAATTTCTTTCCAATAAATAAGTATCTCAGAATTATATTAATTAAGTTAAATTAGTGTAATTAAAAAAATGAAAAGTACGAAAAAAATTAGAGTTTCTTCAGGGTTTCTGTTCTCATGAATAAATAGTGGATTGTAAAAAATTACGTTTCAGAAATTCACGCTGCAATGCGTTCTATAAAAGACTCTTTGTTTAAAAGTTTTCTCTTTGTATGCCGTGAATGAACAGGAAAGAAATTTGCATAACTTTATTTACAATGTATTTTTAAACGATTTTACAAAAAGAAAATATGCAAAAAAACTTGTATAAAAACTCGTGCAAAATATTTGAGAAATCATTATGAATAATAATATTTATTCTAAAAATAAACATACAGAATAATAATGTGAAGCAAAGCAGGTTTTTAGTTTAATTAAAAAGTTTTTTCTACGAAGGATTTTTCATAATTTTACTTCCTCTATTCATTTCTAGACACAAAATTATTTTTAACAAAGCTAGTTTTTTGCATTAACAATTTTCTGTTATTTAATAAGCACATTGTCAGCAAATAATTTTTTTTCATGAAAAAATGATGAAAATTATCTATTTGTTTACTTGAAATTATGAAAATCATCTTTTTGTTAATTTAGATTATTTAAAATACAGCTTATTAAAATATTTCATTATTGTATTTTTAGTGAATAAATATGATTTATTAGAAAACTATTTTTAATTGTTTGATTAGATAATTTTCTATTGCTGGAAGTTTTTCAATTATAGGACATTCACTAATATTATTTTTTTTTCATTTTTTTATTCCAGAATTTTGAATGCGGGGATTTTTATAGTTGGTCATTTTTATAATTTTGGGAATTTTCTATTTGGAATACTTACTTTTTCAGGAATTTTATAGAGTCCAAATATTTATTTTTCGCGATTTTTCAATCTTTCAATATATTTCACAAAAAATAAAACAGTGAATGTAATTCAAAGCCAAATTTGGCGATGCGGGAAGCGCGGTAGGCACTGCTTAGCCAAGCGTGACAAACAGCTCGAGGGCCACTGTTGCGACACGTAACGAGTTACAAATTTAGAAACGTTTATTTAAAAATTTATGAATAAAGTTTACTCAATTCCTTTTCTTTTAATATTGTTAATAATAATTATTGTAAATACGAGATCGATTCTTGTGTTTATTTTCGGCAAAATAATCGAGAGCTTATTCACTTGGATCCGCCACTGGTTTTAAAATGAAGCAATGTAAGGACTCTACGCACAGAAAAAAAATTTTGTTTTTGTGAAGGCTTGTTTTTTGTTGCACCTTGATTTAAGCCCGTTTTTAGTCCTAACGCTAGATTTAAGCCCGTTTTATGTCTTAAGAGAAGACCGTAAGCCTGTTTCTTGGCTTAAAACAAGGCCGAGTTTCTTAATTCAAAACTTTTTTTTCTGTGCGGAAAAAATGACAGAGTTGTTCAGAAAATAAATAGGTTGAGTGAAATGTGTGAGATATTTGTTTACGAAAAATAGGTATATTGTGTTTTCATATGAGAGCCAGAGCAGTGTGCAAAATATGATATAGGACTTGTATAATTGAATATATGTCGAATGCGTTTGCACTTTTTTTCAAAAAGAGTACCTAAAAATGTGACACCTTAAATTCTGAAATGTACTTAAATTTAAACACGAACTTAAATTAAGCAAAAATGTAGCTGAATTCCAGTAAAGTTTATCTGAATTTGAGAAAACGTAGAGTGAAAAAATTTTCTAGAGGAAATTCCCAAAAATGTTTGGCATATTTTAAAGGTATTTTGGGAATTACCTCAAAAATAATTCCCAAAAAATTTCCTAACGACTCCGGTATTTTGAGAATTTTTTGAAAAATAACCTTAGGGAAAATTTCCTAACGATTTCGGTAAAATTTTTCGTTATTTCGGAAATTTTTCTGAAAATATCTTCCCAAAAAATCCATTAAAATTTCAATAAATTCACAAGAGTTTAAGATATTTTCTCGCAAAGAATGCCCGGAAAATTTCCTAGCGATTTTGGTATTTTTAAAATTTTCCCAAAAATAATTTCGGGAAATTTCGAGGAATTCTCAAAAATGTTCGGTAAATTTTCAAGGTATTTCGGGAATTTTCCCCAAAATAGCTTCCGGGAAATTCCATAAAAATTGCAGTAAATTTGCAAGTGTTTCATGAATTTTTCCGAAAATAATTCACGGACAATTTTTTAGTCATTTCGATATTTTGGAAATTTTCCCCAAAACTAATTTCAGGAAATTTGCGTAACAATTTAGGAAAATTTGTTACCTCTTCTCTGATTTTTCCCTAAAATAGTCTTAGGAAAATTCCATACCAATTTCGGTAAAAATAATTCCTGCAAAATTGATTGCGAATTTGTTCATTTTTTTGACAAATTTTCCGAAAACTTCAAGAAATTTTCTAAACGATTTCCGTGAAATTTTCAGCTATTTTGGCAATTTTTCCCGAAAATGATTAAGGGAAATTGCATGAAAATTTTTTTGGAAATAATTCCGTGACATTTTCATAGCGAATTCGGTCAATTTGTTACATATTTTGGGAATTTCCCGAAAAATAACTTCATGAAAATTGCCTGACGATTTCGGTAATTTTTTTAGTTATTTTCTAATTTTTTCCTAAGGTAGCTTTAGGGAAATTCGATAAAGATTTTAGTAAATTTGCAAGTGTTTATCTTCATTCTTCTCAAAACAAAAAAAAATCAGGGAAAATTCCCTAGCGAATTCGTTCAATTTTTTTTGAATTTTTCCGAAAATAACTTCGGGGAAATTTCTATACAATTTCGAATTATTTGTTAACTATTTGGGGAATTCCTCCAAAAATATCGTTGACAAAATTTCCTAACCATTTCAGTAAATTTTCAAGTGTTTGAATAATTTTTTTCGGGAAAATGATCAAAATTACTGAAAAATTAAACGAATTCGCTAGGAAGTTTTCCCGGAATTATTTTTTGACCAATTTTCTAACGAATTAGCTTAATTTTTTCGTTATTTTGAGAATTTTTCTGAAAAAAAATTGGGTAACATAAAATGTTTATCCTTCTTTTTCTAGGCAATCCGTACATTCGAAGAAATCTGTATTATTTCTACAATTGTAAAATTATTTAAAGATTTCTTTTGCTGCTTATGTACCTGAAAAAATAAAAGATTTCAGTAAATGGAAATTGATTTTGTTTCAAATTGTTGAAAAGATTTCAACAATGAAAATCCATACCGAAGTGGGTACATCCATAAATTCTGAAGAATTATGATTTATAGAACAAAATTTTCTCAAATGCATTTTTCAATGCATTTTTGTATATGGCGCCATCCAGTACAGTTTCTTTCCGAAAAGATGCATCAGAGCTGCCAGATCGCGACTCACTAAGGGGTCTATCTCTTGAGAACAACATTGGGAGTTTTGCTCTTGGGATTCGGCCCAGTAAAGGATGGAATAATATAGAGATTTAAGAAGTACGATCTTTCCACTCTTTCCATCCCCTGCTGATCGCATCCATACAAGAGTGGGTGCAGAATTCGCTCAGCGCGAACGTCCTTTTCTCGGGATTCCTTCCCGCTACCTACGCGCCTGCTTGAATCTTTCCTCGAATTGTTTGCGGAGGGATAACTCCGATCTTGGAGGATTGGATGACGCCTCTTTCAAGCTACAGTTCTCTCACAGAGAATATCCCTTGAAGAGCGCATTTGCAGGCTCACTTTTGGCTCGCTCGGGATTTACTCTCAGTCCCTGGGTATTTTTGGATTTTTTGCAATTTTGCATTTAGAGCACAAATTTTAAAATGGTAAAACTCTTAGTACTTCCAATTTGGAACATGTAAAAAACAATTATTCAAATCCGAGCTATTGCAGACCGATGTTAGCTAACATACATTTTTGGTCTTCGCTGCCTCCACTAAATGACTTGTATTCGCTATGAAGTTTTTCTGGAAATAACTCTAATATTACGTGTATGATTTCTGAACTTTTTCTTACTTTTAATATGTTACTGATGTTAATTTGAGGCAAAAAAATACAGATTTAATACTTAAGAGAATAATTTTTCAATTTTGTACCCGTTCCATTAAATGCATTTATGTATTTGTTTAATTCCATTAGACTTAATAACACTTGTGTCGTTTATTGTAAAAAAACGGTTACATGATTTCAATACGTTTTTATCGCAAAAGAACTGAAAAAGTGAGATTTTACAAATAACATATTGCACTCCGTTAACAATAGATTCGGGGAAAATTTGTCAATTCAGCTTGCAAATTCAACAGTTTGGTAAACAATTCAACTGTTTTGCAGAAAATTCGCTTTTATAAATCAAGCATAATTTTTATTCAATAAAAATTTAACTATTCCATTCCTGGGTAGAAAAATGAAAAAATAAAAATATAACTGTTGGATTCAAAATATGTTGTGGTAGGAACTAAATTTTCTTGGTTAAAAATACAAATATTTAGTTAAAATATTTATATGCATTTAGTAAAGATATTCCGAACTCTGTTCGAATAATTATTGGTAGTGTTGATACAATTATTCCTCACTAAATTTCAAATATAAAATATGATATTTTATCTGTTTTAGTTGAAAATTCAAGTACATTGGTGAAAATTCGTCGTTTTTGTTACAGTTAATAGTTCTATATAGGAAACAATAATCGTCTCCTGTTGAAATATTATCGATTATAGTTTGCAATGAAAATTTATATATTCAGGTTAAAAATTCAACTCCTTGGTTAGAAGTTAAACTTCTTTGTTAATTAAGAAAGTTCACGATTCAACCCCCTCCCTCACCTAAGCGCAAGTCGTCTTACGTTTTTTTTGCATGCCCCCTGAGTAAATTCACAAAAAAATTTAGTCGGCGAAATTCGGTTAGATAGGGGCTTAGGGGGAAGGGGGTGTAAAAACTTACTGACCCCAATAAAGGAGGACACGTAACTTAAGATTTCAGAAATAAAAAATTCACGTCATTTATGCATGAACCCTTTAGGATCATACGTTGCTCATCAAAAAATTTTTCGAAATTCTTGAATTGCATCCTATCTTACAATCCATCGAGTTTCAAACAATTCTGACATTAGTTGCTGACATTCCCGAATCGCATTTTCGTACCTGCGGACAGTACCCCCACTACTGCATCCATCGTATTACCCCTCGCTTGCTTGTTCTCGACTGGGATTATATCTATAGAAGGCTGGCGTAACTTAGATATTTAAACTGGACATTTAAATTTTATTTTCCGGATTCTGCACAATAAAATTAAGCTGCTGTCCCTTTGGTTTCTAGTTCAGAAATTTTCGATGGAGTTTATTACTCTCAAATTTGAAGTATTTTAGCTTCAAACGCGTGTAAAATGAATTTAATTAAATAATTATTACAAAAAATCTAATTATTACAAATAATATTGGAGAAAAATGAAACTGTTTGGTTGGAA
Organism: Andricus grossulariae; assembly: GCA_011634705.1. NCBI lineage: Eukaryota > Metazoa > Arthropoda > Insecta > Hymenoptera > Cynipidae > Andricus > Andricus grossulariae. The sequence continues at coordinate 286,128,988 of JAABKJ010007545.1, read as the reverse complement.
ATTCAACTGTTTAATTTTAAAATCGTATTTCTATGTTGAAAATTCAAGTATCTTCATAGAAAATTCACTTCTTACTTAAAATTCATATTTCGTAAGTGATCGCTATTACAAAAAAGCTTTTATATGTTTGAATTTTAAAGAAATGGTAGAATATTCAAAGACAAGAATGAATAATCGTTAATAAAAATAAAAAAAACCTTATGTTTGAAGTTTTTTTCAATTATATAGCAATCTATTGGACACCATATATGTAATTTAAAGTGATGTCATTGCAATATTTTAAATATTTCTTATCCTATGTCGAAAAAGGACCACTTTTTGACTGCAAATCAAAATTGAACAATTGAGAAAGAATTGATCACGCTCATTGAAATTAAAAGATTCGAACTCTTCAAAATAAAATTTTGTTCATTTAAACTTATAGAAACTGAACCGCAAATTAAAATACTCAAAGTGGAATATTTTTGAAGTATTAACTTTTCAAATTAGAGACTAAAAAATATAATTCAAATGCTTAGTAATTTTCACGTATAAAATGAAAGCTTTAAACACTTTTCAATTGCAATTTTTTAAATTAAAAGCCTTAAACTGCAAATTTTAAATTTCCAACTTCCATACATTGTACAGTTAAAATATATATATTTTTAATCCACACTATCATTTTCAACGCTATGAATTAAAGAATGAATGAAAAAATGTATAGATTTTCCAAATTAGGTCATTTTAAGCAATTTTAAACTACAAACATTAATTGATACATTAAAATTTGTTTTGAAATCTTTTTTAATATTTTTTTAAAATTAATTTTCCCCCAAAAAATTATTGTTAGTTTTTCTAGGAATTTTGATACAAATTTGTTATTCATTTAAAACCTTTCAAAATGCTTGAAAAGATTATAAATTTTGTGTTCAACATCTTCAAAAATCTACATCGTGTTTTAAATGTTTTGAAATCTTTTCATGTTTCAAATTATTTTGGAATCATTTCAAAACTTCTAAATATATATTAAACTTACTCGATTATTTTCCAAATCAATAATTGTTCAATTGTTATTTATTATTAAAATTACCAGCAAAGGTAAGACTTTTTTTATTTTCTGGAACCCTTATACGATTAATAAAAAGCTTAAAAATTTTATTACAAAATTTTCAAAAATTTAAATTTAGTTCTTTATTTTTCGAAATCTTTTTCAGTTTTAAATTAAGTTTGGATCTTCTCAAAACCGAACTCAAAACTGGAAAATAACTCTTGAACTAACTCAAATTTTTTCTAAATTGACAATTGTTCAATTGTTATGTATGCATCAAAATTCAATAATTTCACTGACATATTAAAAATTTGTTGAATAGAACAATATAAATTGTAACGTACAAAGTTTTAATTGAATACTCTGAAATATTAACGAATCAAAGTTTTCTATGTCAAATAATTCAGTTCAAAATTGTTTAGTTTTTGATATTTGATTTATAATTGCACATTTTGAATAAAAAGTCAAATATTGCTAAAGTCCTAAATGAAAAAGTGTGCAATGTAAAATTAGCTTCATTTTTTAAAGAAAATCTGCGTCTGATTCGCCTTTTTCGTTTAAAAATGCATTTCTTTCTGTAGAAATTTCACCTTTTTTACTTAAAAATGCAACTGTTTGGTTAAAAATTATTCTGTTGCCATCGAAAATTAAGCTTTTTATTGAAAAATCAATGCGTTTGTAGAAAATTCGTATTTTTGGCTCAAAAATTCTACAAATTGGTAACAAATTTAACTATATGGTTGAAAATGTTCAAATTTTGTTAAAACTTCGTATTTTCCGGTAGAAAACATTTTCGAACAAAAAGAGTAACTTTTCACCAAAAAAAGATTGATTTTTAACAAAATTAATTTCCTACCAAACATACGAATTTTGAACAAAATACATGAATTGATTCCAATATTCTGAAAAATGATATATTTTTGATACTATTTGCGATAGTATAACAATTTATATTTTCATAAACAAATTAGATGAACAAATTCCAAATTTTGGAAGTTCAAGTGCAATGAATTCGTTCTTCCATTCAAATAGCTTGAGATTAAGTTGAAAATCTAAGTTAGTCACAAATAGTAATAAATATTTTCATAAACAATTTATCATAGTTAAGTATTGATCATAAAATATTTTAGGAATGTTCACTAAGTGAATCTTAGCATGCTGTGTTATTAAACATTTTTAAGTCATTTTGATTTAGAAACTAATTTTTTTCTACGTGTAACTGCCCAAAATTTGTAATTTGTTTATCTAAACTGGTTCTGAACATTCGAATTGTTATATTTGACCAAATATTTTCAAAGACATATTATTTTTAATACGATTTGCTTCAATTCAGAAAATTAAAGGAAATCCAACCTTAAAAATACGTAAAATTACAATATTTGGCTACAAACACTATTTAAACAATGGTTAATAACCATTGTTAATAACCATTGTTACGAATAACCATTGGTTATTCGTAACTTTTAAATTATTTTTGTGAAACGTAATTCTTAAATTAATGTACATTGAATCAGCCTAATTGTACAATATTTTTAATTTAAAGTCATAAATGTGAATGCATTTCAAATTGACAACGTTAAAAAATGAATAATATGTAAGATAGTACATTTAATTAATTTTTAACTTAGTAGCGTGTACATTTGATAAATTTCAAATTCTGCGTGCGTGAAACCGATTTCCTTCAGATAGTAAAATTATTTTATTTCAAATTAAAAGCATTAATAGTTAAATCATTCTAAATTTATAAAAACTCTTCCTAGACGAATTATTTCAAATTGATACATTAAAAATTGTACTCAAAACTCACTTTTAAAACATGAAAATTTGGGAAGTTTTCAATGTACAGTTTAAAAGTCTTCAAAACTGAATAAATTTAACTTCTAAGCCTTCCAAATTAGAGTAGTATATAGACAACAATCTATGAATGAGTATTGAATACAAAGGGATTATAAGTACACTGGATACTAATTTCAAGATCTCAGGTATGCCCGGCTCTAATCTCTAATCCGACGCCAGATATGCTTTGTAAATGCAAGTGAGGGGAAAATCGCTGGCGGCAATGGTGGGGGTATATTTAGGGGCGATCGTTAATTCCGCACTGGGTACCCGAGGGTGGTGGTTCCCCCACTACACGGCTTCCCCTCACTCAGCCGAAATGCTGTCTTCGATCCTGATCAGCGGGAGTCCTTGGTACATAATGAGCACTAAAATGCCGAGTATAACATTTTTTTAAATTTAGCACTTGGTAATTTACAAATAAAATATTCGAAATATGCGAATTATAGCGATTCCAACGATATGTTACTTGACTTAAAAAGTTTAAAATCAAACAATGTTCAAGTGTATAGGAAGTTTTATGGAAAATTTTTGAGTATATTTTACTCAAATCTACTGCAGTAGCTTCAATTCATAGGTACAATATTTTACATAATTTGGGAAACTTCGGAATCTAAAATTGGGCCAGATTTGAAAACTTATTAACTAACATCATGAATATGGTTTATTTCTCAAACAATCGCATTTCTCAAAATTATCCTTGAAATAATGTTGGATGAAATAAAAAAACGAGTTTCAAAATAACTTGTGGAAGGCAATTCGAGCCCGATTTTGGATTTATTTATTTTGAAAAAATTAAGCATTTAGTTCCGAAGAGATTCATGTGGCCCAATTTTTAAATATTTGTGTGTTTAAACATTTATGGCAATGCAAATAGCGTAAAATAGTCGATTTTTTAGTTTTTATTTAATTTCCGTGGACAATTTTTTCCTACGTTCAGAATCGCTGGACTGGATGCGCAGGGGTTTTTGAAGGCAATGAAATTATTGTCTGGTAAAGTTAATTGTTATAAATAAATTAAATTACCAGTCCACATTATGTTGTTCATGTTGTTGAATAATGAAAATTTGTAATTCGGTATTTTGTTATGAATTTCGTAACAAAATTATATACAGAAATGCCCTGTGTATACATTTGAATTGCGGAGAGAAATCGTTTTTTATTTTAATTTTCCTTAACTAATGTCATCATTGGTGTTTAGTTATGAAAACTTCTCATATTTTAAAATAATTTTCTAACTAATTCTATAAACAAATGCCGAATGTATACGCTTGAAGTGATTTTTTCTTGTGAAAATTTTACGTCCACAATGAGTTGAATTTTCAACCAAAAAGTATTACTTTTTGACAACATTATTGAATTTTCAAACAAATAGTTGAATTTTCAACTAAAAAAGATCAATTTTCCACCAAAAATTAAACACGTGAATTTTCAGTTCAAAATTTAATTTTAACAAAAAAAACGAATTTTCAATAAAATAATTAAATTTTCAAACAAAAAATAGCGCTTTTTCATCAAAATAATTAATTTGTAACCAAAGGAGATGAATTCTCAAGGAAAATTGTAATATTATATATTTTAACCAAAAAAGATTTAAATTTAAAAAAAAATATTTGAATTCAACCAAAAAAGACGAATTTTCAACCAAGAAGTTGAATCCTTAACCGAAAAGACGAATTTTCAACATAAAAGTTGACTTTTCAACCGAAAAGGATACTTTCTAACAAAATTGTTTAATTTTCAACAAATAAGATTACTTTTAAACCAAATAGTTTATTTTTAAAACAAAAACATGAATTTTTAACCAAGAAGATTAATTTTTCAGACAAAAAGATAAAGTTTTAATAAAGTACATAAATTTTCAACCAAAGAAATGAATTTTCACATATTTTCAATTGTTTCAAAATATATATGATATTAATATTATTGAAAAATATCGAATGACAAATTCATATGATCAAGTATCATTTTGTTAATAAAAGCAAGTAATTTTAACTCAAAAATGTACTTCGAAGACAAAAAATCCATAATGTAGACTGTTAATTTAATTTATTTATAACAATTAACTTTACCAGATAATACTTTTTTTGCTTTCGAACACCCTTGCGCATCCAGTCTAGCGATGCTGAACATAAGAAAAAATTGTACACGGAAATAAAAAGAAAATCGACTATTTTTCGCTATTTGCATTACCATAAATGTTTAAACAAACAAAAATTTAAAAATCGGGCCATATGAACCTCTTCGAAACTCAATGCTTAATTTTTCACAAAAAAAAAAAATAATTCCAAAATCGGTCAAGAATTGCCTTCCACAAGGTATTTTGAACCTCGTTTTTTTATATCATCTAAAATTATTTCAAGGATAATTTTGAGAAATACGATTGTTTGAGAAATAAACCAAATTTATGATGTTAGTTAATAAGTTTCCAAATCTGATCAAATTTTAACTTCCAGAATTTTCCAAGTTAAGTAAAATATTGTACTTATGAATTAAAGCTACTGCAGTAGATTTGTGTAAAATATACTCAAAAATTTTCCATAAAATTTCATATACACTTGAACATTCTTTGATTACCAACTTTTTATGTCAAATAACATATCGTTGGAATCGCAATAATTCGCTGATTTCAAGTATTTCATTTGTAAAATACCAAGTGCTAAATTTAAAGAATGTTATATTCCGCATCTTAGTGCTCATTATGTACAAAGGACTCCCGCTGACTAGGATCGACGACAACAGTTTGGCTGAGAGAGGGGAGGCCGTGTAGTGGGGGAACCTTTCGCAGGTACCCAGGGCGGAATTGATCATCGCCCACCTCATTAGTGTAATGAGAATCGGGAGCTTACGAAAATGAGAACGTCAAATCTTTCAATAAAATTTATGATTATATTCTCAAACTCGCCAAAATGTCAAAGATTTTTTCGGCCTATTAGTATTTTTGATTTAGGAATAGGCGAGGAAATAGGTAAGTTGACAGACACGGACAGTGGCGAACGCAGGGAGGGATTTTGGGGGTTCAACCCTCCCCCCTCCCAAGTTTCTGAGAAAATTCAAAAGTTGAACAAGTGTTGCAATCTCGAAAAAGGTTGATAAATTTTTTTGTGAGAACCCCCACCCCCCTCAAAATATTTCCTGCGTCCGCCCCTGGATACGGAGATTATCTCTACAGTGCACCCAACATCGAGAGTCTGGAGCTCCCTCGAATTCAGTGAGGGTTAGTGTCGTTGCACACTGCAAGGGGAAGGGTACACAGGTAGCTATGGAGGAAATAATGATCGCCCCTTCTGAAAGAACCGTTACTAGGTTTCGTAGAAGTGCCCGTCCGTCGCATAAATCTATCTAATATGCAGTACTTTCTCGAAATCATCATCCCCGACTTTATTGCATGGCTTATTGGTCACTACGGTCAGTTGCAAGGGATTTGGCAGTTGGCTTCAGTCCTTCGTAAACTCTAGAAATGAACAGTTCGAGGCATAATTGAAGAAGTGCGCTGCTGTCAATTATGGCGAAAACGCGCCAAAATACGAAAATTAATTTTGTAGGGGACACAAGTGAACATTTCTGCAGTCGAAAGTTACCTTCCAATAAAGAGGTGCTACAAGTGTTTTTTCACCATAAAAAGCTATTAAAACAAACTATACGTAACAGTTCCACGCGTACTGCTGAAAAGTGTATTTCGTCTTGGAACGAAGCTGGCATTCCAGTTCGGAATAAAAGAGACATTATAAGAAAAATAGAGGGTTTGAATGAAAAGTGGTTAAAAATGAACATGAATTCAAGGCCAAAAACAAAAACTGAAGCTCAATTCTTCAAAGAACTAGCATTTAAAGACAATCTCGAGAACCTGTTCGACATTGCTCATGTAAGGGCTCTAGAAGATCTCTCATGTGAAGAAGATAAAGAATTCCTACGTGCTCAACGCGAAAAAGTTCGTCGTGGATTCTTAGGTTTTCCAGTTGACACATCGACTATCGAAAATGATAAAGCGGTCGAAGAAGAAATCAAAAGTAAGACCAGTTTTGATTATAACAGCTTTTAAAATAATTAGTTGAATTTTTATTTTTTCAATTATGATATCTTTCGGTTAACAACGCGTAATTCGAAAATCTTTATTTTATATATTTTCTATTTCTTTTTTTGAGCATACATGTATAATTTTAATTTAAAGAATTTTATAATGCAGTCTTGAAGACTTAAACAATTAAAAATAAAATGTTTGAAGTTGAAAATCTTTTATATAAACCATTTTTAGTCTACTGTAAATAGAAATAAATAAATTATTTATCAAGTTAAATTGTACTTTGAGGCTTCAAAATTGAACAATAATTTATTTGACAAAATTTAAGCATTTCCCGATTTTAACGTTAAAAATTAAACTGCTTCCATTCGAAAGGCTTTATCGTTAAAAAAGTGCAAACGTCCGATTGAAACTCCATAAATAATTTTTTATTTAAAAATAACTTCATAATGATAGACTCATAATTTAAGGCTATTACTAAATTCAAAATATTGTTCCAGTCTAAAGTATTACATTTTTAACCCATTCATTGTTCAATTAAACATTATTTTAATTAAGAAATAGAATAAGTATTTAATATTGAGTAATATTTGACTGTTAATTCAAGACAATTGATTTCAAATAAAATATTCCTAACTAAATAATTTAAAACTGAATTGTTTGAAAGATAAAGCCTTGAATCGTTAAAATTTCAGCACTTTGATATACAAAGTGTAATGTGTAGATTTTTAAAGACTTCAAAAATAAAGAAACTCTTTAAGAATTTTAATAATTTTTAAGATAATAAAAAATCCTTATATTAATAAGCGCATGGCGCCATTTTCGATTATTTCTCAAACCATCTCGAAATTACTCGAAACAATTTGTAAGTATTGTTGTCCGGAAACTCGTATTTATGATTGTTTGGAGCTGTCTTTCTTTTTCCCCGTTTAAAATAAAAATTCTGCAAATTTCAGATTTATGAGAAATTTAAGGTTATTTAAATAAAATTTTCAATAATAAATAATCAATGGAACAAAGATGTTCAGCACTTTGATATACAAAGTTTAATGTGCAGATTTTTGAAGATTTCAAAAAAAAGAAACTCTTTAAGAATTGAAAAAATTTTAAGAAAATAAAAAAAAAATTTCCTAAAATTCCTTGGAAAATTTAAATTGATTTTTTATTCGAAAAAATTAATTTTAGGAGAAAACTGACTAAGATTTCAAAACATTTTAATTTTTAATTATTTCTTAAAATTTTTTTAAATAATATTGTTGATTTTAAAGCCAAATTTTTCAATTAGCAAGATTACAAAGTTTTATAACAAAAATTCTTTCAAGTTTAAGAGAGATTTAGAAGTTTTAAAAAGATTCAAAATGAATTCAAAATTTGAAAACATTTTAAAAAAGTTAGAAAAAACGTACATTTTTGAATATTTGTAATTGAAAATTTTGAAACTTCTTAAAGATTTTGAAAGTTTTCACGACAATAAAAAAATCTTAAAATTCTTTGGAAAATTTAATCTGATTTTTTATTTTTAAAAATAGATTTTAAGAAAAAATTGAAAAAGATTTTAAAACATTTGAAATTATTTCCTAAAATTTAGAAAAATAATGTGGACGATTGTAAGGCAAAAAATTCAATTAGAAACATTATAAAGTTTTATAAAAAAATCGAGTAAGTTTAAGAGATGTTTAGAGGTTTAAACAATTTTTCTAATTGATTACAAAATTTAAAAGCTTTTTAGAAAGTTAAAAAAGGTACACTTGTGAATATTTAGAAATAAAAATTTTACTTTATAATATTTTAATTTGACAAATTAATTTCAATACAATGTTTAAAAAGATTTTAAAAATTTCATAACAGAATCTAGAAAATTTGAAGGCAATTTTTGTAATTTTGCAGGATTAAAAATACAAAATTTGGAATAATTCAAATAATTCTAAAAGGTATTCAGAAGGTTAAAAAGTTTTGGAAATGGTTAAAGAAATTTGAAGATATTTCCAAAAAATTAAAAAAAAAAAGTAATATTTTGAAGATTTCGAAAAAATTTCGAAGCTTTTTAAGAAGTTTAAAAGAAAAAGAAATTTCAAAAATCTTGAAAAAGAAATTTTTAAAGAAAATTGAAACAGATTTCAAAACATCTCAAAAGATTTCTACAAATGTCGCAAAAGATCTGGAAGATTTGAGGGCAATTTTTTGTTTAAATTTCAAAGATTTTTCAAAATTTTAAGAATAATTCGAGTCAGTTTGAAACATGTTTGTTTTTACAACTTTCAATAGTCCTAAATATCTTTTAAACTGACTCGAATTTTTCCTAAAATTTTGCAAAATCCTGTAAAATAAAAAAATTATAATCTTTGGACATAACCGAAATCTTCAAAAATCTTTTTGAATTTTTTTAAGAATCTTACGAAAATTATATTTCTATAACCATAAAAACAAATGAACAAATAAACTTAAAAAAGAAATATTTATTCTAAATTTTTATTTTGTATTTAAAACCATTTATCCCCTTCAATTATAATTTGAGTGAATATTTTTTTTCTTGACTAACAAACCTTTTTTGTTCAAAATTAAACTATTTGGTTGAAAAATCGTCTTTTTGGTATGAAAATCAAACTGTTTTGGTTGAGAATTTTCACTATTTTGTTGAAAATTCGTTGTTTTTTTCAATTAAAATTGCAACTAATTGAAAATTATTTTGCTTTGGTAGATGATTCAACTACTTTGTTAAAAACTCATTTTTTTTATTAAAGATTGATCATTTTATTTAAAAGTCGATCTCTGAAAATTCGGCTTTTTTTATAAATTTCATCTATTTTGTTAAAAATTAATATTTTCGTGTTAAAAAAATTGAACTGTTTGTGTATTCTTTTGCACTCTGTGAATTCTTCTGAATTCTCTAAATTATTCTTAATTCTTTGAATTCTTCCGCTATTCTCTGAAATCTGCTGTATTTTCTGAATTCTTCGGAATTCTTCTCAATTATCTGAATTCTTTCAAATTCTCTGAATTCTTTTAAATTCTCAGAAACATTTTGAATTCATTTGTATTCTCTAATTTCTTTTGAAATACTTCAATTTTTTTTTAATTCTGTGAATTCTTTTGAAGTTTGTGAATTGATTAGGACTCTGTGAATTATTCCGAATTTTGTACATTCTTCCAAATTCTTTGAATTGTTCTTAATTCTATGAATTCTTACACTATTATTTGATTTATTCCGAATTCTCTGAATTCTTCCAAATTCTTTGAATTCCCTGATTTATTCTGAATTTTCTTAATTGTTTTAAAACTTTCTGAACTCTCTAAACTGTTTTGAATTTGTTTAATTCACGGTATCACTAAATTTTTTTAAATGTTTTTTAATTATCTTCAAATCATTAGAATACGCGTTGAATTATTTTAACCATCTTTGAATATTTTTAATCCTGTAGAATTCAAACGAATTCTTCAGAATTAAATTTTGTTTAGATTCTCTTGAAATCTTTACCATACACCATGAATTGGTCTAACTTTCTCTAAGTCTCTTATATTCTTTGAGCTCTCCTGAATTATTCTAAATTCTCTTATAAATTTTGAAATGTCTGAATTCTTTCCAGGTCTCTGAAAGATTTTGGATTCTATGTTTTTTTTGTATTGTCTTTTTTTAGATTATGTGAATTCTTTTGAAATTTTCTGAATTAGTTGAACTGTTCTGAATTTGTTTATTCTTACGAGACCACTGAATTCTTTTAATGATTTTTAATTATCTTTAAATGATTAGAATACATTTCAAGTATGTATTCCACATGTATTCCTTTGACTTCTTTTGAAGTATTTTGAACTCTCTTAAAACCTTTACAATACACTATTAATTATTTTGAATTTCTACAATTCTTTCGCATTATCTGAATTCTCCTGAAGTCTTTTGAATTCTCTGAAATATTTTGTATTCAACTAGTCTTCTGAATTCTTTTTCAGTTTTCTGAATTCCTTCGATATCTTTAGAATACGCGTTGAATTATTTTGAATTCCTTTAAGTGTTTTGAATTCTGTAGAATTCTACAGGATTCAAAATATTCGAAGAAAGTTAAAGTAATTCAACGTATATTCTAAAGATTTGAAGTGAATTAAAAATATTCAGAAGAAGGACTTCAAACTAACTCAAGGTGTATTCTAATAGTTTCAAGATAAATAAAAAACATTTTTTAAACATTCAGTGATATCTTGAGAATTCGACAAATTCAGAGTAGTTTAAAGAGTTCATAAGATTTCGAAACAATTCAGAGAATTCAGAAGAATTTAGAAAACTTAGAAGAATTCAGAGAATTCCGAAGAATTCACAGATTTCAAAAGAATTCACAAAATTCAAAATAAATTCAGATCATTGTCAAAAATTTAGATAAGATGAAAGAATTCATAGAATTTAAAACATGTCACGGAATCCAAAAGAATTCAGACAATTCAAAAATTATCAGAGAATTCAGAATAATTCAGGAGAGTTAATAGAATACAAAATACTTGCAGAAATTCAGATCAATTCATGGTGTTTTATAAATATTTCAAGAGAATGAAGAGAAAAAATTGTTAAATTTCTGTAGAATTCGTGCGACTTCTACAGAATCAAAAATATTCAAAGAAAATTAAAATAATTCAACGCGTATTCTAATAATTTCAAGATAATTAAATAACATTTTATAAATTCAGTGACACCGTGAATTCAACAAATTCAAAACAGTTTAGAGAGTTTAGCAAATTTTTAAACAATTCAGAGAATTCAGAATAAATCAGGGAATTCAAAGAATGTGGAAGAATTCAGAGAATTTGGGAGAAATCAAAAAATAGTGTAAGAATTCATAGAATTAAGAACGATTCAAAGAATTAGGAAGAATTTAGAAAATTCGGAAGAATTCACAGCGTGCAAAAAAATACGCAAACTTCAAAAGCATTCACAGAATTCAACAAAATTATAGAATTTCAAAAGAATTTAGAGAATACAAAAGAATTCATAGAATTCTAAAGATTTCAGAGAATTTGAAATACCCGAAGGAAGTTTAAATAATTCAACGTGTATTCTAAAGAAAAAGATATTTTCTAAGAATCTCGTATGTCAGTTGCCGTGTGAAGTTGCACCATTGACATTCACACCCTCCTGCAAATTTAAAATTACTCTTTCGCGCACACACCCTCATCAGTGAGACATAGACTGTCATCCATCTAACGCATGCTTCCGATTGGTTAATCTTTAATTGTTAATTACTCATTAATTGTTAGCTTCACAACAAATTTTTATCATTATTTTCAACTCCTTTTTTTATGAGGAATTCAAAAATATAAAAATGTACCTTGAGTACTGAGGCAGCCTGTCTAAGAAGAGAAAACTTGTCCAACTCGCAAACACAAACGGCCTGCAGGTACAAATAAATAATAATAATAATAAAATCAAAGTAAATCAATCCAGATCTAGGAATCAAAAAATTCTTAATCTAAACAATGTAGAAAATATGTCTTCGACATACTGGAAATAAATCTTAGATAAATTTAGAACATAAAATTAGAAGCTTTGGAATTATTCAAATTAAAGTAGATTTATGCAGTTGTGACATTTTACCTGTTTATAAAATCACGTTTATCGAAGACAATATTAATTTCAAGCACGTGAGGAAAATTAGAAGAAAAAAATTGTGTACACTAATTCATATTTAAATTTAACAATTCTTTGTTTTGAAAATTCAAAAGAATGCTTTCGACGTAAATAATTAGATATAGAATTTATTGATTTTATTGTTTATTTCAATTGTTGAATTTAATAATATCAATAAGTTACATCTTCAATTAAAAATATCATTATTAATTACTTAATTAGTTTTACCAAGTCTCATTTTGCCATGTAGGTCGCTGTATGAGCGGATATGTTGCCCAAATTCGTTTCCATTTTTTTAAACAATGCATCAGCACCGTACAGAAAACCGGTGACTACATTTTTCATTACATTTCAAATATTGACATATTTATGATCGCACAAACTTCCTCTTTCATACGTTATACAATTTAAAATATAATATCGGTAATTTAGGGTTTGATAAAAAAATGCATTTTGGCTGTTATTTTTTTGAAGATACACTATTTTCTTTCCTAGTTTCCGAAAAATACATTTGCGCGTATATCTTAGTTCAACTTTGAATATAGTTCATGGTTCCCTTAGTTCCCATAATTTTTTTTTCAGTTTTTTTTTCTGGAGTAATACATTTTTCTCTAAAATTTGTCATTTGACCCTTGTGTCGATTTTCAAAAAAATTAGTACATTTCTACTAAATATTAGTAAACATTTTCACTGAAGCAATTGGTAAAGAACCTCGCACTAATTCGTTAGTAGGAAACTACAAATTCAGATTTCAAGAGTTTATTTGAGGTCTGTCATTTAAATTTATCTCAAATTGGCTCAAATTTTCTTTAACTCATTTGAATTCTCTCAAAAGTCTTACCAAATTTATTTTTGCAATAGGAATATAATGCAAAAGCATCCTTACCCTACGTTTATCAACAGTATACAGAACAAGAAGAATTCGATTTACACGAAAAAAAAACGTCTTTTGGGGCATCTATTTACTATATTTGATATAAATAATTTAATGTATGTATTTAATGACAATAATATTCCGCAAATAAGCAGGTAGCTTCAATTTGGTTCAATGAGAAAGACAAAAAGTGAAGCAGACATAATAAATAACCAAAGTTGAATGTTTTTTGATAAAGTTGTTTACAATAATAGCTATTGAACCCCCACATTCTATGTATAATGAGATATATAATATTTCTCAAGAAGTGTGGGGTCGCAACCGCTTGGGTTTAAGTGACGTCCAGCCCCCCCTTCCTCATCCTCCAAAAATATTTTACATTTCGTTCCACGATGCTGCGGTGTTTTTAATGTATCTCATTACCAAGTATCGGTCTAATTGTAAATCAGAGGGATTTTATATGAGAAAATAATATTTTTTGAAGTTAAGCACGACAGTGAAATATTATAAAATTTGTTTATAATAATGAAGTTGTATATTGAATGTCGTATTATTATGTTCTTTGAGTGAACACTGTATATGCCTAAATTCCGATCCATAGTGAATTTGATTGAGAAATTTTCACCCAGATAAAAATCATACCAACATTTCTGCAAGGCTATAATTATAAAGTTTTAATATTTCTTCACATAGCGCTTCACGGCGTCATTAGTGCATATAAAGCAGTAGAAAATTATATCAAATTTCAAGATATAATGCACATAAGACTAGTTTTGGTGTGTACCAGTAATATAATTTTTTGTGAATGTAATATGAATCATAAAAGTTAACTGAAATACATCCTTACTGAAAAGAAGACTGATTTATGTGTAACTGGTGTATGTGATAAACCATATCTTCGAATTGTCGATATCTTTAATTTAATCGCTTCGAAATTCAAGCCACGGGTAGTCGAGGAAACTGAAAGATTAACCGATATGTTCGCTTTCATTCTTCTCTTCTCTATTTCCTGGCATACCTCCAAGAGTTTATGGCCATTCGAACATTTTTGGCTCATTTTTATGTTTACACTGGTGATGGGTCCAGTGTATAAACTCTATAAAAACGATGGTTCATTTCACTCTACGTCAAATTTTCATCTCTTCTTAATTTGCTTGCTTCAATTCAATCCTCGATTCAACTTGAAAGCGATTCATCCGAGATATGTAATTTAATCTGTCTCATTTCATCCTTATGTTTGTGACTCTATAACTTTAAGGTTCTATCCTGAGTTCTACAGTGAGTTGATTTCAAATTGTTTCCTATTACCAAATTCACATAGAAAGTACGTGAGAATCAAGTGACTTTTAGAATTAAAGATAGAACCTTACGACTCTAGGTTCGCGATTTTTTTATTTCTTTTAAACAAAAGCAAACACTTTTTAATAACTTCATTTTCTAATTATATGTTACTGAGCACTACAAACAAGTATTTGGTAGAGTTGGAAATTCTTTCGATGTGATTGTTTAAATAATAAATTCCTCATATTGAAATTTGAAAATCTAGCTGGAAGTCATTCCGCAGCATTTTGACGGCTCCACTGCAGATTTCTCCAGTTATTGTGCAGGCCGTATACAGCTCCAACTCGCGTTCATTCCCTATACAACTCCAGGATTTTTTCTGTAAAATTTTTCGGGAGAGCCAATTAAAGTTTAAACAGCAACTTTTCCTTCTGGTAAATTATTTTGCATTATTATTTCAAGTAATCAACATAATATGCACAAAATGTTTCTAGAAGTAGCATTTCAGATGATAAGTTTTTTATGTATATTATTAGTATATTCATATAAGTTTCATATATTTTATATGCTTCTTCTCCTACAATTCGTCCCCCACTGTCATCCTACTGACCAATGTACCAAAATTCACTGAAACAAGGTAGATAATAACGAAAACAGAGTTATAAGATTTTTAAGATTTATTTGTTTAGGCCCGCGTATATATTACATAAACAAATTTTATTTATTTGTTTATTTATTTATTGCTATTTCTAAAATCTTGTATTATTCTTTTATTATTAAAAATATTTATTGGTAAATTACAAGCAATACTTTTGCAATCAACAATCTGAAAATCTCTACAAGGGCCTCTATTATGGTAACGCATATGAAACCCACGTGTGAACTCTCATAGGATTCCACATGGATTTCTATCTAAAATCGGATGGGCAAATTGGGACACAAAATGTGATAGAAACGTATATGGGTTCCAATATAAGGCCCCATGTGGAGATTTTCAGAACAGTAAAGTAAGAATATTCTTTTTACATTCAATGTATCAGGTTCTACAGTCGGCACTAGATTTCGCTGGCAAACAGCTGTTTAACTTTTGTTTCTTTAGAGATTCATCGACTTGAAAAAGTCTTAGACAAGACATATTTTTGACCACACCGACCCTCCCCTCCTTCCTTCGTCCTATGTGAGACAGAATAGAAAAATGGTTGAATCCCCTCCCACTCTCAAAAGGTTTTACGTAACTTATGTACGACCTCATTAATATAAACAATATTAAAAGCATTTGATACGTGCAAACAAACACGGACCAAATATTAACGTCTAATTCACAAGGCAAAGCTTGATGAGGTGGTATTTATAACCTACTGGGTGGTCTACTCATTTTTCAATCATATTACAAAGGATTTTGTAGCAGAGTTGTAATTGATACTCACACGAAATATCAATTATTCAAAAGGTTGTCAAATTTAATTTTTAAATATAATGCATTGTACTGAAAACATCAATATTCGCACTGATGCTTGCAATGATTGTTGCCCTGATTCTAAGTTTCGTAAACCAACATTAATGTGAAATTTTTGTCATCAATGATGTGAATAATTTCAATATACAACTTATCAATTTATTATGTAACGGGCAAAAATATCAGTTTCAAAGGTTCATAATTTAATAAGACAAAGTTTCCTAAACCGAGATGGAAAAGATAGATGTAAAGTGAAATTTTTGAAATAAATATAGGCAAAAATTTGAATGTTAATGCTAGTAACTGTTATCATATGCTGAACTTGACAAACTTATGGATACATATATAAGAAACTAATTGAATCCAAAATTTTTACAATAATTCTTTACGTGTTCTCATAAGTTCATCATGTTGAGTACAGCATAGAAATTAATAAGTTTAAACAAGACATTTGTGCCAGCATTGATTTAAGAAATTTCACTTTATATCCATTTATTTCTATCTCTGTAACTTACACTTTCGCCACATTAAATTACGAACCTTTGAAACTCACATTTTTGCCGCGTGTAGAACAAAAATGTAGCCAGATTACGGAGTGTTCAATTTTCCTTGTGATCAATTTTCCTGTGTGCATTTGACGCACCGCAGGCTTTTTTTAGTTATATATTCACTATTGTGGATCCGCTTTTTTATCATCGAAATTTCTGAAAACGAATTTGGTATACGTGATCCTAGAAATCCTTTAAGCCAAACTCATTAAAATAAAACCATTTTTATGTATTTTAGTTGTCATATTGGATCCGCTATTTTCTTTTTGAAATTAACGAAAACAAATTTGTAAATTAGCGCACAAGAAAACTGGAAAAAAATCATTTTAATACAAATCTAATGATTTTGAAGTTTTTTGAATGCCATATTAAAAATTAATTCAATATTAATTTGATTAATTTAAATGAGACCATATTTTAACTTTTTTGATAGCCATATTGTATTCGCTATTTTGTTTTTTGAGACGTTCGGAGACGAATTTGAAATCAGGGATCTAAAAAAACCTACAAAAAGAAAATTTACATATGAATAGACAATTTTTCTGAGTTTCTTAGTGACCATATTGGATCCGGCTTATTGGTGGAAGTCACCCCTGTGACTGGTCACAGAAATAGTGATAGTCAAACTCATACCCCTTTCCAACGGCTCAAGGGTGCGGGGAGGACCCCTGTGACTGGTCACAGAAATAATTTTGTTCAAACCAGTACACCTTTCTAAAGTCTCGTGAGGGTGGAAAGGCACTCTCTGATTGGTCACAGAAATAATTTTAGTTAAATCCCTACCCCTTGTCAACGTTTCGTGAAGGCGGGAGTGCACCCCTGTGGCTGGGCACAGAAATAGTGTTTAAGCCCCTACTCCATTTCAACGTCTTTTAGGGGGGGGGGGGGACACACATGTGACTAGTAACAGAAACATTTCTTGTTTAAACCACTACATCCTGTCAACGTCTTGTGGGGGGGGGCATGTTACTGATCAAAGAAATAATTAATGTTGGTCACACCCCTACCCCTTTGCAACGTCTTGTGCCAAATTTCGATTAATAATTTATGGTAACTTGATTGGTAATTTATGCTAACATACGATGAATTAAAAAAAAAAATTTTGAAAATATATAGAGGTGTCTGAATTCATCTTTCGGGTAGGTTAGGCTTTTCGGGTCGCCAGATTCTAATTTTTATGTTTTCTGGTCGGGTTTTCGGGATGAGTTGTAAATTTTGAATCCGACCCGAAGTCATTTTGTGCACAACCATCTGCGGCTCTTTGAATCATCTCCAATGAAAACTATAAAGTTTTTTGTTAACATGATTTGTTCACAATAATTTAATTTCATTTAAGTATGATTTTAAGTACAGTAACTTGAATTTTCCTTTGAGTGAAGTTTCAGCTTTGTTCATTTGAAGCTTTTTAACTTTGACTTTTGGTAGAATGCTTCATTCCGAGCGATATTATTTCTCCTTTTTTCACGTCTAGCTTTCTTGTTTCTTCTCGTGTATTGGCTCTGTTATTATTTAGATCCACAATATTTCTTGGCAAAATGGCGAGAAAACATTAAGAACATGAATTTGTGACAACCGCTGTGTTTCTTTTAAGCAAGGTTTGTTCATAGATACTCGCGATGCCCATTTGCATTCAATTTTTACAGTTTTCAGTGTTCGGAAATAGATTTTCGAGTGAAAATTTAGTTACTTTTCAAAACCGTTAACCACATAAGAGCAGTTAAAGGGAAAATTCTATTCATACCTGTCGATTCTGTTTGTGGAAAACTTTTCTCTCTTGCAGACTTAATTCAAGATTGTTATTCTGTGGTACATTTTGCCACTCTCAAAGTTTTGCTGTATTCGGAACATTATTAGTCTTAAGGAAATTCAGTTTTGTTTCAAACATATGCGTTTGTTCTTTAGGAAATTTCTGTGGATAGGAACGAACATATTGCATCTTACATTACCAAGTTACATCTCAAATATCATGTTTACCAGATCTTTTTCAGAAGTTCTCAGAGCACAAATACACAGAACAATATAATTTCTGACGATCAATGTCGTGGATCTTCACACTCTTTTATTCGTTTTGATCGAAAGATTTGTGACTCTCTGCACGAATTTGTCGTCTCTTGCGATTTGTCTTTCTTTTTCTTGATACACTCAACTCTATGTTGGTCGCGCACGATACGTCGAGAATCGAAAGTAACGAGACCTGGTCTTCCGGATTTCCTTCTTACCCGGGGCGATCAGTCGAAACTTTTTCCTTTGTTGAACGGAGACATCCCGAAGCGGATTCGCTAACGCCAATTTCTTCCAGTTGCACATGTACATTTGTACTTTACGTCACATATACGTAAAACGTGAAACTCAAAGTTTTATCGTTAGCCGGAATTTATTTTCCATGTGCAAATATTACATCGGGCCAATTCCGGCCAACTTTCCGAACGATCGTCCCAACTACCGAAATGATATCAAGGTTGGGCCATCTATGGCGGACTTTAGCCAAGAGTTGACACAATACTTGGCGTTCACGTGGATAAAAATGAATACTAACACTTCCTATCCGGATATTTAAGTATAGTACGACGATCTAAGTATTAACGTGTCATATATGGATATTAAAGTATAATATTCTAAAATCAAAACTCCAAATATACAGAAATCTGGATATTTAGCTTTAATATCCAGATACTACATCTTAATACTAATAGATCATCATTTCATTATAATTATTATTATAGATAGGCTGCGATACTTAAATTTTATAGTAATGGTATTGGACACCGTTTTCTGTGTACCTTTCACCCGAGGGGGTATACACTCAACAAAAACCTATACGCTGTAAAACCTAACCTGTACACTCGGTAGTAAATATAATGCCTTATTATGCATTAATATGCGGATATTACGGCCCTATTCAAGAGTATCGCAGAAATAGAATTTGCCAAAATAGTGAAATAGGTCAATATCAGGGGAAGAAATCAGTTGAAGTAAAATTTGAAACACAAATAAACTCAAATAACTAGTCATAAATAAAGTTGTTTAATTTAGTAATCTTCATAAGTTGTTTTTATTTTGTAAATAAATGTCAACATAATTTTTTAGCCTATGACAAAAGTTTACGAAAGGTGCAAGATTTTGAATTTCATAGACGTCATAAACATTTCAAACAAATGTCATAAATAACCGAAATGTAGCATATTTTAATCCTGAGAATGTATAGACAATTTAGAATTGATAGACATGCAGCTTGGTTATCGACACTAAAAATTTTCCCGAGTTGCAACTTTTTGTACATACGTGAAGGTCAAAAAATTCTTTCCACTTTTTTTGGATTTTTATCAATTGTTTCTTAAGAGATCATTCATGTTTAATTCATCCCTGTTTTCAGAAAAAAAAATTGTTTAATAAATGAAAGAAGATTTGTTTTCGAGTACTTGAAAACTTTCTAGTGACAAAAATGCACTCGAAATAAAATTGCCAAGACCTAGGAATCGAAACTGGAAATACAGCGCATTAAAAAAATTCTCATTTTGGCATTGAATGGAATTATCCTTATAACTTGTGGTTTAAACATTTTTCTGAACATGTGTGGGGTTTTCTAGGACAGAAATACACTAGAGAAAAATTGAAAAGATCCGCGAGTTGAAATTAAAATTAGAGAAAGTTTTTAAAATTTGGAATTTGGTATTCAATAGAAAAAGCAATAAATATTTATTTGTTGGTAGCAAGAAGAATAGCACATTTATTTTCTGAAAGCTGGGAAATAAATTCCGTGGAAAATAAATATTAATTTAGCGAAATATCACGGAAAAATCGGAGGTGTGGGGGATATCAAAATTGGTAATGATTGGAAATTGTGTGAACCCGGAAATAACCTTGAATATTGTATTACTTTAGGAATTACATTCCTGGACATAATACTACTTTTCCCACTTTCGTTCTCGAACGTCTCCGGGTTTAAAAATTTCCTGGTTCATGAAATTCTCGGGGGTTTCAGATTACTGGAGAAATCAACAGCGCTAAATATTATTTTGCACTTTCTGTAAAATTGATCGCGAGATTACACGACAACGTCAGTGTCAGCTTCAATTTAGATATCACTCCCTCCCACCCCATATTATTCAACTTTCTGTTCTCTATGCCACAAATAAATAAATATGAATTGTTTTTCTTGGCTTATAACCCTGTTGACTGCTTACAAAAGTAATGCTCTTGTATTTGCCACACATCAGTGACTAAAGAGTTTTTGTTGTGTGTCATACTGTAGCGCCCTCAGTTATGCAGAACTGAACTATCTAGACGTCTCTTTCTTACTTTTAGTCGCTTCTTTTGAATATCGATTACGGCTTTCAGTTTGCTTTTCAAAATATATGCTTAATGCAACGCATTTTAAATTTGATGCTTTTAGCTGCGTTTAGATTGTAGTATACAAATTTTTTTGGTTTAAAATTGTAATTTCTTAAAGTATTCTACTAATTTTTCATAATGGTACTTTATAACCTTTGAAATTAAATAATTGTAGGTACAAACATTAGGAAGTAGAAGAATTTTAAATTTCATAGCGTTTTAATTATAATTTGAAAGTATTTGATTTTTGTAATACCTTTCTTATGTATAAGAAACGACTGTCGTGTGTCTGATAACTGTTTTATAATAGAAAGAAGTAAAAATAAACAAAATTATAAAATCTGATTTTTTATTTTGATTTTGATTTCGTAATAAAAGAAAGAGCTGTTCGTCCTACAAAACAGCTTACAAAATTGAAAATTTACCAAGGAGAATTATCAATATTTTTCCGTATACGATCAAAAAAATGTATACATCAGAAATTGCAAAAAGAATGGTGTTTTTTGTTTTACGATGATCAAACAGATGACTGCAATGTCAAAAATGGTTAAAGCCATAATTATTAAGGCTATTGTAGGCTATTATGGTTGAGGCATTTTAAATTTGTAGTATTCAGTATTTTGAATAGTTCTAAATTACATATAATAATAATTTTTAATCGAAATTGTTTGGTAATTTCGGATTAATTTGAAAGTAGGACTACTGAAAATAAGGTGTGCTTGAAATAATTCAATAAATGTTTTTTTCCAATAACACAACTAATAAAGTGACTCTATTTTTGATTCTGATTTCGCTCTATCACTCCACAGTAATACAAGAATCTGAATTTCAGTAAAAAAAGTAGGTTGAATTTCAGATGTAACCAAAAGGATCATTCGCCGAGGACGCGTTCGGTGGCTTTGTCATAGGCCCTTCGGCTCGATTCCTGAGGAATCAAAACCGAACCGAATATATAAATATATAAAATATATAAATATATAATATGAAATATATATATATATATTTTAATTTCAACTTCATTCTTAATTTTTATTATTTACTTATTTATTGACCAGCGTTCTCACTTTCAAGTTGTATATTTAGTTACTACGGGTCATTAATTGAACCTCATTCTATAATGTTATCCAGTGATTAAGTAAATTTCTCCTTCAGTTTATTTTTTTGTCAAGTTGCCAAATCGCGCCATACCCTCAACAAATACAACATTCAAGTTTGCCACAGATATGGATTTGAAACTTTTGTAATTTATTAAAAATAAAACCAAGCCTCGGATCGAAAAAGTAATTACACCATTGCTCGATGGTCGCTGGCCGCCTTCGAGTAATGAACACACACACACACACATACACTCACATAACACACTAGGACAGTGCTTTGAATCTGTGCATCTTACTAATGACCTCAGAGTAGTGATGGGCGCTGCTCGGTATTTCACAATCATGATCAAATCTCACCGGCCATGACGGTAAATATTGGTAAAACGCGGTCAGACCCAAATATCTCCACCAGGAAAGGCTTTTTTTATAGAGAAAATTGGTTTACTTGTTAGGACATACCCTATGCTAAACTTGTACGAAAAGTCTTTCGGTTTTAAATGTTCCAGTTATTCTCTAAATAATAAAAATGCCAAAAAGCTGAGCATAACTGACGACACTTTTGACGGTTTCGCGCGAGTTTCAAGGGGAATTTAAAAAAAAAACTTGATAAATTGACCAATTACATTGAAAATGTGTCACATTTATTAAGCAATATTTAAAAAATAACAGTTAGTATTATGTTAAGTTATTTTTGATAAAAATTCCAATAATTTTATTCCTAAACACTGTTTTTCTTCTTTAACTTGTAATATAATGTATATACGAATTTAATTATTAATTTAAATTCATTAGTAATTTGCGAAATTTAATTATATATATATATATATATACACATATGTAAATTGTGTGTACATACTCATGTATAAATGTATTGGGAAAAGTTTCCTAAATGATTGAAAATAAATAATTAAAACAGAATATTTTGAATTTCACTGCCAAGTAAATGAAAAATAAATGTAAATTATATCTTCATTTGCCTATAAAATTTGAAGCATGAAAAGGTATTTTTTTATTTTAAATTATTCAAGGTTTGATGTTAATTTAGTGTTAATTTAATAGTGAATGTTATGTAATCGTCTTATTTTACGGACTTCAAACAATCAAAAATTCATTGGGTTTTTTTATGCAAGGGTACTAAATTAGTCGTGCAATTTCTTTTTCTATTAATTATCATAATATTCTTTAAAAACTGTTTGTGTGAAATCAAATTTTGTAATGACATTCAAGCTTTCTTTATTTCTCTTTATATGCAGAAGAAAAAATAATGATAGAAAAATTCGTTTAAATGTTGAAAGTTATTACAAAAATTTTCGTAATTCCAAAGAAAAATAATATTAAAAAATTTTTTAAACAATTCCTTTCCTTGGAAACCCATTCAAAGAATTCAATTTGATTTCACTTTTATTGTTTCCATTTTTTAATATAATAATTGCCTTATTGTATTTTTTCACATATAAATAATCACAAACAATGAATTATTTACACAAATAACTCATAAATCTAAATTCATGATAATTAGATATCAATTTCATTTAATTTAAAGAAAAAAAAACAGTATTTTCATTTAGGGAATATAACCTATATGATACACAGTACTTAACTCAATATCTAAGTGTTATATTAATTGAAACGTTATTCAATGTAACTTAGCAAGCTACTATTATTTAAAAAATATTTCTTAATAAATGCAACAGGTTTTCAATGTAATTATTCAATTTGTAAAGTTTCATTTTCAAATTCCCCTCGAAACTCGCGCGAAACCGTCAAAAGTGTCATCTGCTATGCTTAGCTTTTTGGCATTTTTATTATTTTTAGAATAAGTTTTGAAAAAGTTTAGCATAGGGTATGTCCTGACAACTAGGGGATAGTGGGGTACGGTGTCGTTTCGGGCATGCTGACTATTACAAATAACGCCCGTATTTTTTGATATTCATATTAGTTTTTCAAATGAAATAGTTTTCTCTGCTTAGAAAAATATTGATTTAATGCAATTTCTCTTTCAAAATTCGCGTCCGGAGAGCAATGATGAAAAAACAGTTTTGGCGGAAACCGATGCAAGATTTGTTCCTATAAACGTTTTAAATGTATTCAAATTAATTAAATCTTGGGCCCCCACATATGGGGCATGACGCCGCGCCGCAGCGTGCCTATGTATTGCATCAGGGAGTAAGAGGTTATAACTGCTTTCACCACATACTTTACTTTGATTAATAATCAAACATTGAATTAGTATTGAAAATGCCTGTAGTAATTTTTTTTTCGTTACAGTACACTTTCCAGAATTATTATATTATATAATTTTTATTTTATAATGTTCATATTGTTTAAATAAACGGAAGTGATATGCCGGTCCTCGTACCCCAATGTATGGGGTACGCTGACTGAAATGCAACCTTCATTAATTGATTGAATATCTAATAATGAAGAAATTAAAAAGCGGTTCGGAGTAATAAAATAGGTTCCCTTGTAACAGGGATACGGCAAGTGCATGCCAAACCACAAATTGCATAAGCATAAAAAATAGTTTCATTGTTAAAGAACATGCCTAAAAAAAATGCATACCGAGATATTTCCGAGACGAATCTAAAGGTGTTTTTAGTTTTTCGATATGACTTTTAGTTTTTCAAAAATTAGTCACAAAAGTTTCAAATCCATATCGAACAGGCATACAGGAATTGCACGCTAAACAACAAATGCTCCGATTGTTCAACAAATAGTTTTTAAACAAAACAAAATTATAAATCATACCTGAAGATTGCAGAGACGAATGCAATGGTGTACTTGGTTTTTCGATCCAAGGCTTAGTTTCTTTATAAAAATTGCATGAACATAAGGAATAGTTCAATTGTTTGAGAAATTGTTCAAACAAAAAACCAAAAATGCACACCGAGATATTTCAGAGAAGAATCTAACGGTGTTTTTAGTTTTTCGGTATGACTCTTAGTTTTTTTTCAATTAATTACAAAAGTTTCAAATCCATATCTACAAGGATACGGCAAATGCATGCTAAACCACAAATGCTCTAATTGTTTAACATATGGTTGAAAAAAAATCAAACCTAAATATTTCCGAGACGAATAAAATGGAAAACTTGGTTCTTCGATCCAAGGCTGAGCTTCTTTATAACAATTGCAGAACCATAAAAAATAGTTTAATTGATTAAGAACATGTTGAAAAAAATATGCATACCGAAATATTTTCGAGACGAATCTAAAGGTGTTTTTAGTTTTTCGATATGACTCTTAGTTTTTTTAAATTAATCACAAAATTTTCAAATCCATATTAAATTGTTTAAACTAAAAAAATGCACACCGACAATCACTTGAGTGATTGGAAATTGCACCTCAGGAAAATGTGTTTCTGACAAATTGTCTTTTTATCACCATTTTTACCTAAAGTTTTAACTTTTTGTGTAAAAATATATACAGAAATTAAATTCGGATAAATTTTCTGTCCAGGCAAACAAATTTCAAAGTTGTAGGAGTTTTCGTGTATAAGAAGACAATAACATTTGAGGTTGACTTATTCCTCGGCGATTGGTTTCTTTGCCCTGAAATAAAATTTCGACGATACATTCATTTGCATCATTGATATATAATATTTATAACGTTAATATAAAAAATATAATGGAAACTTCTTGGGTAAAAGAAAAGGAAGTAAAACTTGATGATGAAGTTAAGCATACAATTAGAAGTTAAATTAACTGATAGGTAATAACATTTTTCAAAAAATGGTTCTATATATGATCAAATAATTTAAGTAAAAGATCAGGATCTAAGCTTTTCGTAATGCTTTAAAGCTGGAATTTTGAGAACTTTTATAAATATTTACAGTGAAGTGATTGGTTATGTCGATAGATTTGGTGGAACCAAAAAAGTAAGATAATGACTTCGAGATGCTTTAGAATTTGTATTAAAGAATGAAACAAGAAGATCAGTACAAGTGACTGCTCAGAAAAAGGAATTATACCAAGAAAAAGCTTATGTTTACCTGATGTTGTGAAAAATAGAATAAATTGTTGGATACATCAACTGTTGGCTATTGCTTTAGTTGTTTTTTTTTTAATGTGAAAGTTTACGCAATTTACAATAAGAAAGATATTAGAGCTACTTTTTAGCCAAGAGTGTCTCCCTGTCAAATGACAGTACAGATACTCATTTCCACCTGCTCCATTGGGTATCAATTCTAGTGTATATTTCAATGTAAAAAATGTATGAGTTTTTATTAAACTTCGCGCCATCTAACATACTATTCAAAATAAGAAGTTTAGAATTGAAGAATTATGAGGTATTATTATCCTGTAATGCTATTGGTACACATACTACGACTGTTATATTCTCAAATGTTATATTTTTTGAAAATTTGTATATTATGGAGGATCGATCGTGGCTAGAGAGTCAAACTCTGGATACTTTAGAATAAAAAGGAACAAGACGTACGTTTTCTGCGAAAATTTCAGAACGTATAATAATATGATGCAATTAATTTCTTGAATGGCAGAATTTGCTGCCACGAGCCTCTTGTATCCTTTGAAATCGATATATTTTTTTTTTTTGATCCATAAAAGAACATTTCCTCGAGCTCTCAAGTCCTTTAGAAAACTTCTTAAAAGAATCTTCTTCACAACAGATCGCAAGTGTGAGATTTCTTCAAAAAGTTTTGTAACTGCGTACTCTATAATTTTTAAAGTAGACACCTGAATGAAGTGAAAAATTTTATGGAAATTGTCGTCGATGCTTTTTACACATAACCTATGAATATAAGACCTTAAGAAACTTCTGAGCATTGTTTTTAGATGAAGTAGCTACTCCAGTTTTATAGAAAAAGTATTATCTCTGTTAAAGTTTACCGTACAATTATTTTGGCTTATAAGTATGAAATAAGTAAATTCTGAATCATTACATAAAAGCAAAATTTTTTCAGCGAACAGCTGTATAAATTATTCAGTCTGATAGGTTTCTAATTCACTGATGTGAAAATGACGTCTGTTTTATACGAGCTCAGACTCTCCAGAGAAATACGTGTCGAGACTAGAGCATATTTTTCTAGATGGAAAGCTCTGACTCGTGGATGTGAACTTTTTTCACTTCAATTTGAAAGCTACGCTTAGAAAAGTTCTTTAAAAATGAAGGCAACCAAATGAGTCGAAAATTCTTCCTAAACTGTGCTCACGAATTATTCTGGAATATTGCAGGAGGAATTAAGCTCGAGCAGAAATATTATGCTTCAAGACCACGAGATTGCGGAGCATCGATGTGATAAATTTAATTTTCAACCAAATTTGACGAGACTCTCTAAAGATAATTTATCAGAAATATTTTCGTGTTAATTTTGTGTGGTTTAATTTTACCAACCATATCGATGTAATGCATTACTAACTCAGTGAAAGCAGAAAATAGAAATATAAATATAGAGAAAAACTTTCATTATTTGTTTGTAACCCACATCGAGAGACTTGGCGTGTGTTAATTGTTAACAATGTGAAAAAAAAGTTCAGAACAGAAATGTCATATATGACTACTTTAATTTCAAAATTTAATGTATTCTGATCAGAGCTTTAATTCGAAAAGAACAAAAACGAGGAAAAATGTATGATCAAAGAAATGATTTCTGTGAATCTAAGAGTGTGTCTTTGGCCTTTCGTTAGCAACTCGTTCAGGTAAAAAATTTTTTCCTGCAAAGAAAAGGATTTCAAAAAATGTATTTCTTTTACTCTAAGAATTTTTTTACCTTTATCA
Organism: Andricus grossulariae; assembly: GCA_011634705.1. Lineage (NCBI taxonomy): Eukaryota > Metazoa > Arthropoda > Insecta > Hymenoptera > Cynipidae > Andricus > Andricus grossulariae. The sequence continues at coordinate 286,101,170 of JAABKJ010007545.1, read as the reverse complement.
AAAGACTGAATATGCTAATTATTATATAGAGAAAAAATATTTTGATAGATGAAATAGTTCGTAGATTCAAATACTGATGGGTATACAAATTACAAATAATTCTTTAATTTAGCATTATAAATATCTCTTCATCAGACCCGCCGATGTTAAAAGAATTTTGACTGAGCAAATATTGACCTGTACTACTGAAGTCCTCATCTCCACTTACTGCACTCGAAGCAAACCACTGTCTAGCTATAGGTTGCCCCCTACTCCTGAAATTCCTTTTAACTCCGTTATGTATCTTTTCCGATCTGACCAGTAAGAGGTAATTTTAAGTTGTTAGTTTTAATTTTAAAACTAAAATTTGACAATATTAGAATAAATATAACCAATTTTACGTTGTTAGTTCTTTTAAGTTTTTTAGAGAACATTGGTGTAAAGCATACAAGTGAAGACATGAGAATGACAAATGGATAAGGACTAATTTTTTAGAATTATGTGTTTAAGAATTGAAAATAATTTAGGACAATAATGACCGGTGCATGTTAGGAATATGCAAAAATAATTTTTCCTTTCACTCGAAGAAATTAATTTTAAAATTATGAGAATGACAACTTGATAAGGATCATCTGTTCTTTCCACATAGCCACATACTTCTGTAATTTTGAGGAAATTTTCTAACATATTGTACACAAATAATTTTATTTTTGATCTCTATCCAGTTATCATGCTCATATTCTCATAAATTCTCAAATTTCAGTGAGACATTTTCAAAAACTTCGATGTGTCAAAAAATAAATACACGTATAGTGCACATATTTAACGGAACCGAAAAAGTACTTGCTCTATTTTTGTGATTTTGTTGAAAAAACGTATTTTTAAAATTTAGGTCATGGAAAAATGGATGCGGACTATTTTACATAGAACCTGTAAGCTGCAAAGAGCCTTCATAGTTAGGGGGGCACGTCTATGGAACAAGGTACCTAGTGCGATCAGAGATGCACCTTCAATCTTTCACCTGAGAAAACTATTTTTTGATTATTTGCTTAATTTAGACAATTGTACACTACAAATAACTCATTGGTAGTTCGGGAAAATGCGTCATGCGACGTATATAACTGTATTCTTTAAACAGTACTCACAATGGTAACCAATTTTCTTTTGCATTTTACACATAACTTTACTGTATACCATACTATCTGACCACCACTGTAATTTTAATTCGACCAGAGTTTGTACATAGTTATAAGTTATAGTACCTGTATCACTTGTTCCTTAAAGGGCTCTTTAGCCCTAGGGACTTAATAAAATAAATGATTTTGCTCTGCCCTCCTCCGACGTATAAATTTTCTTCATTGTTATCACATGTACAAGTATATTTCAAATTTGTATTTAGAAAATGGTTTCATGAATAAAATTTCAGAACGGAAATTCCTACCTCACAACTTGTGAACTATGGTTAAGATCATAGTGAATATGGCGACTTTTCGACTAGTATCAAGTGCTTTATCCTCAGTCACAAAAAAGATATTTTCATTCGTCCGCGATAAGTTGAATTATTTTAAAAAGAAAAATGTAATAAGTGCAATGTTTGTTGAAATCTGGTGTCCTGATTTCGAGACTGATTTTATTCATACTTTCATGTTCTTCGCACTGCTGTCCGGTACATAGCAGATGACGCTTTTTCACTACAAAATTTTTTCGCTACAGTTCAAAAACATGAAATTATCTCAGTTTCGTGTAAATTTTATTAAATAAGTTTAATTTCTGTTGCAGCGAATATTTCAAATAAAATTGATGTAAACTTTATCTTCTCTTTTTTCTATTAAACAAGCAAAGCATTCCTGGTAAAATAACCATAATGTCAAGTGAAATTCAAAATCACAAGAAATTCTGATTGTACATAAAAGTTCTTAACTATAATTTTTTATTGTTTATAGGAATTAATTTTTCATGGAAAAGACATTCTGTGAATTTCAATACAAAATATAATTACTATAATGGTATGACACAAAAGAAATTGGTACAAATTTTAAATTTTTGTTTAATTTACTGACAATATAATATAATAATAACAATATCAATAATATAATGAAAGTTAACTATAAAAATTAATGAAAAAGTTCTTTTTACTGACGAATTAATCAGCTTTTCTGTTTCAGCAGTAAAAAATAACTGATTCATAGTTATAATTTAGACACTGATTGAAATTATTTAACATTTCAACGGGTACCAATTCAGGGAAGGTTTTTTAAATAGAAGATTAAATAAAAGGCATTCATTATTTAATTTTTTCTTACTTCTTGTGGCTCGAATGATTTGATTAATTATAGCAAATTTACTCTTCCCTAATGCAAATTACTAAATCTTACTCATGTGAGTTTGCTTTAAGACACACACGTTTTGCAATAATTTTCCTAATTCCTACCTTCAAAGACACAGACTTAGCGAGAGGATTATTTCTCCTTTCAAAGTCATTTTCTGAAAGCTAGCCCAGAGACGCTTAAAGCATTAAAGAGAAAGATGAAATACCCACGCGAGTGTTTGAAGCTCTTGTTCTTTGGTGGCAGAAACATTGCCAAGCACGATCAGACCAAACATATTTGCCGAAAGGATCTTAGAAGGACGAACTCGCAAAATATTGAATTGCCTATTGAGGCGGTTCAAATGGAGATTTGCGAAGATCCCTTCGCATACATAAAAGACCAGGATTCTCGCCTCGCAGTTTCATTCCCTAAGCTCCAAGTTGTGACACAATTTTAAAATGAAAAACGCCTACTTAAATATAATATATACCTTATTTTTGAAATGTAAGTAATAGCATCATTTCTAATAAACTTTTGAATCTGTTCTAGGAAAAACTTCATTTCATCTGTATAAATTCTTTATTTTAAATTAGATTTTTGTGATCGACTCTGAAGGATGAAGATAATGGTCTTAAAAATCATTACTAATTAAACTTGTCATTTATACTAATTTCTTGGATAATTATTTCCAAATTCTAGATCATTGATTTTGAATACAATAGTATCCCGAATCAATGTGAAAATTCTACAGAAAAGCTTGATCAACCTTATTCCTTCCAAAAGATTTAACTGCCCCTAGATAGATATTACTTCTGTATTTATGATTAATGTAAGAAAATATGAAATGCATTCGTTTTAATAGAGAAACTTTTCAGACGTTTACATTCAGATAGATAAAAGTTTCTGAGAAGGTATTATTAGTCTTTTCCCTTTTGATAGACCATATGTCTACCAGCGAGGCAGAAATAATAAGACAAGTTCGGAACCTCAATATTCCCAGCAATGTCTTATTAGGTGAAATGGATGTGCCAACGTTCCGATTCAGCGAACTCAGGAGCCCTTGAAATCGTGTTTCAGTGGCCCCGAGGGACATGAATCATTTCCGACGAAACTCTGCTCACGCCTGGACTTGGATGTTTGCAGTCCCTTTTGGTGAACTGACCTGAGGGCAGTCCCAGTATTTCAACGAGATTTACAATTTAATGAGAGAACCTCAATTCCTCACAGAAGTTTCCAGGTATCATAAAAAATGTCAATTTTCTAATAACTGCTAATTGAGGCATAATAAGGATTTATCAAGAGAAACATTATTTAATTCGCTATAGACTCCGTATTGCATAAAAGCTCGGCCTGCCTAAATATTTTTCAAGGTAGGCTGGGCCTTCTTATTAATTTTAAAAAAGTAGAACGGATTGTATATTTTTTTTATTTTAACAGTTTTTCAAAAGTTTGGAAACTGCTCAACCGGTTTATGAATCACCCCATAACGTAGAATTTCAATTAGCTTGAAAAATGTCAAGAAGTATCAAAGAATTTTGTAGAATTACTAAACATTTCAAGGTACTTTAGAAAATTTTACATGATCTAAGGGATTTTATAGAACAGTTAATCATCTTAAAGGATTCACGGGATTTAAAAAGATTTTAAAGATTTTTGCTGTTTCAACAGATCCTAAAAAATTTCAATAGATTTCAAAAACTTCAATGGATTTCAATTTTGTAGTGTTTCCAAAGATTTTAATGTCGATTTTGAGTATTTATGCGGAAATTTTGAAAATAAATTAATTTAAATGAAATTTGAATGGATGTTGAGGTCATTTATGGGATTTGACAAGACTTGAAGGATTTTATTAAATCTCCATGAATTTCATAGCTTTTTTAGGGACTTCGAGGTTTTTTTTAACAGAACTTAAATAAATAAGTTAATTTTGATTTATCTTGAAGGGAATGAAAATAATTTCCACATATTTTAATAGGGTTGTATGATTTCAAAGAGATATAAAGGTATTTGGACAAATGTATAGAAAATTTTATAGAATAGGGGAGAGTGGGGTATGGTGTCGGTGCGGGGCCCGGTGACTATTACAAATAAGGCCCGTATTTTTTGATATTCATATTAGTTCTTCACATAAAATAGTTTTCTCTGTTTAGAAAAATAGTGATTTGATGCAATTTCTCGTTTAAAATTCGCGTCAGAAGTGTAAGTATGAAAAAATAGTTTTGGCGGAAACCGATTAAAAAGTCTTTGGCTGAAATTAAGCACTTACAGCATATTTTGAAATACTTGAAGCATGAAAAAATTATATTTTAATAGGTAAAGTATTTTATTAAACTTCTGGCATCATGATTTGTTTCTATAAACGTTTTGAATGTATTAAAATTGAACACATCATGGGCCGTCACATATGGGGCATGACGCCGCGCCGCGGCATGCCCATGTATTTCAGCAGGGGGTAAGAGGTTATAACTGCTTTTGGCCACATGCTTTACTTTGATTGATAATAAAACATTACCTTAGTGTTGAAAATGCCTGGAGTATTTTTGTTTTTTTTGTTACATTACATTTTCCAGAGATATTATATTATATAATTTTTATTTTACAATATTCATATTGCTTAAATAAACGACAGTGATATGAGGGTCTCCGTACCCCAATGTATGGAGTACGCTGACTGAAATGCAACATCCATCAATTAATTAAATATCAAATAATGAAGAATTTAAAAAGCGATCCCGAGTAATAACATATGTTTCTTTGTAATGTAAGCTTCACCTTGAAAAACACACGCACCAAAATCACATTTCAATCATAATTTATAGGGCATTTAAGTCAAAGCAAGACACCATACCCCACTCCCCCCTAAAATAAATTGGATTTCAAGTCATTTTTACGTATGCCAACAATTTCAAGGGATATAAAGGAATGCAATTTTTTAAAGAATCTTGCAGATTTTAAGTTATTTTAAAATATTCCAAAAAGTTTCAAGAAATTAACACAAGAAATGTCAAAGATTTTTAAGGAATTTTAAGGATTTTAACAGATTTCAAAGATTTCAATGTTTCCAAATGTATCAAAGGATTTCAATTAAATTTCAAGGGATTTCAAAGATATCAAGGTAATTTAATGTTTTTTGCTGTGGAAATTTTATTTGCGCAGAATTGCTATTTTTGTTTACTTTTATATGAAATTACGAGAGGTCTCAAATAAATCGTCCGTTTGTAATTTGTCTACTTTTCACATTAATACCTTCAATATTTTTGTATTTGCATTCCATTGCTGTTTATCCTATAATCGTTTTCTATATGATGATTTTCCTATGAAAGCGAAAAAAATATAGGCGATTCATTACAGGAAAATAATTATAGATAAATACTGATTTTCCTTACATATTTTTTCGTAAAGAGAGTTTGTAATTTTCATTGCAAGTCGTTTTCGTTTCTTTCGTTGATCTCAATTTTGGTTTTTTGTCACTCAATTTAATTTTCAGAGTTTTTTTTAATACGCCTTATTATTATCAATAATATAATACAGGTAATAATTACACTAGTTTACAGCCAAAATGTACATTTATTGCAACTATTTCTTTCCCATGTATTTCAGCTAGCTAAACTCGAAAATTACATCAAAAAACATTTTTATGGATAGATTTTCGAGATATGATTTTTTGAAAATTTTTCCAGTTTTTTTCGGTGGTGGCTTCACATGCTAGGCCATATATCAAGTTCTAAACGTCAGATTGGGTCACCTGAAGTCTCAAATTAAAGGCAATAAAATTTTTAACAATCGATCTGTATATTATTTTACAATCTGTTCAGTAGTTTACGTGTTATATCCCAAAATATATGAGAAAAGTCCATTTTTTGCGCCAAAATAAAAATCGAAAATGCAAAAAGAATTGCATAGAAAGGCCTCAAAATATGTTTCCAAACAACATTGTAATCGGCTCGTTAGAGACAAGTATAAAACAAGAGGAAAAAACAGGAAAAAAGAGGGAGAGAATTGGGATAGAGACAACCAAGCCATACTCACTTTTTTTCCTTTCTCTTTATCCGTCTTTTTATATTCTCATCCAGAGAATGTATTAGATTTGTGCAAGATTTGACCCCCCCCCCCCTGGGTTTTGTCAAATGTCCACGTTTTGAGACCATCTGAACCCAAAAAATCTGCTCGCTTTGCGGGCACTTTCTCATCGCGCATTTAAATAAGAATTAATTTACTCAAGGTTCTATCGACCTTAAGGAACATATTCTCATCAAGACACTTGCGCTTCGCGCTCGATATTTGGTTTAAAAATCATGTAAGCCTTGCGCTCCACGATTGTTTTTGTTCATCGTATAATATAAACCCAAAAGTTTGAGCGCGCTTACGGCGCGCGATTTGGTTGTCGCGCTTCACAACGAACATATGTTATGTTCTATGTTCTTCAAATAAAAAGGACTAAATTTGTATCTGATTTAAAATGAAGAAGGAAATTCCTTTAATTCAGCGTATATTTCCGTATCTTTCTAATAAATCATACAGTTACAGAGATTTTTTCCAACTATCTTAAAAGAGGAGAAAAAAAGTATCTAAGTCGTTTTTGGATCATATGCATGATAAATTTTTGAATAATTTTTGAATAATTTTGAAAACCAGCACATGAGATGGAAAAGATATTGAATAAGCAAAGTTTTGATGAGAATGTGCCCACTTATCGGGATGATTTTTTCACTGTTAATGTACTTTCTGACGAATCAAACAAAAACTACACATCCTATCAAAAAATGACCAATAACAAATTTGTAGATCTTTTTTTCACGCACCAACTTTTTTCGATAATTATTTCTTGTATCTTCCGTAGTTTAGCGGTAGAATTGGATTTTTAATTATTTTTTATGCAATAAAAATGTGAATTTTCGATTTTTCAAGAAAATTCAAAAAGTCATTATGATAATCTTCTAGGCCGTGCAAAAAGAAACATTTTTTTCATCCTGATTTTCTTTCGTATCGTGCGTTTTTTCGGCTTAAAATGTTCATTTTCGTTTGTTTTTTTGAATTTTTTAAATGCTATGGCTCCAGTAGTTTTTGTTTCATCAAAAAAAGTCATGGAGATAAATAATTCTTTTTTTTAAGTATTATGGAAATCCGTGCATAGAATTTTTGAATCATGAAAAAAGTGGTTTCAAAAATTTTAGAAACGCGCTCACTTTTTGAATTTGTATCCAAAATGGCTGACTAACGAACTTGACCTTCATTTTAGGACACTTGCAGAGTATACTGAAGCCCAGTCAAATCTGCGAATTCTGTCGAAAGTTATCGTGCTGACAGACTAAAAATCTACATACATACATACATACACACACACACAGCGAAAACCTGTTTTTTGGGTTCAGAAGGTCTCAAAACGTGGTCATTTGACAAAAACCGATAGGGGGGGGGGGGGTAAAATTTTACACAAATCTAATACCTTCTCTGGATGAGAATGTAAAAACAGGTTTTTACGAATGCGCCTGTCTGTCTGTTAGTCTGTAGATTTTTAGTTTGTTAGCATGATAAATTTTAAAAGAATGAACCTATTGGATTTGCCTTTGGTATACTCTTTCAGTCTCCTAAACTAAAGTCAAGTTCGTTAGCCAGCCATTTTGGATAAAAATTCAAAAAGTGAGGGCATTTTGAAATTTTTTGAGACCATTTTTTTTCAAATTTGAAAATCATGTGTGCAGCCGTTCGTAGTACTTAAAAATTCAAACAATTTGATCTCATAACATTTTTCGATAAAATAATAAGTTTCAGGGTGACAGCATTTTCAAAATCCAAAAGAAGAAACGAAAATTATCATTTTCAGCCAAACAACGCACGATATGAAAAAAAGTCAGGTCAAGAAAAATGTTTTGTTTTTGCACGCCCTACAAGATTATCATAATGACTTCTCAAATTTTCTTGCAAAATCGAAAATTCAAATTTTTATTACACATCAAATAATGAAGAATCACAAATTTTATTTTACGGTCAAACTATGCAAGATAAGACAAATAATGTTAAAACAAAAATTGTGCAATCAAAAAAGATCTACGAATTTCTTATGAGTCGCTTTTTGATAAGATGTTTAGGTTTTGTTTTATTCATGAAAAATAACATTACCAGTGAAAAAATGTGCCCGATTAGCGGCACATTCCCATCAAAACTTTGCTTATTTAATTAATTTTTTATCTCGTGTGTGGATTTTCAAAATATTCAATTGTTTTTATGTTCTCAATACTATTTCTAACGATTAAAACAATAAAATAACCATCATTGATGCTCATGGTACTTGAAAATTTGTATTTTTACATTCTCATCGACAGAAGGTATTAGACTTGTGTAAAAGTTGCCCCGCCCCCCGGGTTTTGTCAAATGTCAACGTTTTGAGACCCACCGAACCCAAATAACAGGTTTTCATGAATTTGTCTATCTGTCTGTTAGTCTGTCTGTAGATTTTTAGTTCTTTAGCAGGATAAATTAAAAAAGAATTAACCTATTGGATTGGCCTTTGGTATACTCTGAAAGTCTCTTGAACTAAAGGTCAAGTTCCTTAGCCAGCCATTTTGGATAAAAATTGAAAAAGTAAGAGCATTTTGAAAATTGTTGAGACCTTTTTTTTTAAAATTCAAAAATTATATGTACAGCTGTTCATAGTACTTTAAAATTCAAACAATTTATTTCCATGACATTTTTCGATAAAATGAAAAGTTTCAGAGTTACAGCATTTTCAAAATCCGAAAGAAGAAACGAAAATTAATATTTTCAGCCAAGCAATGCACGATACGAAAAAAAGTCACGGCAAGAAAAATGTTTCCGTTTGTACGCCCTACATGATTATCATAACGACCTTCTGAATTTTCTTGGAAAATCGAAAATTCAAATTTGTATTACACAACAAATAATGAAAAATAACAAACTTAATTTTACGGTCAAACTATGCAAAATACAACAGATGATGATGAAACAAAAATTGTGCCATCAAAAAAGATCTAGAAATTTCTTATTGGTCACTTTTTGATATGGTGTGTAATTTTTGTTTTATTTGTAAAACATAACATTAACAGTGAAAAAATCTGCCCGATTAGTGTTCATATTCTCACCAAAACTTTACTTATGTAATTTCTTTTTTATCTTATTTGTGGGTTTTCAAAATGTTAAATTCTTTTCATGTCCTCAATACTTTTTCTAACGATTGAAACAATAAAATAAATATCATTAATGCTCATCTCCTCATCAGGGTATAATTTTACAGGATACGATAAACACATATTTCTATCTTGTGCTTAATATTACTGATGTATGTGGATATGAGACTGAAGTTTCCTATCGTACTGTTATTTACATTATTTTTAATTTTTTATTTTTGGATGCATTTTTAACTTTTAATTTTCGGTATAAATGGCAATCCTTAATAATTCGGATATGTGTTATGCAATTTAATACTTGTTTTAATTGCCAATGAGCAGAAAATTAAAATAAAATAATTTCAAATGTTTCCTATAAAAATTCGATAAAACTATCAAAGGCTCTATTATATCTCTAAAAGTCTGTTTTCAAACTGATTGCATTATTGCCCTCTCTCTTTATGTATAACATTTCCATGTAACGCGTAGAAAGATTTAATCTTTTTAACAGGACTGTCGTTCACATTAATGTCTGATCCCCACAATCAGTCAATTTCCGCGAAATTTATGATGATGTGTTAAACTTTCTAAAAAACTTCAGTTTCACACCAAGTATAAACCAATAAAGAAGAAAAAAGATTTATCCTTCTGCCGTTATGTCCTATATTCCATTGTGGATGGAAAAAATTTAATCCGTTAGAAGTTATATGAAATCCATCTGCACAACACCAATCTTGATAGTCCCAGTCACCATAAAAATGTTAATAGATGATAAATAATTTTTTCAAAGATATTTTTTATAAATTTGAAACAAAATTGTTGATTATAAATTAATTTAAATTTCGAAATTGAAATTCGTCGAATCAAATGGAATTTTGTTTAAAAACTCAGGAAAGTTTATTCAAATTTATTTATTTTTTCATTTGGTGCAATTTTAAAGTTACATTTTAACTTCACTTTACAATCTAACGGAATTTATGGTAATTTTTATTTGGCACACACTTCTTAAAAAATTGTTATTTTGATTCTTCAAGATTTCGTCTAGAGCGACTGAGCCGTACCGGGTCACACTGAGTACAGAATTCATTTTTAAAAAAGGGAAAAAATAGACGAACGAAAACTCCCTTTGAGATTGACAGATTTTGGTTTGCACGCATTTTTCCAAGAACTCAAGTATAGTGTAGATTGATGTGTTAGTGTAACCTTTTTTTTAAATATGTACATTCCTTCCTAGACAAGAGACAGTCAACCATCGTAAAAACACACATATTGGAAAAATTCTTCAGAACCTAGACTTTAAAATATTTTCCCCATTTTTGAAAAAGTAATTATCCCAGTGCGATAGTACTCAATAAATAAAACTATTTAAGTGTTTTCATTTCTAAATTGCGTTTGGCTTGTTTTTTTTTTTCATTTTTTATATTTTCTCTGAATGTTTTAAATTTATCAATCAAAGGTTCAAGATTTCTGAAATATCAAGGATAATTTATACAACACCAAGAAATTTTTTTTTTTACATACGGTGAAGTTCACTGAAGAGTTGAGTCATGGAAATTTTGTTTGTAAACAATAAAATGAAGTTTCTAATTAATTATGATCTTATTTGTAACAATTACTTAAAATTAAAAGATCTCAATGAAAAACTTACAATATAAATTAAGAGTTAGTCAATAAAGTTCTATTCTATAAGAACCAATAAAATTTGGAATTTTCTTTATTTTTCAATTAATCAAAAGCATGATATCGATGCAGTTTTGTATACACCAGTATACGTATTCAATGAAACTTGTTTAAGTATTCTATTGAATCTTCCTTAGAAAACTATTATTGCAGGTGTTAAGGGTTTCATGCTTTCATTTATCCAAAGTCTTTGATTAATATGAATAAGTCATACATGAAAATCCCTCTGGCAACCTTACTTTTTGTAAGTACCAGGATGTTACAATATCCAAGATTTTAATTTGTTTATTTTTAATGTTATTTTTACGATTTGAACCAAAAGTATGCATCCTAGCGTAAAGTGATACACCGAACATTTGAAGATACAATTTAGGCAAAAAAAGTTAATTGTTTTATTTTTAATGATATTTTTCACGATTAAAACCAAAACGACGCATCCTGTCAAAAAATTATGAGTAACAAAGATTCTCAGGTTTTTTTGTGTGGATACCTTTTGTCTCATTGTTTTTTTTCGTAGTTTGTTTATATTTTTAACGTCGTTTGTTACGAATAAAACAAAAACTACGCGTTCATCAAAAAGTGATTCATAAGAAATTATTAGAACTGTTTTGGTGGCATAATTTTTGTCTATTTATCTTTTATCGTCTCTTGCATATTTTGACCGCAAATGGAATTTTTTATTTTTCATTATTTTTTGCGCGATCAAAATTTGAATTTTCGATTTTCCAAAGAAATTCTGAAGGTTGTAATAACGATCTTGTAAGGTGTTCGAAAAGCAACGTTTTTCTGCTCTAGACTTTTTTCATATCGTGCGTTGTTTGTCTTAAAATTTTCATTTTCGTTTGCTTCTGGAATTTTGTAAATGCTCTGACTCTGGTAATTTTATTTTATTGAAAAAAGCCGTGAGGATAAATTGTTCATCTTTTTGAGTACTACGAATAGCCGTACATAGAATTTGGAAATCTTAAAAAAATGGTCTCAAAAATTTTGAAAATGCTCTAACTTTTTGAATTGTTATCGAAAATGGCTGGCTAACAAACCTAACCTTGAATTTAGGACATTGAAAGAGTATACCAAAGGCCAATCCAATTTGTCAATTCTTTCGAAAGTTTTCGTGATAAAAGACTAAAGATCTACAGCCCTAGCTACTCATGCAGGCGCACGTGCAGACGCACGTACAGGCACACGACAGGCACACAGCCAGCCAGCTTCACTCGCGAAAACCTGTTTTTCGGGTTCAGAAGGTCTCAAAACGTTGACATTTGACAAAATCGGGATAGGGTCAAATTCTACACAAATATTATACCTTCTCTGATGAGAATGTAAAAAATAATTACCCCAAAAACCTGTAAAGGCATGAACTTAAATTAAAAGAATTTTCAAATATATGTGACAGAAAAACAATATTCTTATTATTTTGTAAAAGTATATTTGATTAATTAGATAAATAACTAAATCAAAATATAAAATGTGAGATAGAAATTTAATGCGTGTTTCGATACTTTATGGTTACATTCTTCTAATTGTCAAAAATGCATCATGTGTTTAGAAGAATGGTTGAGTATTCTTCTGAATGTCAAAATCACCAGACACGCAGACGACATGTAACAATTTCGTCCCAAATTCTTCTGAATGCCGGCAGTTACCTGAATGCTTAGGAATTTGATCGACTACTCGATTTTTCTAAATACCTACGATATATAATCAACATCGGTTTAATCCGTTCTCGAGACGAACAACTTTTTTGATTTAGATTTTCTCTCCATAGCTTCTACCAAAAGGCAACTTTAAAGTCATACTTTAACAGATGTCACGCCACATTAGTGACAACCTGTGACATCAATTTGAGCCTGATATTTCAGACAGGGGGGGGGGGGATTTTTACATGCTCATCACCATATAGGCCTCCCTATATATAATTGACTATACAAAATTCTAGGAATTATTCCTATCTGAGGCCTTCATTGACAACAATTTTAGTATTTTAAATTCATCTGCATAACAAACATGCTTGCACAAGACGTCTTATTGTTGGTCTATTACGATCCTCGTAAAAAAATCATTGCGGACAATTTTGGTGTTTCGTATAAAATTAAGGACAGCTACGATTTTTAGTTAAAAGAAGATACGCACCTTTAGTATTTGAGAGCTGCAAGGATACGGAAATACATTAAACCAGTTTAGCCAGCTGATTGGCCGTTTTTTCGATATACTTTTGTTTCACCTTATTCTCCTCGGCCAACTCTCTTTTTTTATTGCTTTGGTTCTGGTTGGGCACCCGTTCGCTCGACTCTCACTGGTCTTTCCTGCGGGTCCGTGTATTATATACACAGGATGCACGTCGAAAGGCACGTGCAATATGCATCCTTATGAAATTTTAATCTCTTGCAGTCTTGAATTTTTGTACATATATTGGGAGATAAGATATGTCCTGTATCTACATTACATTGATAATTAAATATCCGTCGAGCATTGCCTTCCTGCAAAATATACCAGATTAAATTTTCTCTTCTGCCATATTTTATCTTCACCGTAGTTAATTTTTCGCCAGGATTCTATTATAAAGAATTCCAAAGAAATTGTAGATAATTTCAAAGAATTCGTAGTAAATTTCATAGAATTCAAGGTGAATCCCAACAAGTTTAAAAATTCATCTCTGGCAAAATATGCCGGAATAGGAAATTAAGAGAAGCGCCTATTTCGCCCCACGCAGTGATGGTAGATCGCGTAATCTTTCCTCGGCTGGCGAAATAGGAGAGAAAAATGAGATATTTTTTACCTAGGCTGATAGAAATGTTCAGTGCCCTGATATAACGTTCAGCAGCATCAATGAGATCATTTCTTCGACAAATACGTATATACGAGTACTACTCGTATCTATATGGATACACGAAGTAGCACCCTCGCTCTATCGCCTCGACAGTGCTGCTTGGTTGCACAACGATTTATTTTCCTTTGCAATACTTCAATATTGCACGTACTATGTAGTACAACTGGCCTTGAGTGAGATAGCCATTAGCTATGGCATAATGCACGAGACTCGGCCAACGGCAGCTGAGTGCTCAAGGGATCTGCATCATTGTGGTCGTCATCACTGTCGTTATGGATGTCCTCGTCTTTTACAGTTTCTTCTACTCCTCGATGTGACACCGTTAAATATACTTTTCTAAACCTTGACTGCTGACAGTTCTACTATAAAAAAAATCTCCAATGAAAATGAACACGTGTGTAAATTCTGAAGCAGACTGATTAAAAACCTCATTTATGTTGAACATTAAAGTAAAAGGCGTCAATGCTGTGCATGTATGAAGAATAATAATTATAATTAACAGCCGAAGCAATATTATAATATCTCTCTATTACTTTTCAAATTGACTTCTTTTGCATTCATACGTATAAAAAATAATACATGTATAATTAGATATATTCTATAATTATCAAAATGACTTGCAATATTATTTGTTGAAGACGACAATAAAGAAAGGGACTACACAATTCAAACTGAATAATTAGATGACCTCGAGTTGGGTCGGGTTGCACCCCAATCGTATCGGGTTATAAGCCCGACCCGACCTGATAACCAGAAAAACTCTACCCGAAAAGCCGAACTTTAACTACCCGTCCAAATGCAAGAAACAATCAATGGACTTGGGGGGGGGAGGGTGGCTTTAAGTTCTTTAGTACAGTATAGTTTTGCAGCCTCGAGACCGCTCTCACATTGCTTCAGAGCTGCAGCTTATACGCACCATTACGGCGTTCTTCGGCGTCCTGCAGTCTGTGCCAATCTGGCCTTTGTCGTCCCTCAGCCCAAACCATGGTGTGCGCATTGTCCTCAGCAGCTCGATGGTGTCACGCAACGAGGTCCTCGGCCTTTAGTATCATGTTTGGGCCTGATCGGTTACCGCCATCGATTTAGAGGCTTCCTCAATGGGGCTGCCTCTATAAATTCCATGCGTATCATCGTCCCCGGCAGATAGTCACACTGGAGCTCTCCCTCATTTGCAGCGGAGAGGTAGCGTCGCGGCGTGATGCCGCACTCGACAGCCATGTGCCCCTCTTAGCTGCACGCGCAGCAACACTTGGTCCGGTCCGGACCATCGCACTTCGCTGCCAGATGGCCGGAGCCTTGACAGCGATAACGTTTTGTTGCATCCGTTGTTTTTCTGGCTCTACAGGATACCCAGCCCACCTTTAGGTGTCCTGAACAAAGTAGTCTCGCAGCTATTTCCTACTCACGGCATTCTCCACCTCCTCTTTGTCGGTCGTTATGTCGAGAACTAGGAGCTCGACCTTGGTGCGGGGAACAAGCTCGTCTGCAACTTCAATGAGTACATCGCCATTTCTGGTCTGCATTACGCCCTTGTTTTTTAATTTAAGTGTATCTGGGGTATCCTCCTTGTGTTGAGAGTCTACACGAACAGTACAGGCAGCCAGAAATTTTAATCAGACACGTCAAAAAGGATGAAATGTCGCTAAAATAGACACGGAAGTATTACTTAGTGTAATCTCAATAGAGGGACGTACAGATGAAGAAGAAGTACCAAGGCGATGCGACAGAGCATTCAACGAAAGGAACCAGCACACTCGTGGAATGAAGAAAACACCGAGCTTCAGAAAGAAACGCCTGAAATTGAGACGCAGTACTCGGTGGACACTGGTCGATTTCGAGTAATAAACACACACACACATTTACATAACACACAGAAGCAGTGCACTGAATGTGGGCATCTAACTTATGACCTCAGAAGGGCCCTTTCCACCCTCACCTGGCCCTCTTCCCTCAACGACCTTGCTAGGAAGGCTGCCGGATAGCACAGCGGATGAGGCTCACTTTATCACAACCGTAATCATGGCACTACAATACACGGATGTATAAGTAGTTTAACGAAAATGTTGTATTATGTGTGATGTAGAAAATAAAAAAGCTAGACGCCAATCTGAACAGGGATCTGTTTTTTTTTTAAATCTTATTTATTCTGACCTTTTTCGTGCTCAAACAATTCGTTGGGCGTAAGGACATATGAAAGTTATAAAATTCATTAAACACATTAATATGAATTATATGGAACTAAAATTCACCGAAAGTTATACATTGAAAAAATTATTATATTGAAAAACCATTCAAGTACCTTCGGAATATGTTTACAATAATTAATACGCAGTCGCGGACAATTGTCCAGGGATGGTCCCAAAGGAAAAACACCGAAGCAGAGGCGTAAGAACCATGCCGAAAGCTGAATGGCACCTGGGTGATGTGTCTTACAACGGTGGTCCTGGAATACCGGGCGACCTCCCAGAGTATGCAGCCTTATCCTTGCATGCGGGGATGGACAAGCCCTTGACCAAGCTACTCGTGGGAACAAGAATGACACCACCAAACCCAGTTGTAGATGAGGTTCAAAACGATCGAACGCTCAGACCATCAGACAAAGGGTCGGCATACAGTGCCGTTCACCCTAGAGTACGGTGTACTGGAAATAATTTGGATTGGAGCACGACGGCCATCCGGCGAAACGTTCATATTGAGTGGACGAATCGACTCAAGGAAGAATTGATGGACTGCCACGTTGTCAGCATTATCCCTGTTCGCGGAGGCTTCATGGCGCATATGTACACGCTGTGGTGCCAGAAAAACCCGGAGCTCTAGCATGCTGTACAAAAATATTTGCGAAATCAAGCTGCCCACTTCTCGAAAACTGAATATGAATGTAAACCGTTTTCCCAACGGCTGCAGGAACAAACCGCACGCGAAGAGCAGAAAGCGACATTAAAAACAATCGCGGAAAGCAGACACCTCCTGAGAGATAATAACGAATTCAGGGCAAGGAGTAACATTAACATTTGCGATCCTCCTAAGCCCAAAAATCTTACTGAAATGGATGCCTTCCTTCGTGAGAATATCTCGGAGGATTCCGACCTTTGGGCCATCAATTGTTCAAATTAAGGTGCGGCGAGAGCTTCACCTAATTTAAATAAGGCGAAAACCAACGATGGATCAAATGACAAAACGACGCTTGCATTAACCCATTAACGACCAAGAACAACAATTTTTTAACTTATGTTCAAGCCTCATTCTCATGACAGAAAAAGAGAAATTTCCAAACGAAGACCATGTTTCCTTGCAGTTTTGAGTATGCTCTTCAAGAATCCGTGGTCAGAATGGAGTTCGGTGTAGGAGGAAATGCAATATGGCGCAAAAATTTAAGAAAAGTACCAAAAAATCGGGAATTTTTTTTCATAATTTTTTTTCGAGCCAAAAGAGTATTGGGACTCGATCCTAACTATGATTAAGGGTGATTCAAATAGTTTAAGTGCAAGAAAAAAGTTGTCTCACCGATCTCGAATAGCTATACTCTTCGCAAAATGGCAAATCCATACCCTGTGCAAAATGGCGGATTCAATATGGCGCACAACTCTGTACTCGGGGGGTTTTGGGGTCGCTGATTATGAATTTGACATCGAGTTTTTGAAATTCAAAATGGCGGACCCAATATGGCGGACATGAAATTTCGGAAACTCTACGATTTTCGCACAACTCTGTACTTGGGGGTTTTCGGGATCGCTGATTATGAATTTGACATTGAATTTTTGAAATTCAAAATGGCGGATATGAAATTTTGTACACACTACGATTTCCGTACAACTCTGTACTTGGGGGTTTTCGGGGTCGATGATTATGAAATTGACATCGAATTTTAGAAATTGAAAATGGCGGACCCAATATGGTGGACATACAATTTTTGAAACTCTACGGTTTTCGCACAACTATGTACTCTATGATTTTCGGGGTCGCTAATGCAGAACAAATGAATAGCCCCCCAGGCAACGTCGGGTCGTTTGTCTCAGATCTTCATTTGCTTTATGCACTATATTCAGATTGAGTTGTAAAAGGCACAGTCAACATTCCGTTGTGAATTGATTGGACGAGTGTCAATACTAAGTTCCTGGAACATTCAGTTATTTATTTTTACTATCATCGCCATGTCGCAAACAAAACGCAAAAGACGTCCTGTTCCTACCTACGAAGACTGTTTGGTAAGTCAGTGACTTTTTGAATTTTTTGCGCAGTAACTTTAAATGCACCATTGATCCCGTTAACCAAGGATCACTGAAACCAAGGAAAGGCTTGATAAATACTATGGGAACTCTGCACCATCAATTTGAATGGTTAAAAAGTGGTTTACTGAGTTCCGTTGTGGTCGTACCAGCACATGAGCCGAAAAGTGAGATAGTTTGGAATTCTGTTTTTTAATTGTGAATCTTTTTCATGCTCCTTTTGCATAAAATTCTTCATGATAAAATAGATTTCTTTTCGATCTTAATTTAAAAAAAAAGATACATATATTTGTTCCTACATCAATAGTTAGAATGTGGCTTCGAGAAACGATATAAAGAACTCGTCAAGATACAAACACCTGATGATGCGAACGATACTGATTCAGTACAGTACTCATCACAATTCTGTAAGGATTGGCCAGAGTTAGTGAAAAAGCTAATCGTTTACTGTCAAAAATCAAGAATCAAGGAGGTGAAAGAATTTACTCAATGTCATAAGGAATTGATCGATGAAGGTATAAAACTGTTTATCGTGGAATCTTTTATATAATGAAACATATTAATCGTCACCTCATATTTCTTCGATTGTTATGACTTATCCAACCGCTCAATTCAGTAATTTCAAATGAGAATAAAATTTCAATTCGGTAAATTGAAAATTTATTTATGCAATGAATATATTTCTATCCGTTATCTATTCAGGAACACACAGCAATATATTAGGATTGGTCCTGCTACCAATTTGTGTGACAATTAACAAATCTCTGAAAGATCAAGCCACTTCCGAAACTGTCACGATTTGCAAAGCTGACATTTCCAATATCTTCATACTCCATGTAGAAGTAAGAGGATAAATGATTTCATTTATGAATCTAATAATGCGGGGTGTCGATTCTACACATTCAAACTCATATGAAGTGAATCGTTCAATTCTAAACATGCGAATGATTGTGATTGTTTTAATGATTCCAACATTTCATTTCAACACTCAGAAATATTCCCATGTGTAGAATTATATACGATGTAGAGTTTACTTTAAACCATTCTACCTTCATTTTTTATAGAATGAAACAGTGTAGAGTTGTTTAAAATTTGATACATTGATCTGTGTAGGATTTCATCGTATATATAGTTATATACAATTGAACTTTGTAGAATTCAACTGTTTTTTAAACTTGCATAATTGTGTAAAGGATCACTCTGCGTAGAGTTTGAATGTGTCATCTACTGAATTATTCATGAATTATGATATTTCGTCTCCATTGTTTCAGGAAGTCGCAAATTAGATGAAGAAAAGGAAGAATTCGAAAATTTCTTGCGAAAATACGGTCAACCTGTTCTACCATACATTATTTTCTGTGGAAAAATCGAACGAATCTACCTGTCTTACGTGATCCTGAACAATAACAGATATGCTTATGAGGATCCACTGAAAGCTGTAGAAGCTTGCTTCAAATGTTTAACATCAATCAGAAGGTAGCCTCATCTTCGCGACTTTGTTTGGGGATTTTTACAAAAACAAGTTTATAACTTCGATTCCACGAGAACTTGTGCAGCAATAACCAAACTCATTGTTCTATTGAAGAAACAATAATATATAGTTAGTTGAAGTTTGTGATAGTTGTGAGCTTTGTGTAAATTGGGTCGTTAGTTTTCGAAATCTTCATGAAAGAATTTAATGTACATTTTAACGTTATTTCAGTCTTAAATTAAATTTCGTTGTAAAAATATGAATTCCACTATACTGAGTCATATTTTAACATTAATATTAGCGTTTTACGGTAATCCAAGTCTTCCCAGAAAGATCGTTCAAGATGTGATCAACTACATGGATAGTTTTATTCGAAATTCATATCTACCATTATTGAAAAAAGTAGTTATAACAGCTTTAAAGCGAAACAATGTTTCGGATACCGCTCTACAAGATGTAGAAAAATGTTTTATGATTGCCGTGAAGTGTTCGAAGACGTATCAACGAAACGAAACGATTCAATCTTCTGAGACAAAAAGGGTTAATCGATTATGAAGAATTTCCCATTGGAAAAACCTTTGTGGAGAAGATTGTTGGCAATGACATACTTTTCGTACCAGAATTTCTAAACGCCATTCATGTCCCACTGTAAAAAGCATTGAAACTGTTTTTAGAAATACCAGGTATGCTCCAGAAAATATTAGATTACATCGAAGTGCTATGAAAATAACCGTACATCATTTATAATATAATGCAAGCTGACTTGTGGCTCAGAAAGTACTCAAAAGCAGTCGATTATATCGTCCTACCGCTTTTTTTTTATGAAGATTTGGAAACAGGCAATCCTTTACAGGTCATGCTGGAATCAACAAATTCGGTGCCGTGTACGCTTCCCTTGCTTGTCTTCCGCCAGAAATTGCATCACGATTGAGCAGCATATTTTTCACAACCTTAGTACATTCTACAGATAAAAAAATAGCTCTAACGAGCGAGTTTTCAGAAAAATTATTGAAGAGGTAAATTTTCTTCGGAGCACAGGAATCTATATAAAAGGAGGTGGAATTGTACGACTCGAAAATTTCAAGTAATATTGATACTAGGTGACAATTTAGGTCTGAATAGTATATTTAGTATGGTGGAATCTTTTGAGGCTAATCATTGCTGCCGAATATGTAAAGTAACGACAGAAGAATCTGCAAAATTCACAGTTGAAGATGAATCTAAATTAAGGACAAGAGAAAATTACGAAAAAGATGTTGAAGAAGCAGATTCTTAAAAAACCGGTATAAAAGTCATGTACTTTCAACAAAATTAATTATTTTCATATTACACAAGATTTGAGTCTGGATATGATGCACGATTTATTAGAGGGTGTCTGCGTATACGTCATGCAATCGATAATAAGCAAGCTTATTTTTGAAAAGGAGTATTTGAAATTGGAATTTTTAAATTGCAGAATTCAAAATTTCTCGTTTGGTCCAACAGAAATATCCAACATCCCTCCAGTTTTTTACATTAACAGATTAAAAATGAAATTAAAATTAAAAATGTCGTGGCCTCTGCAAATCGGGCACTAGGTTGGGTTATAAGAACGTCGAGGAAGTTTAGAGATCCGGAAACAATCACTCTGTTGTATAATTGTTTTGTTAGGTCTAAGCTGGAATATGCGTCAATTATATGGAATCAGAAATATAAAAAAGATTTCATGTTGATTGAGAAGATTCAGAAACGCTTTCTAAAATATCTTGTATTTCGGGAAGAGGGGACATACCCGCCAAAAGGCTCTGATTACATGTAATTGTGCGCCCGGTCTCAAATTTTAACATTATCAGAACGTCGAACAGTGGCAGGGGCAAATTTTCTTTATAACTTGCTAAACTCTGTAATAGACTGTAGTGATTTTTTGCAGTACATTAACCTAAAAGTACCACAAATCTCTGCTAGGCACTATAAGCCATTCTATTTACCACTTTCGAACTCTGTATGCGAAATACAATCGCCTGTGGAATCTATTTGCCATAATATTAACCTACTAAACATAAGTGATGAACAAAAAATATACGTTTTTTCAATATTGCGCTCAGATTTCATTGTAGCTTATAACGATTTTATATTAAGATCTCGGCAACTTGCAAATGCATAATGTACAGATTACTGATACCTAAGTTTAATTCATCTGTTCAATTAAATATTATTAGGAAAAACTGTATATTCTATAGAGCCCGAAATTGGCCTATGGCTGTGGGCTAGGATTTCAGCAAATAAAAAATAAATAAATAAATAAAAAATGCTTTGTCTTAATCGTTATTTTGGACTAATAACTGGCGATATGATTCATGAAGATGATGAATGTTGGCTGCTTTATAAATATTTACGCCAGATAATTTACATTGTTACTTCTCCGAGAATAATTCGATCCGACGCAAAAGTCTTGAAAAAAATTGATAGAACGACATAATGAACTTTATATAAAACTGTTTCGTGCTTTGAAGCCTAAATTTCATAACCTTCTACATTACCCCAGAATTTTATTACTGAATGGTCCATGCATTCATTTTTGGTCTATGCGTTTTGAATCTCGACATAGGCAATTAACATCAAACGTTCAAGCAACGAGTTGCAGCAAAAACTTGTTAGTTATAATTGCGACAAAGCAGACACTAAACATGTGTCAGATGATTCACAGTATAAAGCAGGAAGATGTAATTTTTGTTACAAGGACACAGTATGCGATCCAAGTAGATTCTTTCAATCAAGTTGAAATTCGTAGTACCTTATACAAAAGCGGTATGTATATCGTCACTGGAATGGAACATAGCGAGAAAGAATTTGGTGAAATTATGAAAATAATGAAAATTAATTTTTCCCAATTACAAAAACCACAAAATATTTACACACACAACTCCTATATGTGTAAAAATACGAAATTTTCTACAAACTATAAATATCTTAAGAAGTATACAAATGTTTAATTTCTTCATATTTCATAAAAAATTAGAATTATTCATTAATTTTTGTAGAAATTCTCATTATTTTAATAATAGTTATTAAAAAATACAATTCTAATTTCAATTTGCCAAATTTCCTGGTTTTTCATGAAAAACTTGAAGTTATTTGCAAATGTTACTGGAAATTCATAATCTTCTAAGAAAAACAATGAAAAACTACAAATATAATTTCAGATTGTACAGTTCCTTAATTTTTCATAAAACATTGTAATTATCAATAAATGTTACTGGAAATTCATAATTTTTTATGAAAAACCATTAAACATTGCAATTCTGATTTCAAATTGTAAAATTGCCTGGTTTTTCATAAAAAATTGTAATTATTCATAAATATTACTAGAAATTCATGATTTCCCAAGAAAAGCCATGAAAAATTACAATTCTAATTTTAGATTGTAGAAGTTTCTACCTTTTCATAACAAATGGTAATTACTCATGAATATTAATTAATTTTAAATATAACAAAAATTATAGGATTAATATAGCGAAAATATCTCAAAAATAGAAACAATTATATAATTATTATTCAATCATTTAGAATGCAATTATTTAATTTTACAAGCTAAATGAGACGTTTTTTTATTGAAAAAAAAATCCAAAAAGGCCTCTCCACGCGGAGCTATCCCTTTCTCGTTTTTAGTGCAGCGTCGTACGTAAACGCGTGAGCAAGAAGCTCGACCAACTTTTGGGGCACTCAGTTCCCCAAATGTGAGAATGCCGTCGCACTTTAGCGTAGTGAAGCTGCGCTACTACTGTTGCGCGCCCGTCTGTGCCAACGTTTTTTCCGTGTGGGTCAAACCGTACATTCAAGAAAACATAAGGTTAAAGTTTGGTGCATACCATGCGCTATTTTTATTTTTTGAAAAGTATGATCATAATCAAGTCTTCGAATTCACTCGAATGACCCCCAAGCAGTTTGAACATCTACATGAACTGATTAAACACAAGATTGAAAAGTGCTTTGCTATTAGAGCTCTAATACCGTCAAAATTGCGTTTTGCTTTAACACTGTGGTACGTATTTAGATACATACTATATTTATGATCAATTTAAAAACCACCTATGTTACAGGTGATACTCTGTTAGCGGATAAAAATACGAGAATTTTTTATTGTATGAAAATTGTGGATTATAAATACGAGAAATTGTATGAATCAACAAATTTCTATTCATTAAATCAAACAAGAAGATCAATTAAAAAAATCGGGGATATTTAGTTATATGCATGCGGAGAATCATTTGTGTACATATTATATACATACAGTTTTTGCAGATTTACTTGTACTACTCTTTATATTAATAATAATAATAATAATATACTATTTCTAGTATTCTCGCCTATGGCAATGGGGAAACAGTAACGGCCTGGTTTTTTCGGGTCGGCAAATCAACGCTGTATCAAATTGTTAATGAAGTTTGCACTACAATTTGGGATATCCTTTCTCCTATTTACATGAAGCAGAAAACTACTGAAGAATGGCTGAAAGTTGCTGTAGATTATGAAGCAGAATGGCACTTCCCTCATTGTGTGTTTGCCATGGACGGAAAGCACATTCAAATTGTTGTTGCCATCAGATCAGGCAGTGCCTTTTTCAATTACAAACACTTTTTTTAGTTTCATAATAATGGCGGCCTGCGATACACACTATTGTTTTACGTTTGTGGATGTTGGCGACTTTGGTAATTATATTATTTATGTAAGAATATTAATTTCACCTCAATGGAAACATATGTCTACTTTCAGGCCGTTCAAATGACTAAAGTGTCCTCAGTCATTCAGTTTTTCGAAAATTACTAATGGCAAATATTTTACTTTCGCCAAGGCCAACCACCTTGCCAAACTGCGATAGTATCGTTAGATATTTTTTCCTCGTAGACGAAGGACTTCCCAACACCTTGGGCAAAATGCAACCTTACTCCAGAAGACATAATTTGACGGATGCGCAAATATGGTAAATTTACTACTTATGCATATGTCGTCAAGTCGCTGAATTTGCTTTCAAGTTCCTTTCCAATAATTCTTCATTTTTTTAATACATAATTTTACTGAAAGATATGCTAAGCAATTTCTTAATTAGAGAAATTCTTTAGGAGCCGTATACTTAAATTACGTAACGGATTATAGGCCAAAATATTTAGCAAAATATTTCTCCCACCCCCCCTCTTACTGTACGCAATTTATGATTTGCAGAAATTATAAGATGTGGGACTTGAAACTAGTGGGCATTTTTTTATTTAAGAAAATACATGCTTTGCAGAGTGGAAACTTCATTTTCAAAATTCTATGATTTTTTATTGACCAATTTTTTATTTTCCCTGACAATTAACGTACAAATACCAGCACTTTACTTTTTTAATATTTATAACATAGGATCTTCTATAAATGAAATAAAATAATATTTTAGATTAGAAGATAAAATTTCATTTAAAAAAATGAATGTTCAACCCAAAAGGACGATTTTTCAACACTAAAGTTGAATTTTTAATAAAAAACGATGACTTTAACAAATTTGTTGAGTTTTCAACAAAGAGTAACATTTTTTTTCAACAAAGATGCAATTTCTAGAAAAATAGATTAGATTTTAAATCAAAAAGACAAATTAAAAAGAAAATAGTTGAATTTTCATTCAAAAAAGATTTCAGTTGAATTTTCAACACCAAAATATGAATTTTAAACTAACATTTAATTTTCTACTAAGTTAGTTGAATTTGTAACGAAACAGTTGAATTTTACACCAAAAAGGACGACTTTTCAATAAATTTGTTGAATTTTTGAATGAATAATACAATTTGTAAGTAAAAAGATAATCTTCAGGAGGAAGCAACTTCTAAAAAAAAATACAAAGCAAATAAATTTCTAACAAGAATATTATATCAGGGTTACCGCAAAACGTCATTTTAAAAATTGCCTAATTTTTCCCTGGTCAATTGTTAATTTTCACTCAACATTATTAATTAAAGACCAGAATCTTAAACTTGTAACATTTTTAGCATAGAGTCTTTTATAGACGGAATAAAATAATTTTAAATTAAAATTGAGAAATTTCAAATTCATTCTTCTTGACAGTTTTTTAAAGTTATAGAAATTTCCTAGCTTTACAAGACTTTTTTTCTTGTTAAATCCCTGACTTTTCCCTGATCCATAAAATTCCCTGATTTTTTTTTAATTGTTTTTAACTAGGTTTGTTTTTCACTCATCAGGTTCATTTGGCGGTTACAATTAAGTTCATATGCAGTTTCTGTACCTTGAGCTCTTATGTAATTTAACCCTCAGAGGCCATATGGGTGCTAATCGGGCAGACCCAAATCAGACAGCTTGGCATCAGTCGCTCCACAGCTGCTCTGCTGGAAACGCCGAAAAGTTACCTCAGGCCACATTTGCACCCGTTTGGCCTCGGCGTCACAAATGAGGTTCTGCTAATTTTTTTCAAGTGCCACGATAAACAGCATTTCTGCCATTATTAGCGCCTAATACGTAAGTATTATCTTTTTTTTTATGATTTTCTTTCTCTTCCGTGGTGTCTCATTGATCCTTACCTCGTCAGTGGGCATCAACAACAAAGCAGCCAACTCGCGGCATATTTATATATGCATATGTGTATATTTAATTTAAATCGTTAGTGGATGCATTATGTACTAAATTTTTTAAATAAGCACATTTTTTGTACTGGACATGATTTTGTACCTTTTTAAAATGATCCTTTTTTCAAGCACCTGTTAAAAAAAGTTAAAATATAATTTATCGAATAAACAACTCTTTTCATTGCAATAAAAGTATTTATCTCCATTTCCTCAGAGTTTCAGTGATATATCTATATAAAATAAAAAAATACAATTTTTTGCGTAAAAAACGAATTTTCCAAAAAGTTTATTTAATAATTCCTATATTTTATGTGATAATTCAATTGAATGGTATTGGTAATAAAATATTTAAATTCTAGAGGAAATTTTATCCCGAAATCATATACTTTTATTTTGATTAAAATTAAACTTATATAAACAATTAAAATCGTGAAAACCAGATTTGCACCCGTATGGCCTTCACGTTACTGGAGAGAGATATGACCTCTGAGGGTTAAGGATGGTCTCTTACATACGTTTAAATTTATTAACATTAATACCTGTGAATTTAGCATGTTTACCAGACATGCAAGAGCACGGAATACCATTGAGAATTCTTTTGGAATTCTTGCTGGTCGATGGAAGATCCTAGATCGTTCACTGAATTTTAAAGTCTCGACTTCTGTAATGATTGTACAAGCCTTAACGTGTCTACACAACTTCATCATTACCGAAGATATACCTGAATCACAAGAGAATAGGCAATATGTGCCTTCTGATTTTGTAGACCAAGGTTGACGAGCAGGGATGTACTGTTCCAAGCCGACGGCGGCAACATTCCCAGGACATAAACGTTCAAAGGAAAATCGCCGACGTCAGTCGATTCAATGAAGTTGTTTCTCAGCGAAACATCATGGCAGACCATTTTATTTCTGACGAAGAATCAGTGTCGTGGTAGTGGAAGCATCTTAAATAGTTAACTGATTATAGTGTATATTTGTGAATAGTGTAGATTTTGCCGTTTTTCAAAACCATGATCGATTTTGTAATCTTCATATTTTCACGGTATTTTTCATAAATCGACTATGTGAATAACAAAAATAAGCTTTGTACACATACCGATTTATATTAATGATAATTGGAAAATTAATTTTGCAGAAATAAAATCTACTCCTTTCTCAGAGTAGCGAGAGCTTTATCCAAAATGGTCATTAGACCCTGAAAAGTGTAAAATTTTCTATCTTCGGGATGTTTTGAACAATTTTTCTGCAATTCCAGAGCGTACCCACTCTACTTTTGTCTTTTTGAATTCGTTGAGTTATTTTTGGAGGTGGTGGGTTTGGAGGTGGTAGGTTGATGGTTTGTTCTTTACATATGGCGCTAAATCCTCGGGGATCAAATCTAATTAAGGGGATACGATAAAGATTATTATCGATATGCGTTAGAAAGTCGTATTTGCAATTTCTCAAGATGGTTGCTGTAGTAGTAGTAGTAGTAGTAGTAGTAGTAGTAGTTGAAATTAAGTAACTAAACATTCCTTATCCCCATGAATTAATTTCCATCCACTTATTTGTTCATATAAATTAAAAAAATGTTCAAACTTCTACAGTTCCACTGAGAAATATTTCTAAATTGTTGTGTAATTGATTTTAGATCTTTTTGCGTGAATCTAAATATTTTATAACGAACGGTATTCTTGATAAGTAAAAATGTTGGTTATTGTCATTTTGTTCATGAAATAAAAAAGTATTAAAAACCTTTTTTAAAAAATTATATGTAAACGATCTATGCACAATTTTATTCATTTTTATTTATAAAACGATTTAAACATAATGAAAAAATGTGTGGTTTGACAGTTAATTTCTCCACAGTCACTTTAATTCACCCTATTGACCCGCGCCGCGTCATAGAAGACCTGACGTTTGAATTTTGTTCTCGAAATCCAGTGGCAAACCCACTTCAATAATTTCAGGACTTTTAAACCACACTTATACCTTCCACTAACGAGAAAATAAAATAAATAAATAATCGCATTTTTTGGGAAACTCGTGTCTCATTTTAATTTACTTCACCAAATTTTCGACAACAAAATTTTTTATTTTTTTATTTTGAAATGTATCTTGAAACAAGTAAATTCAGATGTCGAAAAGTTAAATCGGTCAATTAGAACCCAAGATAGGTAACTAACAAAAAATTTGTCCAAAGAGTTGAATGTTGTGGGATTTTTTTCACCACCAAGCAATCCTATATCCTGAATTACAGTCAAATCCCATTCCGACACGAAAATTTCTGTGACCAGTTGACGTGGACTCTACCTTTTGACTTTTCAAGAAGCATATATCATGGTAGGCGTACTGAACATTTCCGACGGTAGTGTATCTACAGTGGGAATCCGATGCATGAATTCAATCTGATTTCTCTTTCTATCAGGTGAGATAGAAAGAAAGTCGCGATCGTTTCTAAATGACTTTCGATTAGATCCTTCTGTCTGTTGTATGAGATAGGCAAAAAGAGTCCAATCTATCTCACGTGGCACAAAGAGATATTCGATCAAATTGTTGCATCGGAGTCCTACTGCTAAACTTCTCACTCCTTCTTTAACCAGTTTGCAAGACTTTGGCCACTTGCGCAAAGAAAAAATGTCCAGACTTCTGGTAAATCTTTCTCTCTTTATTCTGTGATTTCATTGCAACGTTGTATCTTCCAGTAATATTGATAATTACATAAAGAATAATTAATAAATAAAAATAGATAATATCCAAAATAAACATTTTGTGATCATTTATTGCATTATAATAAATCATATTGTAAATTAGCATTATGTTAATTGCGATATTTTTTGGTTTCATGAAAGAAACTCTTAAAACCTTAATATACCGAATAGCGCAAATTTTAATTGTTAAAACACAAAAATTATCTGTGATTGAAAATGGGCTGAGACGATTATCTTAAATCTACTCTGAAGAAATTTGTTAAATGACAAAAAAACACATTAACAATAAGTCCAACCGCGCGTTCAGTACAATATAATCAGCGAGAAAAATAATTGAAAAGATTTTGAATTTGAAGTCCGCAAATAGTTGGCTATACGATCACGGTGGCGCTAGTTGTGACTTCAGGTCTTACAAGTTTGATTTCTTTTGCGCATAAATATTTAAAATCTAATGTGTACGACCTGATGAAAAGGGCCCAGTTTGAAGATTTTATTCCAGAAGTCTGTCGCTGCTGGGCCTACAATTTATATTAAATCCAATTTCAGGGTGATATTTTCGTTTCACAAAGAAATTTGTAACCTCCTTGAATCAAAAAATTAAGAATTCGTCTTTTTCGACAAGCCCTATTCACGAGCTTAACACTTTTGAAGCACAATAATTGTCTGTGTTTAAAAATGGACTGTGACGATTATTTCAAATCTGCTCCGAAGAAATTCGTTAAATGGCAAAATACGCCAATTTAACAATAGTCGAATAAGTCGCATTCAGTGCGATATATTCAGAAAGAAAAATAATGTAAAAAAAATTTGAATTCAAATGTTGAAAATAGTTGTCTATACGATCACGATGGTCCCAGCTGTCACTGCAGATCTTACGAGTTTGATGTTTTTCGAGCATAACCTCTAACTGAACTTTTAGAACGCCTAGGGACGTTCGCGTTTTATGATATCAGTCTCCATGTAGAAGCCCTTTGAATACTTAAGATGTATTTTTTTCCTTATGATAAATTTAAATTTAAAGCTTTTTCGGGTTTCAATCATGTGCAAATCTACGAAACTTGCCGACGTTTTGTGAACATTGCAGTTCACTTCTTCAGGGCTCACCTGTAACTGAAGTTTCAGGTTACGTTGTTCTTATAGAGATTATCTACGATGCCTATGATTGGCCAGAGCGCCCCATGGTGGGAACTGCTCGAACTTGATTGGCCAGTCAAGTCATCAACTTCAGTTTCAGGTGAGCCCTGAAGAAGTGAACTGCAATGTTCACGAAAGTTCGGCAAGTTTTGTAGTTTTGCACACGATTGAAACCCAAAAAAGCTTTAAATTTAAATTTATCATAATGAATCATCGTGAAAGTATTAAATCTATTATCAAAGAACTCTACAGTGAGAGTTTTCTTACTAAAACTAACACTTTTAGTATGCTCAGGACTTCTCAAGCTAAACTAATAACATATTTAGCTTTCTTAAAACGGTGTAGGGACAATAACATCGTCCCAAAATTCTTACAGTTAAAAAATCATTTGGGAACATTGAAAAAAACATGTTTAATTTCACTTTATGATTGTAGTTTATGAGGGGCTCGAATCACAGTTTTTGATTTGCGCGTTTAAACTGGACGCATTTTCAGGGCAGCTGAGAATAAAAATTAGTGCAAAGTAAGGAGAAAATATTCAAGTCATCATGAAAAATAAAAATTGTACATTATTTTGCTATATCTGAATAAGCAGTACTAGATCAAGGTACATACATAAGTATAATATACATTAGATATGATAGTGTTGAACATAATGTAGAAAATTTCACATTTTGAACAAAATCCAGTTGCGAAGCAAGAGCTGCTTGATGAGAATATGCTCGTTAAAGCCGAAGGAGCTTTAACAAAAAAGAATTCGCAATCATCAAATTACAGTTGTTAACGCTATGACCTTCAATTTTAAAGAGTCTGTCCACAAATGTATGAAAAATCTAAAGACCGAGCGCGTAGCACGAGATAAATATATTATCGAGCGCGAAGCGTGAGATAAATATGTTGTCAAGCGCGAAGCATGAGAACCAACAGTCGCGCGCCCTAGGCGCGCTCAAACTTGCGAGCGAAGCAAGCCGCGCGCGTAGCGCCTAATGAGAATGTGCCCGCGCAGCGGGCATATTTTTTTTCTTCAAATTTTCTTGGTCTCACCTCCCAGATTTGTTCGAATGCCAAAAAAGTGAGTATGTATTTTTTTATTTATTTTAAAATCGATTGATATTGAGTGGTTGTTCAAGGCCCATAAAGTTTCACGTGTATTTCATCCAAAAAAAGGCCTGTTTGGAAATTTGTGATAGAATCGTTAATACTAGATTATCTTACTGCATCTGGCATGATTTTCTTCGAAATTATTTGCTAAATACTTTTCAAATTCAAGCCATATAAGTAATTTGTTTAGGGTTTTGAAAAAAAACGGATTCCAGAATTCAACTTGCATAAAAACAACTAAAACCTTACTAATTCTCTGTACTCATCATTTCACATAAATTGGCCTAGTTTTAAGTGCTTTTTCGAACCAAAATTTATAATAGCTAGAAAATTTCCAATTCTAAAGAATAAATTGAAGAAAGAGTTTGGACATATGCAACATTTTGAAAATCCTGTAAGCCTGAAACCGACGCGAAAACGCGAAAGACTATAGCCGACCCTACCCAATGTCACTTTACACACACTTACTTTCGGCGAATTCACAGTATTAAAGGAATGCATAGATTTCCATGAATTCGTAGAATTCGAGGAATCCATGGAATTGGGAAAATTAATAGTATTATAGGAATTCGTAGAATTCGAGGAATCCATGTAATTCGAAAAATTCATCGAATTAAAGGAATACAGAGAATTCAAGAAATTTAGAAAATTCAAGGAATTCAAAGAATTCAAGGAATTCAATGAATTTAAGGAATTCAAAGAATTCAAGAAATTCAAAGAATTTAATAAATTCAAAGAATTTGAGAAATTCAAAGAATTTAGAAAATTCAAGGAATTCAAAGAATTCAAAGAATTCAAGGAATTCAGAGAATTTCAGGAATTTAGAGAATTCAAGGGATTCAGAGAATTCGAGGTATTCAGCAAACTCAAGGCATTAAGTGAATTAAACGAATTCAGCATATTCAAGAGATTAAGAGAATTCTGAGAATCCAGGGAATTCATCAAATTCAAGTTATTATGAGAATTACAAGAATCAAAACCATTCTGTAAATTCTCAGGATTTTGAATTCTTTGTATTCATAGAATTGCTGGAATGCCTGTCATTCTCTGAATTCCTCAAATGCTCTAAATTCTTTGAATTTAATAAATTCTTCGAATTCTCTGAATCCTTTTAATTCTCTGAATTCTTTGAATACTCCAAATTTCTTGAATTCTCTAAAATCCTTGAAGACTATAAATTCCTTTAATTGTCTAAATTCCATGAATTCTCTGAATCCCTTGAATTTTCTACATTCCTTTAATTTGCTGGATACCTTGAATTCTCTGAATCCTTTGCATTTTCTGAATCCCTTGAATTATCTGAATTCCTTAAATTCTCTGAATTCCTTAAATTCTCTGAATTCCTTAAATTCTCTGAATTCCTTAAATTCACTAAATTCAAGGAATTCTCTAAATTCCTTAAGCCCTCTGAATTTTTTGAATTCTCTGAATTGCTTGAATTATCTTAATTACTCGATATATCTGAGTTCCTTGAATTCTCTGAATTCCTTGCTTCTCTGAATTCCTGCAGTTCTTTGAATTCCTTGAATTCGCAGCATGCCTTCAATTTGCTGAACGCCTTGAATTATCTGAATCCCTTAAATTCTTTGAATTTCTTGAATTCTCTGCATGCCTTCAATTTGCCGAATGCCTTGAATTATCTGAATTCCTTGATTTCTCTGAATTCCTAGAAATCTCTGAATTCTTCGAATTAGCTGAATTCTCTGAATTCCAGGTATTCGTTGAATTCTCTAGATTCCCTGAATTCGTGGAATTCCTTGAATTTGCTGAATGCTTTGGATTCTCTGTCTTCCTTCAATTCTCTGAATTCCTTGATTTCTTTCAATTCCTTGAACTCTTTGCATTCCTTGAATTCGCTTCATGCTTTCAATTTGCTGAATGCCTTGAATTCTTTGAATTCCTTGAATGTTCTGAATTCGTTGAATTCTCTGAATCCCTTGAATTCTTTGAATTTCTTCAATTCTCTGCATGCCTTCAATTTGCCAAATGCCTTGAAATCTCTGAATTCTCTGAATTCTTCGAATTACCTGAATTCTCTAAATTCCTGGAATTCGTTGAATTCTCTGGATTCCCTGAATTCGTGGAATTACTTGAATTTGCTAAACGCTTTGAATTCTCTGTCTTCCTTGAAGTCTCTGAATTCCTTAATTTCTTCGAATTCCTTGAACTCTTTAAATTTCTTGAATTCGCCTTATGCCTTCAGTTTGCTGAATGCCTTGAATTCTCTGAATTCCTTGAAATCGTGAAACGGTCGAAGTTGCTTGTGCACAAATTATGCAATGCCTCCACAACAAATAATTAACTTTTTTTCTAATAAACATTTCCAACGTTTGCTAACGTCATCGGTCGCAGAACATGACCACACATATTTTTGGAAATTTGTTAAACAACATTTCAAAATGTTCTGATTTTGTCGCGAGTTAAAGTGAAAAAAAGCGAACTTTTTTAATCAGAGAAAAAACAGTTTTTTGTAAATAATTCAAAAACTAAAAAAGGTACAATTTTTTTATTTAAAGAAAAAGATAAGGCATTTAATTTATAGTGTGGATATGTATTTTGAAAAATAAATTCAAAACTTTATTCTCAAGTGCTCAGGTGCCTCTTCACTCCAGCAAAATAATTCTGTATCTTCTTTTTGCATCCAGAGCCTCAAATTTGCCAAACACCGCACAAAGTAACAAAGGCCTTTCACCGGAGAGCTCCAGCGGCAGCGTGTGTTGACTTCAACTTTCTCTGATTTCCACAATTATCGACCGATTTTCTTCAAGTGTTAAGGAAAACTATCTCAAAGTCTTGTGAACAACTTTCTCGCGATAAGTTATTTCAAATAACATTTTTTAGATGACCGACCTGCTGGTCAAAGTTGGCGAAACGTGGCTTTCGTTTGGAATTAATTTTTTGTTGAATGAAAACAAACACATTACGTTTTTAAGCAAATTGCGTTGCTTATAGTCATCGCTTATGTATTTAGAATACACCATATAAATTTCAAGCATTTTTATCAACAAATGGCCGAAAAAGCGCGAGTCGTGTTTTATAAAACATAGATTTTAAATCGGAAAATTTTCTAAGTTTTTATTGTTTATCACAAGTAATAATTGTCAAATGAAAAAGTTGGATGAGAAAATATGACAGCCGCGTCAAGGTGAATACGAAGGTATATTTTGCAAACATATGCATGCGCTGTCGCTCCTCCTGTGGTGTAAATGGCTAATTTCAGAACTAAAAAGACGCCGATAGAACGCATGAATCAAGCCTGCATTACATAAAGTATTTTTACCTGCTCTGAATATATTTTCAAAAAATTTGGGAAATTGTAATTTTTCATCAAAGCCAAATACCGCAGAATGCCGCCGCAGATAAGAGATATTCTGTTTATAATGCATACCCATCACAAATAAATCACCAATACAACTACGTTTTATATTGTAATACTGTCTATGGTCACATCTAATTAAAAAATTATATATTTTCTCAGGCTTCAAACGTGTTTTATCCTCATAAATATCATTGTCTAAAATAACCAATTTTTGGAGAATTACCCACAGCGGTTCAAAATTTAACAATATTTGATTCAATCTTCAGGAATAAATACAGTCTAACCTGGATTTAGTGTCGGTGTTGGGACTGACGGTGACCATAAATCCAATGTCTGCGAACGTAAACAGGCAGGGGCGTAAGGACCTTTTCCGGTGGATTTTACTGGGTGGTAAAAAATATTTTGAAAATTGTTTTTTGAATACTGACACAAGGGTAAACTAAATATTTATCGGAAATGAGGAGAAAAGTTTACTAATATACGTTAAAATAAATGTGTTTCCAGCTTACGCACTTAAAAATTTTTCGGGCCGTTGAGCATTACATTTAAAATGAGAGATTTGGC
The DNA here is from genome assembly GCA_011634705.1 of Andricus grossulariae. Lineage (NCBI taxonomy): Eukaryota > Metazoa > Arthropoda > Insecta > Hymenoptera > Cynipidae > Andricus > Andricus grossulariae. The sequence goes on along the minus strand of JAABKJ010007545.1, from coordinate 286,066,151 downwards.
TTGAATAGTCGGTTCAGAAACTTAGTCTCTCACTTGATTAAACCATTCGAAAACAGCAGCATCCAAAATAACATCACTTTTTGCAACTATGCATGCATAAGAAAAACATCTCGCAAAACACTTCAATTGGGAAGCACACGTTTTTCGAAATTACGCATTATGCTGTTTGATAACCACACATACGAAAAAGTTATTCAACAGAAAATCACTTACTTTTAAAAATATTAGATTATTATCTGTCCATGAAAACTCGGTTTTCGTAATTTTCACCTCAACGCTTGACAGTTTGAGATTACAAAATACTACAGTGTGACTCTGATGCTTGAAGTCGATCGGACCTCTCTCTGTACCACATAAGATGGACAGAGACGATCCGATTGTGTTCCAATGACAGGTCATACTTTTCGTTTCGAAACAAGCATACTCTCACTATGTCTATGCAATACTTCTTTATTTTCTATGCCGAATCGTAGAGCCTGTTGGGTACCTACGACAGCGCCACCAATTCAGAGGAAATTTGAATTTCGATGAAATATTAACAAAAAATCTCATAGCAAATAATTAATTTTAAACCCTAGCATAACATGTTTTGATTAAAATAAATTGATGTTCACTGCTCTTTTTCATTAACATTGCTCTAATAACTTTGACATACTACTTCGCGATATATATTCGCTTGTCAGATAGCGCTGTTGTCGAGGTCAAAGAGATGCGTTGCTATTGGCTTATTCGATCGCACGAAATAATCCGATCAGTCCCATCGGCTTCAGTTGGCTTTACACATCGAAGCTCCACTTCTGGTCAACGCGAGCTCACCATCGTGCTTATTTGCTGTGTGTGTGCTTTCCGCTCCGAGCGAACTACCTCAACGTCATGACGCAGTTACACAGGTAGGCCGTTAGGGTGCAGCGCCGTACGGCAACTCGGAACCACTAAATTGAGGATCACTAAATCCGGGTTTAACTGTAATTCTATCTTCATTCTGTAGTTTAAGACCTCCAGAAACGTAAAAAATTTGGCTAAGACTGTTTTCCATAAAAAGTCATAATTATTCGTAAAACAATGATCCCATTATTATTACTTTTAAGAAATTGATTATGATTATAAAGCATTCATATTCAATAATAAATCAATGAGTTGAAATATCATATTTAGTTATTGTAAAAACCTCTATAAAATCCATCAGCCAAATATAATTGCCGAAATCTTATGATAAATAAACATAGTATCATGAAAATCAATTGTAAAGACCAGATATAAAAGGAATTAAGCAGTAGCCCGGAGAGGACTGGACGCATCAATTTTCTCTGAACTAGCACAACGAAGAGACACTCATGTGCAGAGTGTGCAAAACGGATCGACTATACTGTTGGTTAAACGGTTGGACCATCTCGGGTTGATGCTTCATGCGAATGAGTAGAGCCGTTCTACCAACAGAAGTGGTACCGTTCACTGTGTGATTGGCGCGAAAATGGTACGAGTTGGGTGAGCGGCTCTACCAAACTTCTCTCCGTGTGGCTACTGTTATAACTAAATAGACGCTGATAGAACGCATAAATCATGCCTGCGTTACATAAAATAATTTTACCTGCTCTACATATATTTTGAAACTAACACAACGAACAAACTCTCACCACTCATAGACTCATGAATCGATCATGAAGATAATGATGAAAACTGACTTTACTTTCAATCTCCTACGCCTAAAAATGCGGAAAACTTAACGTTATCTGTGTCATTCTTACGTCGTTATCATGCATTCCTATGCCCCACACAAACAGGAAGTTAGATTTCTTGAATATACACTACGCGATATTACTCTTCTTCTTAACGTGGGAGCATTCGAAATCTTTATATGCTGATTAGATGTTTTGACTCACACAAATTACGACTACATGTAGAACTTCCCACTCCTCGATGCACAGAAAAAAAGTTTTAAAGTTGTGTTGGTCTTGTTTTTAGTTTTGCCTTAATTTAAGCTCAAAGCTAAATGAAAGCATGACGATCGTTTTAAAAGAAGTCCTTATCGGCTTAGAACTAAAATTAATTCATTCGTATTGCTTATATGCAAATATTCATCTTAAATCAAGTCCCACTAGCCTTAATAAGATAGCAAGATCTTGGCAGTTAAAAAGAAGACGATATTGACGCTAACGTTCAGCCCTCTAGAGGCGAGATTCAAGAATCTAACGTCTTCTCGCAGTTGTGACGTGACGTAACACGAACAAGCAGCATGCGAAACGTGCCAATTCTAACTTTTTGTTTCGTGTAACCTTACTGCTCAGTAAACTGCTCTATTTAATGACCCAAATTCAGCATATTCTCAACCATATTCGAGCGAATTAGATCTTAGCATATACTTTTATTATCGTTATTCATTGCACAGTCTTAGTTGGCGTTCTCGTCGACACCTGACCTATACAAATCTTAACACGTACGATGATACCTTGCCTTTTCATCCTTTTCATGAAACACGATCTTTACTAATATATTGTGAAAGACTGAATTAATGAAGAACATTTCTGCAAAATTTAATTATATTTTGCGCATAAAAAAGTATTTTTCCATTTCACTGATACTCTGCTATGAATTCAGTCAAAGTGTAGAATTTCCGAATCCTTAAGAGGCTATACTTTTGCTCGTCATTTTGTTTTACTTTTTTGCTGCAAAATAAAGTAATATTTCTCCATAGTTAATATGTAATAAGAAGACTAATTGACTTCGTTCTGTTCCCCGATCTCCGTACTAAAACGGCAACAGAAAATTACTGTTCTTATTATAATACATATACGATGACATTATTTCTTTATTCAAATAGTGATCTCTTTCACCAATTTCGCATATAGACTGGAGTGAGGGAACCTGTAGTTTTTGTGAAATGAAAATAAAAAGTTTAGAGGAATTTTAGCTTTCTATTAGTGTATCATAACCTTAAAAGTTACGAAATTTTCTCAACATTTAGCAAGAGGGAAAGAAAATCGAAACTGTGAATTATGTAGAAATATAATTAGGAAACCCTATAATAGTGTAAAGTACGAAAAAAATTATCCATTTCATCATTGATTATTTCTGAAAATTGATTTTTTTTCACAATCCTCAGCCGTGCCTGCTCCAATTTTGGTTGTCACTTTGACATTTATTTCCTTAAAAGCGAATAACCTGAATAATTTAAAAAAAAAAACTTATTTGGCTTCAAAAATTCCTATGTTGTTTGTTATCTACTTGTGTACCTTTTTGAATTTTAAGTTTCGATACAATTTATACAATTGTTGCCGTTATTGAATATTAATTTGTTTACGTGCTTTTCAGACAGTACTTATAACAACAAGGGTGTGACAGAGCCTCAATATACTAAATTATTAGCAATATTTATGTACTTAGAAAAAGTGAGAAAAAATTAACCAAAAATGTGAATTGAATGAAATTTGAGAAATCTATAAGTGTGCTGCAGAAAAGATTTGAGCGGGTTTATCAGACTTAATTTATTTTGCAATTCTTCGACCATGATTTTTTACGTACGAGTTCTTTTAGGGTTTACAGATTAATACTGATCTAATGCGAAATTATAATTTCAAGATTTCGTAATATCTCTTAATTTTCCACAAAACATTTTTACTGAGTCAACACAAGATAAAAATATCGTCAGTATTTTATGTTTTTATATTTTGAGAACTGTTTTAGAGCCAAGTGAGGATAACCTCAAAATTGTTTTCACATTTTTTTTCCAACAAACCAGACGTCTGTCTGGTCCTAAATTTTTGTAATAATAAACAAAGTTTTTTCCTAAATATTAAGCTGTTTTCTTTTTATAATTTAAAAAATATGCCCGCTGCGCGGTCACTTTCTCATTGCCCGCAGCTCGCTTCGCTCGCAAATTTGAGCGCGCCTAGGGTGCATGACTCTTGTTTCTCACGCTTCGTGCTCGCGAATATATTCATCATCAATTCTCTTTTGTTAAAGCTCCTTCGGCTTTAACGAACACATTCTTATCACGTATCTCGTGCTTGGCACTCGATTTTGTCGAACATGTGAACTTTTCTACATTATGTTAAACACTATTGTACCTAATGTATATTATATTTATTTCTGTACCTCGATCTGGTACTGCTTATTCAGATAATTCAAAATAATTTACAATTTTTATTTTTCATGATGACTTTAATATTTTCTCCTTACTTTGCTCTAATTTTTTTCGCAGCTGCCCTGAAAATACGCTCAGTTTGAGCACGCAAATTAAAAACTGTGTTTCGAAACTCTCATAAACTACAATCATAAAGTGAAATTAAACATGTTTTTTTCAATTTGGCTTTGAAGAAGGTTCTGAAAGCATATACGGCCTTGACGATTACATTCTACTTGCGATACTCGCTTTTCGCCCTTAACTGCTAGGTTATACAGACTATTGATTTTGAAAAATAAAATCATTTAAACAAAATGAATCGGAAAAGTTTGTTTAAAAATTTGAAAATGCTCTTACTTTTTGAATTTCAATCAAATAAAAAAATTTTGTGGGGATAGTTGCAAAGTATACTTCATATTTAGTGAAAATTTTGATTGCAATTTTTTAATCTATCAGAAAAATATTTTTTTTCTATTTTTTGGAAATTTTGAAAATGTAGAAAAGTATATAAATATTTGAATTTCTATCAGAATACAAAATTTCATTAGAATAATTTTCAAGACTCTCATCTAAAAGAAACTTGGACAACAATTTCTGAAACTTTAAAAACAACATTTCTTCAAATTTTTAAAATGCTCTAAAAATTTTTTATTTGATTGGCTTTGGTCCTCAGTCGTAGGCTTACAAACGTGAACAGTCAGGGCCATTTGAACCATTTTTGTTGGATTTTTCTACGTAGTGAAAAATATTTTTTTTAATTTTGACAATTTTGTTGTCTAATACATATATAATAATTGATACTTGAAGAAAAACAAAAATGTCATTGTAGATTCTCCTGTGATATTTTTGTTAATTGAGTCTAATTTCAAATGTTACAATACTTTCATTTACTTACAAGTGTTTATTTTTAGTATGAAGCGTAGCTTTCCAAACTGGAAATACCTCTACTTAAGCTCCTCCATTACTTATTTTAAATTATTATAATACTGAAGCTATACACCAAATTTTAATGTTTTTGAAAATCTTGAATTATTATTTCAAATTATTGTGATTCTCCTATAATATTTTAAATGTACATTAAACAGACTTGATGTATTTATCATTGCTTTAGTCCTTTCCCTATATTTTATATCTAATGTAAGCTGTATTTGAAACAGTTTAACCACTTATTTTGAAGTCATATAACCGCTTTGTTTAAGCGTGCATTTTAGATTGCGAATAATGTTTAGTCTGCGAGAACGCTTTCTTGAAGCCTACGTTCTGGCTTACGGCTGATTTTAATGAGTAAAGCAGTTACATTCAAGCCCGTATTCCGGCTTGCGACTCCTTTTTAGCCCATATAGCGTCTCAACTTCAATTCCTCAATCCTTACATACATTTACCACTTCATCTACATGTACCTACCCTCTATATCTTGGAAGGGCTACCATGCATCTTTACAGTTGTGTCACTTTCCAAGTATGGATATATCACGATTTCTATTCACTGGTAGGTTATTTTCATTTACATATATTTACTAATACATCTAGAACTACTGACTAATTCGGTAGTTATGAAGGGATATAGTGCATTAGGAAACTGCGTCAGTCTTCACATGTGGGCATATCTGAAGTCTTCAATATTTACAAGATCTTTAGACTTTTCCCGCTCTTTCACGTAACCGATAGTAAAAGCTTATTCGAACCTAGCCCTGCACGTCTTTTAATATTACTTTCCTATATGTGAATTTTAAGAAGGAGCCAACTGGTGCCAACCAGCGCGCGGCCCTACTAGAAGCGCAGTAGCTCAGGGAGCCCACATTGGCATCGCTTCCATTTGCAATTGGTGTGAAGTCGTGCATTGTGCAGTGTTAATACTACACAGCGCAGGTAACGAGGGAGCGCGAACGGGACCAAATTTAAACTTCTTTACCTAATTCTTTAAAGCAAAGAAGGTTATCCCAATTGGCTTGGGCGCAAGTATCCAAATATTGACCAGTGGCATTTGGGAGGAGGACGAAAAATTATCAAGTAGCACTGGGCGCGACAAAGACTAGTTACGGCTCTAATAAGACTTGATGCAGGCTGATGCCGCGGTGGTTTCATGATGCGCGGAGCGCGGAAGGGGCTGCTCAGACAAGCGGTTCGAGTGCCGCGCTCTCCGCACATTAGTTGCATCAGATTACGTCATCTGTCCAAATCCAACCGAAATTGTTTACGGGGGCACGTCTGTTTAATTTCGGGCGGTCTAGAAGTAGGATCAAGGCAAATGCAAGCCATGTCCGAAACCGTTATTAATTCCAAGTTCCACTGTATTTTGATGTTTTAAGAAAAAAATTTGTTTTGCATATTTTCAATATAGAAGTTAGTAGAAACGTGCCCTGCTATAACCGATTATAGCGTAAGTTTTTCTAATCTAAATAAATAAATAAACTGTCAATACATTTTAACGAAAATTTCCAAAATAAATTTTGAACACTGTAGAGATGCTCTTATTCCAATGATCTTGCGTTCGAGTCTAAAATTGTAATCTTATTTCAGATATTAAAAATATTTCAAGAAGAATTTAGGATAAGAATTATATAATTTATAAAAAATTTTATTCTCTCATTTCGTCACTTTTACTAATTTATTACTGAAAAGCTTATAATATTTTAGGGAAAATATATGAATTTATTTAGAGAAATGGAAAACGTGACAAATAGAAAATGTTTTTAACAGAACGCAATTGTATGAAATTTCAGTTTTATTGAAAGAAAAAGCGAACATTGCGAAACTTGTAATTAGTCTACGTCACCTTGACCAACATGGCATATACATCAGTCATTGCTTCAAGGTGGAAAAATAAAAATTATTCACAAATTATATTTATTTGGCCTTGTGTTACTGACCTTAATTATAATGCCATCTAAAGACAATGCAAGTCTAAACAGCGGAAGAAGAAACCTGCACCCATTGAGCCATTCATTCACGTCTGAAATTTTATATCGAAAACAGTCTCACACGAATAGGTTGCTAATTGATTAGTACTGAAATCACCAAAGAATAAGTCAATATTCCGGTTCTCAATTGTTGTCTTCTCCAAGAAGAAATGAGGATCCTCAACCTACTATCTGCCTGTTTAGGGTTTCTTGATTTCACAAGTAAGTGTAAAGTCATAAAATAATAATACTAATTATTATTATTTAACAATATAACAATTATTATTATTATTATTATTGTAACATCCAATACTCGCGGCCTCTGTGTGAGCATAACTGCGGTAAAATACGAACTGCAAACTACACAGTAATGCAAGAATCTGAATTTCAGTCAAAAAAGTAGGTTGAATTTCAGATGTAACCAGAAGGATCATTCGCCGGTTAAAAGGCAACTGATGATTGTAATATGACATCCAGTTACTCGCTTGGTTGAAAGTCAACCGCTTTATGCACGTAAAATGAAATTAGTACTGATTTATTAAGTTTCAAAAAATGGTTTATTCTGTTTATATAAGAAAAACTTTTTCGATATTCAAAATACGATAATATTACATGGAGGTTATTTGTTTGCGTCCTTGAGACGTTTTGATTGACCTACTGATGAACCTTTAATGACCCACCAGTACCAATTTATGAAGTTTCAAAAAATTCTTCATTCTCTTTGTATGAGAAAAACTTGTTTGATATTCGAAATACAACAATATTATATCTAGCATATTCGTTCTCGCTCTTGAAACGCATCGATTGACCTATTGATGAACCTTTTATGACCTACCAGTACCGATTTATGAAGTTTCAAAAAATGATTCATTCTGTTTATTTGAGAAAAACTTTTATGATATTCAAAATACAACAATACTATATGCAGCATATTTGTTCGCGCCTTTGAGACGCATCGACTGACCTATGGATGAACCTTTTATGACCCACGATTACCGATTTATGAGGTTTCAAAAAATGGTGTATTCTGTTTTTATATGAAAAAATTGTTTGCTATTCAAAATACGACAATATTGCATCAAGTGTAATTGTTCGCGTCCTTCGGACGCATCGATTGACTCCTTTATGAACCTTTTATGACCCACCAGTACTGATTTATTAAGTTTCAAAAAATGGTTTATTCTGTTTATATAAGAAAAACTTTTTCGATATTCAAAATACGAGAATATTACATGGAGAGTATTTGTTCGCGTCTTTGAGACGCTTCGATTGACCTATTGATGATCCTTTTATGGCCCAGCGGTACCGATTTATGAAGTTTCAAAGAATGCTTAATTCTCTTTATAAGTGAAAAACTTTTTTGATATTCGAAATACAACAATATTATATTGAGCATATTCGTTCTCGCCCTTGAAACGCATCAATTGACCTATTGATAAACCTTTGAGGACCTACCAGTACCGATTTATGAAGTTTCAAAAAATGATGTACTTCGTCTGTATATAAGAAAAACTTTGTTGGTATTCAAAATACGAATATATTACATGTACAGCATTTATTTGAGTCTCTGGGACGCATAGATTGACCTATTGACGAAACTTTTACGATACACCAATACCGATTTATGAAGTTTCAAAAAATGGTTTATTCTGTTTATATGATAAAAACTTGTTTGATATTCAAAATACGACAATACGACTCCTAAAATATTTGTTCGTGCCCTTGAGGCGCATTGATGAACATTTTATGACCCACCAGTACCGATTTATGAGATTTCAAAAAATGGTTTATTCTGTTTATATAAGAGAAACTTTTTTGATATTCAAAGTACGACAATATTACATGCAGAGTATTTGTTCGAGTCCTTGAGACGCATCGATTGACTCATTTATGAACCTTTTATGACTCACCAGTACCGATTTATGAACTTTCAAAAAATGGTTTATTCTGTTTATATAAGAAAAACTTTTTTTATATTCAAAATACAACATTACGATTTTTAGCACATTTGTTCTTGCCCTTCAGACGCATCGATTGAATTGTTGATAAACATTTTATGACCCATCAATATCGATTTTTGAAGTTTAAAAAAATTGTTTATTCTGTTTATATACGAAAAACTTTTTTGATATTCAAAACACGACAATATTACATTTGTAGTATTTGTTCGCGTCCTTGAGACGCATCGATTGACCTATTGATGAAACTTTGGTGACCCACCAGTACTGATTTATGAAGTCACAAAAAATGGTTTATGCTGTTTATATAAGAAAAACTTTTTTGCTATTCAAAATACAACAATATTACATGAAGAGTATTTGCTCGCGTCCTTGAGGCGCATCGATTAACCTATTATTGAACCTTTTACGATGCACCAGTACCGATTTATGAAGTTTAAAAAATTGTTTACTCTGTTTATATAAGAAATACTTTTTGGATATTCAAAACACGACAATATTGCATGTAGAATATTTGTTCGCGTTCTTGAGACTCATCGATTGAGCTATTGATGAACCTTTTATGACCCACTAGTACCGATTTATGAAGTTAGAAAAAAAATTTTATTCTGTTTATATAAGAAAAACTTTTTTTTATATTCAAAATACAACAATAAGATTCCTAGCATATTTGTTGGTGCCCTTGAGACGCATCGATTAGATTGTTGATGAACATTTTATGACCCATCAATATCGATTTTTGAAGGTTAAAAGAATTGTTCATTCTGTTTATACACAAAAAACTTTTCTGATATTCAGCACACGACATTATTACATGTGTAGTATTTGTTCGCGTCCTTGAGACGCATCCATTGATCTATTTATGAACCTTTGGTGACCCACCAGTACCGATTTATGAAGTTACAAAAAATGGTTTATTCTGTTTACATAAGAAAAACTTTTTTGTTATTCAAAATACGACAATATTACATGTATAGTATTTGTTCGCGTCCTTGAGACGCATCGATTTACTCATTGATGAACATTTTATAATCTCTCATGATCTAGCAATACTGATTTATGAATTGAAAAAATATGTTGTTTATCTTGTTGATATGGGGACAACTTTTTTAATTTTGGGAATACAACAATAATGTATATGATCCACTTGTTCGCGTCTTCGAGACGCATCGATTGCCAAAATTAAGAACTTTTAATGATCTACCATAACCTATCAATATCGTTTTTAAATTTGTCAACAAAGTAGTTTCCTTGTTTATAAAAGTATTTTTTTGTATTGTGAATTTAACTCTACTGCATTTAATGTAATTGTTTCCGTCTTCGAGATGCGAGTTGAACATAAAATTTATAAGCTTTCGAAGCACTTTAAAAGGTTTTGAATTAATTAAAAATAGGTATCAAAATTATTTAAGAAATCTGACAATAATTTTTTTTCAAATTAATTTCCAAAGAATATTTAATAGGATTTCCAAATTTTTCAAAAAATATTCTGGATAAGTTTAAGGTATCATTTTTACTTTTGCATGATTTTAAAAAAATTGTAAGAAAAATTTAAATTCCAAGCTAATAAAATTATTCTTAGATTCCTGGAAAATTTATTGATAATTTTTTTAATTCTTAAGAATGTGCTAAAGTATCTCAAAACAAATTTTAATTAATAAATTAATTTTTTTCGCTCGAAATTGCTTAAAATGCTATAATTTTGAAAATTTATGAATTTTTTGATTCAACAATTGCACACAAAGTGATTTTGTTTATACCATTTGTTTATAGCAATCACATTTTTCATCAAATATCAATGCACTGCTGCAGGATATCACTTTCAAACCAACTGAAACCTATTTCCAGAAAAAATTATCTCAAACTTCAAAAAATTGCACAAACAGAGAATTTGTTAATTCCATTTATTTATAACAATCACATTTTATATAAAATTTCAATGTGCTGCTCCAGACTATCACTGCAAAACCAATTCAAACAAATTAAAAAAAAAGTAGCTCAAACTTCAAACAATTGCACAAATAGCGAATTTGTTTATGCTATTTGTTTATAACAATTACATTTTTTATCAAATGTCAATGTACTGCTCTGGAATATAACTAGCAAAACAACTGAAACAAATTTCAAACAAAAAAATACCTCAAACTTTCAATAATTGCTTAAATTCTGAATTTGTTTATATTATTTGTTTATAACAATGATACATAAAATTTCATTTAGTTTAATAATACTTGTAAATGACTTTAACGTGGATTACAGACAAAAGTAACCTTATAAATATTGAAAATCATTGCAATATCTGAGACTACTGTTTACAACAATGCAATTGTTAATAACAAATTACTAATTTATTGTAGAATCTTAATTTGTGCTTTGCGAATATGATTTTATTGATTACAGAATTTATGTATTGTTAAAGCATCGGAAACTTAAGAATGGTAATTTTTGCAATGTTTATACCTAAATAAAAAATATGTATAATTTTTTTTAATCGGCTCTCACAGATCTCTTATGAATTTATTTAGCTTTCATTCGAAAAAAAAAAATTTTTAATCGGTTGAAAATATTAGCTGAAATATTATTTTGAGCATTTTTTCATTTTGATAAAGATTTAACAATTTTTTATAGTTTTTTTTATTTAATTTTTTTTTTCTTTGAAATTCCTTTTTTTTTTGGTTCAAAATTATTTTTGCAACTGAAAATTAATCTATTCCATTTTTGGTTAGTAATGTACCTTTTCAGAGGAAATTTTTAACTAGATGGCTGAAAATTCATGTATTTTTCTGAAAATTCTTATTTTTTTCGTAGAATATTATTTTTTTTGTTTGAAAAAAGTTGAAACTTGACCGATTCTATAAAAATCCCTTTTTTTTAGTTGCAAATTTTTTTTTTCACTAAAAATGTAACTATACCATTTTTGGGTAAGAGTTCCATTTTTTGTTGAAAATTTTATATTTTTTAGTCGAAAATTTATTTATTTTGTTCGCAATTGAATTATTTTGTTGAAAATGAAATTTTTTCTGAAAATTTAACTATTCCGTTTTTGGTTGAAAGTTTTTTTTGTTCTAATTGAAAATTGACCAATTTTTATGACAAATTCACTTTTTTTTAATAATAAATGAAATTTTTTAGTTGAAACTTCAACAAGAAAAACTTGCCAGTAATTAAAATAATAACTGTACTAATTGAAACTATCAACTTTTACTATTAATTTATATAAGACAATTGAATAGTCAATTATGATTCCACTTTAAGAAATTCTGATCTGAAAATATTCAATTTTTGTTGTTTTAAAATTGTCCTATTTTCGAAATTTTGATCTAAAATCATTCAATTTCTAGATTCTTTAATTCAAAATTAAAATTTTTAATTTTGAACGCATCTTTTTGGATTTTTATTTGTATTTTGTAGAAAATTTACTTTTTTTGTTGAAATTCATATTTTTGCGTTGAAAAGGCAACTGAAATCTTTTCTAGATTAAAATTTAACTATTGTTGCAAAATTTGGCTTATTGGCTCAAAAATTCATCTGTTTCCGTAGAAATTTCATCTTTCTTGGATCAAAAAGCAGCTATTTGGTTAAAAATAAAAATTTTTGTTAAAAAGTCATCCTTTCTTATTAAAAATGTAACTGTTTTCTTAAAAATTCGTCTTTTTGGGTTGATAATTCAATTATCGTTGTAGAACATTTACTTGTTGTTCAAATTTTATATTTAGATGTTAACAAGTCAAACTGAAATCTTTTTTGGATGAAAATTCAACTTTTTTTTTTAATTTGTCTTTTTGACTTAAAAATTTTTCTGTTTTAGTGGAAATTACATATATCTTGAACCACTGTTTGCTCAAAAATTAATTTCCATTTCATTTGAAAATTTTTCGTTAAACGGCTTTGTTAAGAAATCATTTTTTTGTTGAAAATTCATACTTTTAGTGGAAAGTTCATCTCTTCGTTTAAAAGATGACCTATTTTTATTAATTGATCTTTTCAATTAAAAATTTAACCATATGGTTAAAAATTAAATTGTTTGCTTAAATTTTGATTTGAAATTTACCACAAAAAAAATAAAAGTAAACCTGATGCTAGTAAAATAAAAAGATGATTTTTTTACAGTTTCAAGGAAATTTGAGAATATTTTTTTTACAAAAATGGTTCACTGTAATAAATATTCATTTCGTAAAAATTCTCTTTGGAAGAGATGAACAAAGTTCTAACGGCGAGATTCAATATTTTTTTGAACAAAAAATATCAGAGTTTCAATTACATAATTCAATTTTAAACCAAATATTTAAATTTTCAAAAACGCGATTATATTTTTGAGAATATAGTTCAATTTCTAAACAAATAGTTGAATTTTCAATGTACAAAGATAAATTCAAAAAAAAAATATTCTTTAAAAAAAGTTTCCTTTTTCTTTCCTGAGTTTTTTGCCAAAAAGCCGAATTCTGAAGAAAATTCATAAAGTTTGGAAGAAATAGTGTAATTTTTAACTGAAAAGGATAAATTTCTAATAAAACATGGAAAAATTACGTTGTTAGTAAAATAATTAATTTTCAAGAAAAAAAATGAATTTTAAACAAAATAGTAATATTTTTAACCTAAAAGGATGAATTCACAAAAAATGAAATAATAATAAATAAACCAACAATACAAATTTTTAACTAAGAGGATTAATAAAAAAAAGAAAAAAATTCAACAAAATACATCAATTATCGAACAAATATTTGACTTTTAAACCAAAACTGTAAATTTTCAGCCAAAAATGAAAAAGTTGAAATATCATTAAAAAGAAGGTAATTTTCAACTAAAAATATGAATTTTCCCACCAAAAAGGTTATTTTCAACAAATAAAGATTTCAAGAAATAAAAAAAAGTTTATGCAATTTTTTGAACTTTTAAGCCAAAAGACCAGGTAGATTAATTTTCCACCAAAAAGACGAATTTTCATCAACATACAGGAATTTTTGTACAAATAGTTTAATTTTCAACTCAAAGAGATAATTTTATGAACAAAAATGGACAAGTTTAATTTTTAGTAAAAAAATGGATTTTCAACCAAGAAAAACAAATTTTCAACAAAACAGTCAAATTTTCAACCTACATAGGATGAATTCTCAAAAAACAAAATGTAATAGTTAATATTTCAAAAACAAAAATAGATGACGTTTCTGCCAAAGTAGATTTTTTTTCTACCAAAAAGACAAAGTTTCAGGAAAATACATGGATTTTCAAAGAATAGTTCAATTTTTAACTGAAATGGTACATTTTTATATAAAAATTGAACAGTTAAATTTTTAATTAAAAAAAATATCCCACTATAGTGTAATTTTTAACTGAAAGAGATAAATTTTTAAACAAAAATGTTAAAGTTTAATTTTTAGTAAAAAAATTAATTTTGAACAACAAAAAAGAATTTTTAACAAAATAGTCCAATTTTGATCCACAAAGATAAATTCAGATAAGGAATGAATTCAATAATTAATTGTGAATCCAAAAAGACGAATTTTCAACACAGAAGTTTAATTTTATTTGAAAAAAAAAACTAATTTTCAAGACAAAACATGAATTTTCAAATAAATAGTTCATTTTTCAACTAAAAGGGTACATTCTTAGCAAAAAATAAAAGTTAAATTTTCATTAAAAAAAAAATCAACTAAAATGATGGATTTTCCAACCACAAAGGCGTATTTTCAACAGGCAATAATTTTTCAGTGAAGAAAAAATTTTTTTTCATAAAAATTGTTGAAATTTCATGCCAAAAGACGAATTTCCAATAAATTAGGCGAATTTTTAAACAAATAGTGTAATTTTTAACTAAAAGAGATAATTTTTTAAACAACAATGTAAAAGTTACATTTTTAGTGAAAAAAATTAATTTTCAACAAAAAAAAACGAATTTTTAACAAAATGGTAAACTTTTTAACTCACAACGATGAATTAACAAGAAAATGGATTTGAAGATTAATTGAAAAACCAAAAAGACGAATTTTCAACAAAATACATGAATTTGTAAACAAATAATTGAATTTTCAACCAAAAAGTTAAATTTTCAGCCTAAAATAAAGCAATTTAGCTTTTGAGTTGTGGATATGAATTTTCAAAAAAATGGTAATTTTTAACCGAACTTCATTTTTAACCAAAAAAGGGGAGATTTCAAACCAAAAAGATTGATTTTCTATAAAATGACGATTTTGTAACTAAAAACGCCATCAAGGTCTCAATCACTTTTATATATATATTTTTTTTTTATTTTTCAAATTTGTAGCAATTTCTTCCTTTCTAATTAAAGGTCTCTAAAAAGACATAAAAAAGAATTAATCCTTTGTAAAATATATACCTAACCGTACAGAAAAAAATTTATGGGCGCTTAAAATCCGATATAAAAAAGCTTCAATTAAGTTTAGTTAAAAGGGGATAAATGTTGATTGAATGAAAATACCTTGTTTTCCGCAAATAGCATTTCTATAAAAGGCACATTGAATTACTATTACGAATGACGAATTTGAAATTTTTTAATTTTTATTTGACATTTTTTTATAAAATATTCCATAGTTTTAAAAATATATAAAAAATGAGAGAATGATCAAAAGAGAATAAAATTTTTTTGGAAAATGACAAAATAGTGGCTATTTTTCTGAAAATATTAAAAATTTGTTTTCTGAAGAAGTCCACTTTTTAACATTTTTATTTTTTTAGGGAAGATTTTTGACAACATTCACTACATTTTTCATAAATTCTTTTTTAAGTGAACCATTTTTTCGGAAAGTACATTTTTTTTATTCAAAATTTTTAATTTTTGTTTGTAGAAATTTTAATTCTGAACAATTTTGATACAAATCCAAAACAAAAAACGTTTTTTTCCGGTTAAAAATTAATTTTTCTAACTGAAAATATAACTGCTGAATTTTTAGTTAAAATTTGATCTTTTTAGTGTAAGTTTTTTTTTTCGTAGAAAGCTAATCTTCTTGGTTTTAAATTTCCTCCTTTTTGTTAAAAATGCAACTGTTTGAATAAAAAATAACTTTTTTGTTGAAAATTCGCCTTTTTGATCGAAAATTTATCATTTTAGTTCATTGATGTATTTTGTAGAAAATATTTTTTAGTAGAAAATTAATTCTACTTGTCAAAATTGTAGAAGAATCATCTTTTTTGGTTAAAAAAAATTCTTAAAAAAAAATTAATTATAATCTGAAATTGTTTTATTCTGTTTATAAAAGATTCTTTGTGGAAAATGTTGAAAAACTAGAATGCTGGTCTTTGAATATTAATAGTCAGGGGAAATGAAATATTGTTCAGTGGATTATCAGAAGAAAGGAAGGGAATTATTAAAATAAAGATTTTCGGTCACCTTGGTAAAGAGAAAAATGAAGATGAGAATTGTTCTTTATATAAAAAATATCTTCACCCGCAGGACTCTATTATGTATTCTCTAATTGTTTATGCATTTTTCGTCCCCATTATTCTGTTTCCTGAAACAAAAAAGTTTATCCCTCCATTCTTTCCAATTAACAAATTAATTGAGAAGCAGATTAAACCACGGCTCAAAGAGGAAACTGTTGTTATCCTATTACTGTGATTTTCCTTCGGCAGATTAGAATCTACGGTAAAAACTTTCAGGGCAAGCTTTCGATCCTAACAAGTGCGAATATGGAAGAGAATTGGGTAATCGATACAATGATTGACCAGCTCCCAATGATTGATCACCTCTTAATGATTGATGACCTCCCAATGATTGAGAACCTCCCAGTGATTGATCACCTTCCAATCATTAACCACCTTCCAATGATGGACCACCTTCCAATGATTGATCACCTCTTAATGATTGACGACCTCCCAATGATTGAGCACCTCCCAATGATTGACAACCTCCCAATGATTGACCACCTCCCAATGATTGACCACCTTCTAATGATTGAAGAATTCTTAATGATTGAAGACCTCCCAATGATGGACCACCTCCGAATGATTGACCACCTCCGAATGATTGACCACCTCCAAATTATTTACCACCTCCAAATGATTGACCACCTTCTAATGATTGACGACCTTCCAATGATTGACCTCCTCCAAATGATTGACCACCTCCGAATGATTGACCTGCTCCCAATGATTGACTACCTCCCAATGATGAAACACATCCCAATGATTGATCAGCTCCCAATGATTGATCAGCTCCCAATGATTGATCAGCTCCCAATGATTGATCAGCTCCCAATGATATACCACTTCTTAATGATTGAACACCTTCAAATGATTGACAACCTCTTAATGATCAAACACCTCCCAATGATTGACCAGCTCCCAATGATTGACCACCTCCCAATGATTGACCACCTTCCAATGATTGATTACCTCATCATGATTGACCACCTCATAATGATTGACTACCTCCCAATGATTGACCTCATCCCAATGATTCACCAGCTTCCAATGAATAACTAGCTTCCAATGATTACCCACCTCCCAATGATTGACCACCTTTCAATGATGGACCACCTTCCAATGATTGATCACCTCTCAATGATTGACGACCTCCAAATGATTGAGCACCAACCAGTGATTGACCACCTCCCAATGATTGGCCACTTTTAAATGATTGACAACCTCTTGATGATCGACCACCTCCCAATGATTGACCAGCTCCCAATGATTGATCACCTCTTAATGATTGACGACCTCCCAATGATTGAGCACCTCCCAGTGATTGAACACCTCCCAATGATTGACCACCTTCCAATGATTGATCACCTCTGGATGATTGAAGACCTCCTAATGATTGAACACCTCTCAGTGATTGATCACCTCCCAATGATTGACCACCTTTCAATGATTGACCACCTTCCAATGATTGACCACCTTCTAATGATTGACGACCTCCCAATGATTGACCTTCTCCGAATGATTGACCACCTCCCAATGATTGACATGCTCCTAATGATTGACTACCTCCCAATGATGGAACACATCCCAATGATTGATCAGCTCCCAATGATAGACCACTTCTTAATGATTGAACACCTTTAAATGATTGACAACCTCTTAATGATCGACCACCTCCCAATGATTGACCAGCTCCCAATGATTGACCACCTCCCAATGATTGACCACCTTCCAATGATTGATCAACTCTTAATGATTGAAGACCTTCCAATGATTGAGCACCTCTCAGTCATCGATCACCTCCCAGTGATTGACCACCTTTCAATGATTGACCACCTCCGAATGATTGACCACCTTCCAATGATTGACGACCTCCCAATGATTGACCTCCTCCAAATGATTGACCACCTCTCAATGATTGACATGCTCCTAATGATTGACTACCTCCCAATGATGAAACACATCCCAATGATTGATCAGCTCCTAATGATTGATCAGCTCCCAATGATTTATCAGCTCCCAATAATATACCACTTCTTAATGATTGAACACCTTTAAATGATTGACAACCTCCTAATGATCGACCACCTCCAAATGATTGACCAGCTTCCAATGATTGACCACCTCCCAATGATTGACCACCTTCCAATGATCGATTACCTTATCATGATTGACCATCTTGTAATGATTGACTACCTCTCAATGATTGACCTTATCCCAAGGATTGACCAGCTTCCAATGATTAACTAGCTTACAATGATTACCCACCTTCCAATGATTGACCACCTTCCAATGATTGAACAACTTTCAATGATTAAAGACCTCCCAATGATTGACCCTCTTCCGATGATTGACCTCCCCCTAATAATTGACCGCCTCCCAACGATTGACCTGCTTCCAATGATTGACTAGCTTCCAATGATTAACTAGCTTCCAATTATCACCCTCCTTCCAATGATTGACCACCTTCCAATGATTGAACACCTCCTAATGATTAAAGACCTCCCAATGGTTGAGCACTTTGCAGTGATTGACCACCTCTCAATCATTTACAACCTTTCAATGATGGACCACCTTCCAATGATAGACCACTTCTTATTGATTGAACACCTTCAAATAATTGACAACCTCTTAATGTTCGACCACCTCCTAATGATTGACGAGCTCTCAATAATTGACCACCTCCCAATGATTGACCTTCTTCCAATGATTGACCACCTTCTAATGATTAAATACCTCCCAATGATTAACCTTCTTCCAATGATTGACCTCTTCCTAATGATTGACCGCCTCCCAATGATTAACCTGCTTCCAATGATTGACCACCTCCCAATGATTGACCACATCTCAATGATTGACCACCGTTTAATGATTGACAACCTCCTAATGATTGACCTCCTTGCAATGATTGACCACCTTCCAATGATTGATCAGCTCTAAATGATTGGCCACCTCCCAATGAGTGACCACCTTCCAATGATTTACCACCTTCTAATGATTCAAGAGCTCTCAATGATTGACCTCCGCCCAATGATCGACCACCTCATAATGACTGATCACTTCCGAATGATTGACCAGCTCCCAATGGTTGACGAACTCCTAGTGATTGACCACTCAACAATGATTGACCACCTCTCTATGATTGACCTTCTCCCAATGATTGACCAGCTCCCAATGATTGAGCACCTCCCAATGATTAAGCACCTCCCAATTATTGACCACCTCCCAATGATTGACCACCTCATAATGATCGACCACCTTATAATGATTGACCAGCTCCCAATAATTGACCACCTCTCAATGTTTGACCACCTCCCAATGATAAGTCGGGAAAATAAGGAGAAAGGTAGTAGGGGAAGTGAGGGGTGATGAGTGGATGGGAATTAGAGGAAATTAAGGGGAGCACAGTAGAGAAATTAAAAGGAAAATCAGGGGAGAATAATTAGAGGGAGTGAAAGAAAATTAGGGTGGAAAATAGGGGAAATGAGGGAAAAAAAGGGGAATGAAGTTTGGGCAATAAGAGAAATAAAGAAATGTGAAGTCGGGAAGATAAAGAGGAAGGAAGTAGGGAACGTGAGAGAAGGAGAATTAGAGGAAGGGAGGTGTAATGAGGGGATGGGAAGCAGGGAAAATTAAGGGAAGGCATGGTTGAGGAATTAAGGGGAAATTAAGGGAGGGGAATTAGAGGAAGTAAGAGTAAATTAGGGTGGAAAGTAGGGGAAGCGAGGAGAAGTAGGTGAAGTGAGGGAAGGGGAAGTAGGATAACTGAGAAAAAAAGAGGTGAGAAATTAGTTTAAGGGGAAGCAAGGGGAATGGAGGTCAGGAAAGTGGAGGCAGAGTGAAAGTGTAGAAAATAAGAGGAAAAAACTCTGTTTACAGATGTAAATAGAGAAATGTTAGAGGGAAAGTAGGCGAAATGAGAGAAATGGTGGAGTTGAAGTAGGGGAAACGAGGGAGAAATCTTAGTTAGAAAGTAGGGTAAGTAAGGGGAAATAAGGGGTGGGGAATTAGGGGAAATAAAGAAGGGTAAAGCTGGGAAAACAAGGTGAAAGGGAGTAGGGGAAGTCAGGGTAGGGGAAGTAGAGGAAGTGAGGGGTCATGAAAGGATGGGAAGTATGAGAAATTAAGGGAGGGCGCAGTAGAGGAATTAAGGGGAAATTTAGAGAGGGAAATTAGAGGAAGTGAGAAGTAGAGGAAATGAGGAAAAGGGTAGTTGGGTAAGTGAGGGGAAATGAGAGATGTGGTATTAGTGTGTGGGAAAACAAGGGGAGTGGAAATAGTTCAAGCGGAGAAAGTATGGTGTGGAAAATTAGGGGAGGAAGTAGGGGAAGTAGTGAAAATTAGAGAAATTGTGGATTTGAAGTAGGGGAAACAAGGGGGAAATTATTGTTGGTAAGCAGGGTAAGTGAGGGGAATGAATATTGGGGAATTAGGGAAAAAAGCGAAAGGTGAAGTCGGGAAAATAAGGAGAAAGGAAGTAGGGAAAGTGAGGGAAGGGGAAATAGAAAAATGAAGGGGAAAATAGGGGAGGGGAATTAGAGGAAGTGAGAGGAAATTAGGGTGGAAAGTACGTGAAGTGAGAAGTAGGTGAAGTGAGAGAAGGGGAAGTAGGGTAACTGAGAAGAAATGAGAGATGGGGAATTATTGTGAGGGAAAACAAGGGGCGTGGAAGTAAGGGATGTAGAGACAGGAGGAAAATATGGAAAATTAGGGAAGAAAAATGTAAGGGAAGTAGATGAAAATAGAGAAATCCTAGAGGACAAGTAGGGGAAGTGTGAGAAATCGTGGAGTTCAAGTAGTGTAAAGGAGAGTAAATAATAGTTGGGAAGTAGGGTAAGTAAGGGGAAATGTGGTGTGGGGAATTAGGGCAAAAAGCGAAACGTGAAGTCGGGAAAATAAGGAGAAAGGAAGTAGGGATAGTGTGGGAAGGGGAAATAGAGAAATTAAGGGGAAATTAGGGGAGGGGAATTAGATGAAGTGAGATGAAATTAGGGTGGAAAGTAGGTGAAGTGAGAGAAGGGGAAGTAGGGTAACTGAGAAGAAATGAGAGATGGGGAATCAGTGTGAGGGGAAACGAGGGGTGTGGAAGTATGGGAAGTAGAGACAGGGGAAAAATATGGAAAATTAGGGGAGGAAAAAGTAGGGGAAGTAGATGAAAATAGAGAAATGCTTTAGGGGGAGGTAGGAGATGTGTGATAAATCGTGAAGTCGAAGTAGTGTAAAGGATATTAAATGATAGTTGGGAAGTAGGGTAAGTAAGGGGAATCGCGGGTTGGGGAATTAGGGGAAATAAAGGAGGATGAAGGCGGGAAATAGGAGAAAAGAAGTAGGGGAAGTCAGCGGAGGGGAAGTAGAGGAAATGAGGGGTAATGAGCGGATGGTAAGTAGGAGAAATTAAGGGGAAATTACGGAATGGAAATTAGACGCGATGAGAGGAAATTAGGGTAAAGTAGAGGGAGTGAGGGAAAGTAGAGGAAATGAGGAAAGAGGAGGTAGGGTAAATGAGGGAAAATGAACGATGGGAAATAAGTGTGCACACTTATTTCCCATCGAGAAGAAACAAGAGAGTAGAAGTAGGGGAAGTGGAGCAAGTATGGTGTGAAAAATTAGGGCAGGGAAAATAGGGAAAGTAGTGGAAATTAGAGAAATGTTGGAGGAAAAGTAGGGGAAATGAGAGAAATGGTAGAGTTGGAGGAGGGAAAATGAGGGGGAAATGATGGTTGGGAAGTAGGGTAAGTAAGAGGGAACTAGGGGTGGGAAAATAGGGATATAAAGAAGGGTGAAGTCGAGAAAATGAGGAGAAAGGAAGTAGGGGAAGTGAGGGGTAATGAGTGGATGGGAAGTAGGGGAAATTAAGGGGAGTACAGTACAGGACTTAGAAGAAAATCAGGAGAGGGAAATTAGAGGAAGTGGAAGTAGGGGAAGTGGAGGTAGTAAGGATGTGTTAAATTAGACGAAAAAGTAGGGGAAGTAGGGGAAATTAGAGAATAAGGGAAATAGTTTGAGGGGAAACAAGGGGAGTGGAAATACGGGAAGATTGAGGGCGTTTATTCGTGATGAATATAATTTTTCACGTTTATTACCGCCACTTGTCCTTCATGTTTTATTTATCGAACTATAACAAGGCTCTTTGAACGAAACGCGAAACACGATACGATAATAAGACTATCGTGCCTTAATCTTTTCAGAAGCGTCCGATTCAACTCTACTTTCGCTATTTATATACCTGGCCTCCCTTTCATAAATCTTTCATCCAACGACGCGAAAATTTTCGCCGCAATCGCTCCTTCTCTGGCATCCGAAATTAGCGGTAGAGCCGGTATTCCAACCGAAATTTACATGCAATAAGTCACCCGTCTTCTTCGACGAATTTCCTTCGCGAAAATTATCATCAAGTCACTGTGTACTAGGGTGGTTCGAGCAGATTCATTTTACACCCAAAAATACCATTTTTTAAAAAAATACATGGATTTTTAACAAATTAGATGAATTTTATTTTTATATATATATATTTTTTTTAATCAATTTATGTCTATGGCTATGTCTATTTTTATGTTTATGCTTATGTTTTTTTTATTTTCTATTTATCTCATTTTTTTATTTATTGGTGGTTATGTCTATGTCTGTGTCTGTGTCTATTTTTATGTTTATATTTTATTTATATTCTATTTATCTAATTTTTATTCGTCTATGTATATAAAATAAGAGGAAAAAACTCTGTTTACAGATGTAAATAGAGAAATGTTAGAGGGGAAGACATGGTTTTTAAGGAGATGGTTAAGATTCAATTTAAGATTAAATTAAAGATTTAATTAATTAAATTTAATTAAATTAAATTTATTTAATTTAATTTAATATTCCATTAGAACTATATATAGAGAGAATATATATATAGGGAGAATAGTTTAATTAAATCTAAAATCTTAAATGGTTAAATGGTTTGAAACCATGTCTGTGTCTATTTTTATGTTTATGTTTTATTTATTTCCTATTTACATAATTTTTATTTTTCTATGCCTATGTCTATGTATATGTCTATGTCTATGTCTGTCTATTTATGTTTATGTCTGTCTATGTATATGTATATGGCTATGTACATGTCTATGTATATGCATATGCCTATGTCTCTGTCTATGTCTATGTATATGTCTATCTTACGCATATGGCTATTTTATGTCTGTGCCTATGTATATTTTTATGTCTGTGTCTGTGTGTGTGTCTGTGACTGTGTCTGTTGTCTATGCCTATGTGTATATTTTATTCATTTATTATTCGTCTAATTTTCTACCTAAAATTATGTATTCTCAACAAAAAATGTAATTCCTAATATTTAAACCAAAAAATATCCTAATTTAAAATAAAAATCACTTGAATTCTTACTAATTTTTGTAACAAAATAGTTGAGTCCTCAACCGAGAAGATTATTTTTCTACCTAAATTTTTTTTTTAATGTATTAATTCTCAACAAAATAGTTACATTTTTAACTAAAGAGATGAATTTTTAACAACAAAAGATTAAATTTATACCAAAGGAGGTGAATTTTCAATCCGAAAAGATGATTTTTCAGTCAAGAAAAAAAATGTAGAACGAATTGTTGAATTTTCAAACGAAAAAGACGAATTTTCCACAAAAGAGTTGAACTTTCAAACAAAAAATATGTGTTTCCACCAGAAAAGTTCATTTTCACCCAAATATTTAAATTTTCAACTACAATTATGAATCTTAAAAAGAAATTTATCTTTAACAAAGTAGTCAAATTTTTTAGCCAAGTAGTTTAAGTTCCCTGAAAAAAATGGATTTTCAACTAATTAGATGAATTTTCTCTTTACATAATTTTTGTTTATCAATTTATGGCTATGGCTATTTTTATGTTCATGTTTTTTTATTTTCTATTTATCTAATTTTTTTATGTCTATGTCTATGTCTATGTCTATGGCTATGGCTATGCCTATGTCTATGTCTATTATTATGTCTATGTCTGTGTCTATGTCTATGTCTACGTCTATTTCTATATTTTATATATTTATTATTTATCTAATTTCCTACCCAAAACGATGTATTCTCAACAGACAATGTAATTGTTAATATTTAAACCAAAAATATCTTTATTTAAAATAAAAATCAGCTGAATTCTTACGAAAAGCAGAATTTTTATAACAAAATAGTTGAATCCTTAACCAATAAGATTATTTTTCTACCCAAAAACGAAAATTTTCAAAAAATATATTAATTTTCAAAAAAATAGTTACTTTTTTAAATAACGACATGAATTTTTAACCACAAAATATCAAAGTTTTGCCAAATGAAGTGAATTTTCAATTTAAAAAAAATGAATTTTCAACCAAAAAAGATTTTTCAGTCAAGAAATAAAAAAAATTTAGACCAAATTGTTGAATTTTTAAACGAAAAAGACGAATTTTCTACAAAAGAGTTGAATTTTCAACCAAAAAATGTTTGTTTCCACCAGAAAAGTTCATTTTCACCGAAGTATCTGAATTTTCAACTAAAATTATGAATCTTAAAAAATATTAATCTTTAACAAAGTAGTAAAATTTTTTAGCCAAACAGTTTAAGTTTCCTGAAAAAAAGGATTTTTAACAAATTAGAATAATTTTCTTTTTATATAATTTTCTTAAATTAATTTATGTCTATGACTATGTCTACTTTTATGTTTATGTTTATGTTTTTTTATTTTCTATTTGTCTAATTTTTTTATTTATTGGTGGTTATGCCTATGTCTGTGTCTGTGTCTATTTTTATGTTTTATTTATTTTCTATTTATCAAATTTGTCTATGTCCATGTCTATGTATATATCTATGACTATGTGTGTGCCTATGCCTAGGTCTATGTCTATATTTTATTTATTTATTATTTATCTAATTTTCTACCTAAAATTATGTATTCTCAACAAACAATGTAATTGCTAATATTTGAACCAAAAAATATCTTTATTTAAAAGAAAAATCAGTTGAATTCTTAATTTTAACTAAAGAAAAATTTTAGCTAGAAGAATTTTAACTAAAGAGATGAATTTTTAACAACAAAAGATTAAATTTACACCAAAAGAGGTGAATTTTCAATCCAAAAAGATGAATTTTCAACCAAAAAATATGTGTTTCCACCAAAAAAGTCCATTTTCACCCAAAATATTAAAATATTTTAACTAAAATTATGAATCTTAAAAAAAAATTAATCTTTAACAAAGTAGTCAAATTTTGTATTCAAGTAGTTTAAGTTTCCTGAAAAAAATAGATTTTCAACAAATTAGATGAATTTTCTTTCTATATAATTTTTTTAATTGATTGATGTCTATGGCTTTGTCTATTTTTATGTTTATGTTTATGTTTTTTTTATTTTCTATTTATTCAATTTTTTTATTTATTTCTGTTTATCTCCATGTCTGTGTCTATTTTTATGTTTATGTTTTATTTATTTCCTATTTACCTAATTTTTATTTGTTTATGTCTATGTCTATTTCTATGTCTATGTCTATGGATTTGTCTATGTTTATGTCTATGTCTGTGTCTGTGTCTATGCCTATGTCTATATTTTATTTATTTATTATTCGTCTAATTTTCTACCTAAAATTATGTATTCTCAACAAAAAATGCAATTGCTAATATTTAAACCAAAAAATGTCTTAATTTAACATAAAAATCACTTAAATTTTTAACAACAAAAGATTGAATTTATACCAAAGAAAGGAATTTTCAATCCAAAAAGATGAATTTTCAACCAAAAAAGATTTTCCAGTCAAGAAAAAAAAATGTAGACCAGATTGTTGAATTTTCAAACGAAAAAGACGAATTTTCTACAAAAGAGTTGAATCTTCAACCAAAAAATATGTGTTTCCACCAGAAAAGTTCATTTTCACCCAAATATTTAAATTTTCAGCTAAAATCATGAATATTAAAAAAATGAATCTTCAACAAAGTAGTAAAAAAATTTAGCCAAGTAATTTAAGTTTCCTGAAAAAAATTGATTTTCAACAGAAAATGTAATTGTTGCTAATTTTAAGCGAAAAAGATTTTAATTTTTAATAAAAAGTTCTTGAATTCATCCAAAAAGACGATTTTCCAATAAAATATATAAATTTTTAACAAACTACATAAGTTTTGAACCAAAAAGGTAAATTCACAAACAAGGAAATCAATTTTCTATCAACAATATCGAATTTTCCTAAAAATACAGGAAATTTCAAATTTCGTTTTAAAAAATTAATCTTTAACGAAGTAGTCAAGATTTTAGCCAAGTAGTTTAATTTTTCTCTGAAAAAGACGGATTTTTAACAAAAAATGTAATAGTTGCTAATATTTTAAGCGAAAAAGATTTTAATTTTAAATAATAAGTTCTTGAATTCATCCAAAAAGACGAGTTTTCAACAAAATACACAATATTATAACAACTTAGATTAATTTTCAACCCAGAAGATATATTTATAAACAATCAAGTTCATTTTCTATAAAAAATAACAAATTTTCACAAAATTACATGAAATTTCAACCAAAGACATAATTTTGAAACTACAATAATACATTTTGAACCAGAAAAAGTGAATTCTCAACATAAAATGAAGAATTTGATATTTTAAGCAAAAAAAACTTTGATCTGCCAAGAAGATTAATTTTCTACCAAAAACGAAAAAATCTTACAAAAATGTATGAATTTTCAACTAAAATATTTTAATTTTAAATAAAAAATAGTTAAATTTATCCAAAAAGAGGAATTTTTTTAACAACCGAGAAAATTAATTTTCTACCAAAATAGGCGGATTTTCAACAAAATGCAGGGATTTTTAACAAATTACATGAATTTTCAATCAGAAAGATAATTTTACAAACGAGAGGATTAATTTTCTACTAAAAATGGCGAATTTTCACGAAAATACATGAAATTTCAACTAAAGAGATAATTTTTCAGCTACAGTTTTTTTCAAACTAAATTTTTTTTAGAGTTCAAATTTAGTAACAAAATTTGTGTTATGTTGAAATTTTTTTCAACTACATTTTCTACCAAAAAAGATGAATTTTCAACTAAAAATGAAATTGTTGACATTTTAAACAAATAGAACTTTAACAACCAAGAAGATTAATTTTTGACCAAAAATGAAATTTCACAAGCATACAAGAATTTTCAATCAAAAAGATGAATTCTCATTAAACGATGTAATAATTTATATTTAACCAAAACAGAGTTTAATTTCAAATAAAAACTAAAAATTTATCTATTATATTTTTCGATTAAAATTGAACTTTTTCAGTTGAAAATTTAACCATTTGTTTGAAACTTCATTTATTTTGTTGAAAGTTCGTTTTTATTGCTAAAAAATAATTTTTTTGGCTGAAAATTAATCTGTTTTGTTAAATTCATTTTTTTTTAATTTTCAAATTAAAATCTTCTGGGTTTAAATATGAACTGTTTTTTATTTAAAAGTTGAATTTTTCAAAAATTGTAATATCAACTATTACACTTTTCGTAGCAAATTCTTCTTTTTTATTCAAAAATTCACTACCTGGTTGAACTACTGGCTTTCAAATTAATTTTTTTGGTTGAAGATTCATGATTTTACATTAAAATTCATCTCTTTGGTTTAAAATATAATTAAAAAAATGTAATTCTTTTTTTATGGTTGAAAATTAATTTTGTTTATAAAAAATTTAGCAATGACTTTCTTGATGAAAATTGGATTTTTTTAGTGATAATTCAACTGTTAAGTTGATAATTTGTCTTTTTCTTTGTTGAAAGTTCATCTTTTTTGGTAGAAAATTAATCTTTTTGGCGGAAAATTAATTTTTTTTAAATCAACTGGGGTAAGTTAAAAGTTGATCTGCTTTAATAAAAATGATTTATGTTGATCAATGAGTTGCAAATTACTTTTTTTGTTTTGAAAAATAATTTTGTTTATTGAAAATTTAACTATTCCATTTTTTGTTGAAAATTGACCCTTTTTAGATGAAAATTTCATTAATTGGATAATTCAAAATGACTGATTTCATCAGTGAATCAAGTTGACTGATATGAAAAGTCACTTTTTACTGATTTTTCAGTCGAATCTGCATTGTTTGAATCAGTAAAAAAAAACAATCTTTGCTAAATTACACTATATTAAAAAAATATTCCATAAAGTCGTTAAAATTTTTATTTTGTTGTTTATTTTCTCATCTTGTGTCTAAAATTTATCCAATTTGTAAAATACAGAAATCTGCAATTTCGATTTTGTACAAACCACGGATGTTTCCGCCATCTGTGATACGCTCCTCGAACGTTGCTCGTTGCTCTGAGAATAATTTTTTTTTGTTTATTAAGATCGAATTGAAATCCTTAATAACAAATTTGTAACAAAAGAAAATTAGAAAATTTAAGAAAAATTATTTATAGTTATATATTTATATATATTAACCCAAAAAGATTGATTTTCTACTGAAAAAGACGAATTTTCCTCAAAATACATGAATTTTCAACTAAAAAAGATAAATTTTTTACCGAAAACGGAATAGCTAATGTTATAGTTAAAAATTTAATTTTCATCCCCCAAAAAAACTATTTTTTAACTAGAAAGGTATATTTTCAACCAATAAAATGAATTTTCATCTAAAATAAAGAATCTTTAACCAACAAAATTACATTTTAACAAAATTTTGGAATGCTCAAACAAAAACACGAATTTTCAAGAAAACAATTGACTTTGCGACCAAAGTGGATTATTTTTACCAAAATTGTTTCATTTTCAACTAAACAATTGAATTTTTAACCGGAAAAATGAATTTCCGTCAAAAAAAGTTTTTTACAAAACAGTTGAATTTTTTACTAAGTAGATTAATTTCTAATCAATTAATCGAATTTTTTACCAAAACATAAATTTTCAAACAAGAAGATTAATTTTAAATCGAAAAAAATTGATTTTTGACAAAATAAACGAACTTACAACCAAGCAGTTGTTCAAATTTTAAAATAAAAGGTATACATTTTTGGCCAAACCGTTGAAATTTCAACTGAAAAAGGTAGATTTTCAGCAAAAAATTGGAATATATAGCTACATTTTCAAATAAAAAATTGGTTTCATACCAAGAGAAAAATGAATTTTCAACAAAATTGTTAAATTTTTAACTAAAGAGATTAATTTTCAACTAAAATGGTAAATCTTCAAATGCAGTAGTTAAACTTTTATTTAAAAAATATATTTACAACCCAAAAACAACGACTTCGCAACAAAATAGTTTAATTTCAACAAAAGAGATAAACTTTCAAACTAAAATGAAGAATCTTCATCCAAAAAAATTAATTTTTAATAAAATTATTGCCTTTTCTACAAAGTATATTAATTATTAATCATGAGAGTTGAATACTCAACCAAAAAATCGAATTTTCAACCAAACAGATGACTTTTTAACTAGAAAGGATACTTTTAAACAAAATTGTTTAATTTTCAACCAAATACTTGAATTTTCAACCAAAAATATAAACTCTTAACAAAAAAAAATTAATTGTCAACCAAATAGTTGAATTTCTAACCCAAAAAGACAAATTTTTATCATAACAGCTGAATTATCAACAAAGCAGATTAATTTATAATCAATTAATTGAATTTTCATCTAAAAAGGATACATTTTTAGCCAAACAGTTAAATTTTCAATTAAAAAACATAAATTTGCAACGAAAAATGGAAATTTAAATTTTCAATACACAAAATCAGTTTTCTAACAACAAAAAAACAACTAATTTTTAATAAAATAAAATTTAAAAGAAAAGAACAATTTTGAACATAACGGTTGACGTTTCATACAAAAAGGATACTTTATAGCAGAATTGTTTAATTTTATACCAAAAAATTGATTTCTTAACCAAAAACATGAATTTTCAATAAAAAAGTTAATTTTCAACCAATTAGTTGAATTTTCTACCATAGTAGTTGAATTTGTAACCTAAGAAGATGAATTTTCAACGTGGTAATTCAATAGCTAAATTTTCAATGAAAAATTAGTTTTCTACAAAAAAAAATTGATTTTCAGAGAATTAGTTAAATTTTCAACCAGAGAGATGATTTTGCAAGCATCGATTTTTTAACAAAGTAGTTAAATTTTCAACAACAAAAAATGGATTTTGAACCGAATAGCTGGATTTTCAACTAAAAAAGATAAATATACAATCAAAAATGAAATAGTTAGGTTATCAGTTGAAAAAAGTAATTTTAAACAAACAAAAAAAAAGAATTTTCTAAAAAAATATGAATTTTCAAGTAAGAAGTTCAATTTTCTACCAAAAAAGACTAATTATCAATAAAGTACATCAATTTTCGACCTAAATTACTCAAAATTATCTGGATTACATTGGATTACTCGGATTACTATTTTTTTTAATCCAAAGTATTTTTTATTTTGTAAACAAATTTAATAAAAAATTACATTTCTTGTATATAATATTTATTTTCGACAAACTTTTGATCAATTTTGTTAAAAGAATGAAGTGTTAAGAGCGCGAAATGATTAAGATATGCATTTGTTTATAAAATTTATTTATAACATTAGAAATCACTTGGGATTTAAAAAAATGGTAGCTAAGCATTGTTTTTACGTATATTCTAAACAAAAAATTGCAAAATAAAGTCTACAAGTATTTTTAATCTTGAAGTAGCACTTTCACTCATTAATTTATAAATATAAAAAAATTTAATATCAACTTTTTTGCTGACCAGAAAATTATAATTAAAAAAAAAATTTTAATCAGCTCGTAGAAGTCTCTTTGCAATTTAGTTAAGTTTCATTTAAAAAAAATAAAATCGGATGAAAATTGTTAGCTCTAGACTAATTCGTCAAAAGTAACTTTTTTCCCCTACTGTGGGTTTGGTGAGGTGGGAGGGAGTGAAAGTGAGCGGGATGGGCGTGGAAGGGTGGGGGATGGGAGGATGTGTAGGGGAAGAGACATGATAAGAGCGGAAGTAGATGAGGGAGATGTAGTGGAAGGTTGGGGGAGGAGGAGGAGAAGAGGAGAAGGAGGAGAAGAGGAGAAGGTGGAGAAGTAAGGAGAGGTGAGTAGGTGTTAGGAAATAAGAGGTTGGTGAGGTAAGGACGAGTGAAAGTGAGAAGTGTTGGTATGCGGAAATGGGTGCGGAAGGGAGTGGGATGTGTGGGGGAGTAGGGGAGGAGAAGTGTATGGGGGAAAGGTTAGAAAAGTGTGGTAAGGTTATGAATGGGTGGGAAAATGGAGGAATGGTGGGAAAATTGAGGAAGTTTAGTGAGGTGAAGAATAGAGATTTAAGTCAGGCTTAGGAAGTAAGGGAGTTATGACTGCGGGAGCATGGGAAGTAGATAAGTGAGGGGTGTTATCATGCGTTGAAGGGCACGGAAGGGAGTGGAATGTGTGGGTGTGTAGGGGAGCGCAAGTGTATGAGGGAAAAGTTAGAGAAGTGTGGTAAAGTGAAGGATGGATGGGAAAGTGGAGGAAGAGCGGGAAAGTCCCGTAGCGCGCGGGCTAATTCGTTCTTGCGCTGAGAAATAATCAACCCGCTTTTGCTTCGACTCTTTTCTTAGTCCGCTTTTGCTATCAGCCCTCAGATAACTACAAGAATAAATGTAATATTAAAACTCTCCAAAAATTAAAACTAAGCAAATTAATTTCTCATAAGAAGCAGTTTATTTGGCAATAATTTGCACTAAGCACGTAAAATCACAAACTGCACATAAAAATATATGCATTAGAATTATTAATAAATAGTAATATATCATATGAGGGTGCTCCAAAAAACATCACGACTTCCAGCTGACGTCAGTGGTCACTGTCGGTGAATCTGGAGCTGCTTGCCCGGTTGCATTCTGTCTCAGTAACAGAATAGATACTGTGGCCATATCACAGTTCTTCCAATCGGTTAAAGAAAAAGTAGGGCTAATTTCAGCTACAGTATTCATGTCCGACGATGCCCCAGCGTACTTCAATGCCTGGACCACCGTCATGTCAAAGCCACAACACCACTTAATCTGTATATGGCACGTGGACAGGAGCTCGAGAAACAACCTAAATAAGATTAAAAATCCCATGAAGCAGACAGAAGTTCACCAGGCTTGCCATGTACTTTGTACATGGAATATGAAGGTCGTCCAGGAATGACTTTATTTTTTCTAGGATGGGTTCCCTAAAAATTATTCCTTTTGATTTCTAAAGATTTTGACATTTTGATGGAATAAAAAAATATTTCTGTAGTGTCTCAGAGGCCCATGAATGAAAAAAAAGGTTTATTTTATTTTAATTTCCGCTGTTGATAGATTATTTTACGTTGGCATACCTGGAAAGAATTAATTCTAGTGAAATAAAACGACGAGATTTTTTATTGAATTTTAAACACATATTTAAGGGCCGTAAAAAAATGTGATTGCGATACCCCTAAGTAGTTTTTCAAGATTCTGTCAAACATCCGGGTGATGTACTCCAGTAAACATAATGTAGTGCAGATATGGTCAAGAAAAATAATTTAATAACACCGGCAATTAAAACAACAGAAGCATTTTTCGCAAAAAAGGTCTTGGGCGACGCCTAAATATTTTCTTCCAATTGAAAAAAAAATCCTGGGTGATTTTTATACTAAAAGATATACTTCGTAGGGGGCCTATTTTAGTAAAAAATAAATAAAGCCTTTTTTCAAACACCCTAATATAATATATTACTACTTATTAATATTCCTAATGTATAGATTTTTATGTGCATTTTGTGATTTTACGTGCCTACTGGAAATTATTGTCAAATAAACTGCTTTTCGTGAGAAATTAATTTGTTTAGTTTTAATTTTTGGAGAGTTTTATTTTTACATTCATTTTTGTAGTTATATAAAAAATATTTAATTCCAGTATTTATTTAGTAGAATGGGGTGATTTAATTTTTAGGTTAAAGCTTGAGTCCAACAGCCTTTAGTCAATTTTTATGTAGGGTCGATATATGTATGTGTGATAACAATATTAATGCGATGAACAGATAATTTGGAATTTAGAGCAGACCAATTTTTATGGTTTGTTTGTAATTAATTTAAAAGAAACTGAGATGCTCTTAGAAAACTAAAATTCTCCTATTTCTTCAATAAAAATGTAAGTAAATAATAATAATTATTAATTCACATTTTCGTAATTACAGTTACCTACAGAATTACTTTTTAATTTAATGTAGAAGAGTTACACTTTGAATTAGACTAGATAAAAAAATTCCTTCACGCACATCTTTACGACTTGAAGAATATGTAAATTAAAAGAAAAGGGTTGTCAAATATTTGAACCACTTAATCTGCAACACATGATTGTAACCATTTAATGAGCATAATAATTTAATTAAAATTTTACCGCTTATGCGCGCGCATGGTGAAAGGATCGAAAAGCCAATTTGAGCGGAGCTGTCATGATCCGCTTGTCTTTATCTCACGCAGTTAAGGGGATTTATCAGCATTATGAAACGGGATTCCAGTTTCCGGCCGCACGGTTAAATATTTTTGTCTGATATTTTGCATACCTCATCTAAATATTGGCCTGTTTTGCTGGCTAGATTCGGTTTTTTGAAAAATGTTTATATTTCACGTTATAAACAAAAAGAAAAAAACAAAGAAAAAGAATTCAGTGATGGTCAGTACTAGCTGAGTGTCTATTTTCAGGGCCTGCCCAATCGACACCCGTCAAATTGTTTAGGCAGACTCCCCGGAGCGCGAGCGGAGACTCGGGAGCCCATCGAATCACCCGAAACGAATCACCCTTTCATTGTCATCCAGGTGCGAATGGACCGTCGGCCCACGGTTGGGCCAACCATCGGACGGTCGGTCCAACTTTGTGCGCCACTGGTCGGGCCAACCAGCTAAATGAGAACGGTCGACCGCCTTTGACTTCTCAACGTCGGCCCGACATTTGGTCCCATATATGGGCCTTCTATTTAGATGATGTCGGCCCAACCGCGTACAACAATGTGGGGCCGACTTTGATTTTTTAAGGTTCAAGGTATTCAAAAAATTAATAATAATTGATCCCGAGTATTTTGACTATAAATGTTAATGGTCCTGCTTAGAATGAATACATATATTACATTTTTAATCATTAGATTACAAATAAAATTTCTATCGATACGGGGTTTCGAACCTATATCTATACCTGAATCTATCGCCTAGCAGTCGGGAGTCTCAACCATTACTCTATACCTAAAGAATTGAAAGTCAAGGAAAAAACCATCCTCATAAGCCACAGCTCAAAGCAATTAAAATTAAACATTCTTTAAACTCTTTTTTCTCAATGATTTTTTTATTATTATGCGATATCATGTAGATGTAAAATAAATTAACTGTTTACGTGAATATAAGTGAAATAACTTTTAAATAAATAATTTGAACCTATTACAAATTTTTAGGGTTTCGTAGCCCTTACATTTTTTTTTCAACAACTTTTCAACAAATTTTGTTTTTCAACAAAATTCTTCAATTTTTCTTCTCAAATTTTTTTTTCAAAAATTTCTTATCAAAAAATTTCTTTAAACAATTTGTTTTTCAACATTTTTTTCAAACTTTTTTAAACAATTTTTTTCCTAAAATTTTTTGTATTCGCCCACTTTGTATAATTTTTCTTCGTGTAATATTTTCTTTTCTTTTCGGAACATTTACAATTTATCGTAAAGATGAAGATTACAATTTTTTGTTAAAAAAAAGTAAGTGTCTACGTGTACGAAAATTGCGGTACGAATATGGATATTCATACACAAAAATCCAGCTATTTGTACCCAAATTTCGGTCAGTTTGAAATAATGAACCATAGTATATGCGACGGCCGGCCCATATTTGGTCCGAGGTTCGACCAACCGTCGGGTGCAATATGGTGACTTGTACAAGCCAATGTTATGCCGACGGTCGGGCCATCTCTTGCCCAGAGTCGGACCGACCGTACTTTCACGGTCTTTTTGAAGCCATGAACCAGCCTTTGTCCGACAGCCGGCCCATATTTGGGCCAAGGCTTGGGCGACCGTCGGGTGCATCAAGGTGACCTGTAGCTAACCGACTGCTGTATACAAAGTCGGACCGACCGCATTCTTGCGGTCGTACCGACCAATCTGCCACAGTTTATCCGATCGTCGGCCCAAAGTTGGGCCAGAAATGGGCCGACAGTCGGCTTTTCGCCCACCGCCG
Organism: Andricus grossulariae; assembly: GCA_011634705.1. Taxonomy (NCBI): domain Eukaryota; kingdom Metazoa; phylum Arthropoda; class Insecta; order Hymenoptera; family Cynipidae; genus Andricus; species Andricus grossulariae. The sequence continues at coordinate 286,030,663 of JAABKJ010007545.1, read as the reverse complement.
ACGTCGGTTGCCAACGTCGGTGAGACCATGGCAGCTTGAAAACACCTTAGTCGGTCCAACTCAGGTTACCATAGGTCGGTTACCAAAGTAGGACCGACTTTGGGCCGATGGTCAATCTCTGGCATCCGACCGAATTTCGCACCTGGGTTACACTGAACCAGTGAAATTATCACTGATTGAATCAGTATTTTGTTTCATCACTGGTGAACCAGTGATTTTCGACTTTCAAAAAGTGAACCTGTCAGTGACTTGACCTGTTACTGAAATAAAGTGAAGGAAACCAGTGACGCCCATGCGATAGACTCTACCAGTGATTTTCCTAACTGGTTGAATCAATGTGTATATAAGGTATACCTGTTTTCAATGGAAGTTATTACCTGAATTCCTTCGCCAAATTTAAACAATTTCAAAAGATTGTTATTTAATACTGTTAAGCTTTACTTTCTTTTAAAAATCTGTAGATGTTGTTTAATTACTTGTCAATTGTGATTTTTAAAGTAATGTTTTTATTTTCCTTTGATTTAATCAATTTTAAAAAGGTAACTTGTATATAATTATCATTGTCAAGTATTGTTAACAACAACGTTTTTAGCATCATTGTTGTACATGCTGGTGTCGGCGTTGTTTTTATATCTCGCGAGTTTACACAAATGTTTTTCTTGTTTCGAAACTGATTTCAAGATTTTGAAGTTCAAATTGAAATTAAAGTGCCTCTTGTTGAGCTGGATGAAAACCTTTTTTCTGTGAAAAGAAATTCCGACTTAATACCGTTTCAAAACTAGTATCAAACAAGATTTAGTCTTTTTGCGTCCTAAATTAGCACTAATGCTCTGCTCAAAACAGAATTTTATTTAAGTGGTAGTTTCCGTTTTTTCGTGGGAAGGGGGGGGGGGGGATTCAGCCTAATGTGAAGGTAGCAATACTATACATTTTTGAAAACAATTACAAGGCACAACGTTTTCTTTCTGCGGCCTAAATTAGCACTAAATTCTTGCATACTGTCCATGTCAATATGACAATGTGATAATTCCAGTTTCACGGATATCAAATTCAGTACATATTTAACATAATATTTTGAGTAAAAGATGTTTGTCTGATATTACTGAAGTTCCAAAGAAGTTGAATTTAAACATAAGTGTTTCTAGGGGAAAATCCTGACGTGGTGGGGAAAAACTGATGTCAGATTCGTGGCCAGCGTCCCAAAATACGTAAAAATATCATGCCTGATCTATTTCCAGATGATTTTAATACCAAGGGCAATTTATACCCAGAAAAGTTGATTTACTAGTGAATTTTGCGCATCTAGGGGAAAATCCTGACGTGGTGGGGAAAAACTGATGTAAGATTCGTGATCAGCGCCCCAAAATACATATGGGTACCATACTCTGATCTCTCGCACCACCCACTTTTTTGTGTGGGCCTGTGTGATCAATTTAAATATATAAATTCAAATATTAAAAATATCACTCTAGATTTATTAACACTGCGATTCGCAGGATGATTTAAGCTGCTGAATTAAACTTTTCGACGCTCATTCCTACACTCATACATACAATACGTTGATCACATGGTCAATCATGAAAACAGCGTGAACATTGTCAATTAAATAAGAACGATGAATATTTGAAATCGCGCTGTGTCCGGCGATCGAGATCGATCTGAAGCACGATAAAGTAATAAAATTATTTATCAGCGATTTGGAGAAGCATAGATCCCACTTCTGCTATCGCCGTGATCACTCTCAAAAGGCACATCAGAGAGAAACACATTTAGAAAAACTTGTACATTATAAAGCACGGAGAAGTGATCCCATTTTTATTGGAAAAGTCTGATACATGTTTCGATACCTGGTTTCGAATCCCTCGCATTGTCAGGTTGAATTAAACGGTGATTTTAATAACGAGTTGGCCAAACTTTTTAACATAATCAGAAAGAAAACGCCAAGCTGCGATTACAATCTGACCTCTCTCTTCTCTTAGAACTACTTCGAATTTACATAAATAAGCGCATAATATTATTTCTAACCACACTCAACGAATCACACCGTTCCTGACCACACTCAACGAAGTGCATCGCGCCACGCTCCGAAACTCTTATACCTCATATAAACATCGTGTGACGTCGTTTCGGTTATCAGGCGCTAATATTTGATCGCTACAAACTATAAAAAACTACGTTCTGCGGAATATATATTGCATTTTTTTATGCCACTGTAGACATGTCTACAGTTTGAGATCACTCTATTGATTTACGCAGTCTCTCTTATTTTCTTTCCACGCCATTAGGTAGGAGGCAAACGTAACCCGATACGCGCACAACTTTGCCCTCAATCATATTGACTGGAATGACGTATATACAGTAAGAATCGGGAAAAGTTTTGATGAAAGAATTAAAGCTTATCCCAAGTTCTTCCTGTTTAATTTCGTGCTGCTCATCATGAGACTCAACAAGTGAGCGAATAAAACAAAACAGAGCCGAATTAATTTCTACAAAAAAATGTATAACGCCAAACATAGTCTTGTCCTTCCAACATACGCATGAGTTTGATCGAACAATTTGCCGTGTACAGAATTCAGATGTAAACATTTCATTGTCAATTTTACATATGCTGTAAACTAAAACGCCTGTCTCTAGTTGTTTTCTAGCCAATTATATAACGGTTCTTAAATATTTTATGATACAGTTTGTCAGGGCGTATCGCGTAGATGCTCCATATGCAGTTAATTCTTGATGTCTTTCGGGCCTTTCTATGTCCATTAAGTATCGTATAGTCTTATAAGCTTGTATACTTTTAATTATGTCAACTAACTCTACGTCGATTTTGTTAGATCCATGCGTTATTCGTAAAAGCTCTCCATTGTCATCTTCAGGTGAAAATGCTGACCACACCCAGAGGGGCCCCAACATCCTCACGTAGTGCGTCATATGGAGTAATTGATGTACGTTGAATGAACAGTTTTTACGGCCATAAAGGCTCTCAACATCTATCACAAAAATGTACAGCAGTGTTTCTGCTAAGTCAAGCTCTTTAGGACTGATTTCACTTTGTAATATAAAGTGAATAGCTTGTACAAGAAGTAACAAGTGTTGATAATACACAGACCCCAATCTGTTTTTGAGTACTATCGGTCCATAAAACAGAAGAAATGCTATAAATTGAGAGGCCTTCCAGTCACTAAGATAAGCGAATTTTCCTGGCGTCCGGGTTACGTTATCTGGGGGTGAAATTTTCTCTAGCTCTTAGTCGATTTCTTCCTTAACTCCTTTGAAGTTTGACAGATTTTCATATCTCTTAACTATTTTTTCCTCTATTTCCATTCTTTCAGCAGTTATGAGTGGCGGATCTTTTGCAAGGACTGGAAAAACACGATTTGTTCCTGATCAAATTTCGCAAGTTTCTCCAAGATGTTCGCAACCAAAGCAACAGTATGCACCATTATATTGCATAAGGTTTCGTACAGAAGCTCTAGCAGGAGCATCTAAACTCGAAAGAGGAGCAATTACTTTGCTATGAATTGTACGATCTAACGTCGGATGATGCCATTCAATTCCATTTGTGTACAGCTTTTGCAATGCCGTAGCAAAAGGTTCCAAATATGAATTCATATCTGCTTTCCGATTTGTACGATTGCAATAATATATGCCGCACATGAATTGAAAGTTTCTTCTATTTCGAGGAGCTACATCAACAATCTGAACAAATATTGGCCATATGTGACTACCAGAGGAACCGTTGCCTGTTTGCGCTCCATCAGTATACAATATTAAAATCAAATCGTAGACGCCTGGTATCGCTGTCACTTTCAAACATTTGAATTCAGATCCAGACGTTGGATCGTACTATTTTGCTAGATTTTCCTGGAAATTCCATTCGGTAATCATCTATAAGAGTATAGAGTTGTTTTACTTCAAAGGCATCTCTTGGCACTGATTCCAAACAGTATTAAAAAAAGACTATTTACATGGTCACTTTCACATCGAATACGTACATCTTGTTACTGTTAGTCCGACAAACCACTTGCCCAGATTTTCACAACACTCTGAATATATTCGATGTTCTGTAACAAGTTTGTCCTGTGAATGAGGCAATACCTTATCTATTGCCTTTAATATCATATATTTTGTTTTTGGAATAGTATGCATATCAGGCAAAGAGAAATCTTTTGTATCCAATACATCAATAAGAGCTTTTTTCGTTAAACAATTTGTGACATAAAGCTTTAAAATTTGATATAAAGCATCACCGCCACAGACAGTCGCATTCTCGTATATAGGTTGATCTAGCCAAGCTGCTCTATCGTCGACATCATTGTCATTATCAATAGGTTCAATAGATGACAATGATAATAATGCTGATGACGATACCATGCTGATTCGGAGGCGGATCTTTCTTCGTGAGATGAAACGAAACCAGTACTGCCATGTTCACTATCAACTGATGCACCTCCTACTTCTCTTTCATCAGTTGAGGAAGTATCACTTAAACTCCCAGCTGACGTAAGTCTTGATTCATCTTCATGACCGAATTAAATGACACTGGCATTGTCGCTTAAGCTGTCAAATGGCGATGAGGTGCCACCAAGATTTCCAATTCTTGACATTTCTGATTCAGACTCTCCATCTAATGAAGTGACACTGTCAGTATCACTTAAACTGGCAAGCGATGGAACTTCTGAAGAATCAATAGCTGAGTTTCTGGTTTCACTTTCAGAAGCCTAAACAAATGTAATATTTGTTAAATATTTTCAGTTTATTGATGCGCTAACAAGAAACGCTGCAAAATTTTGGATTTTTGTATTAAAATTTATAAATCTGTTGCCTCCGAATGTGACACTTCCATTCCTTCGTCATCTCTTTCTCTGATCACGCTATTTTTCTCATTTTGGTCAGTTCCAATCTGGTGACATTTAATTTGACCTTCTATTTGCTATAATTTCATAACATTATTAGAAAAAAATAATTGTTCAATATTGATCATGTGCGGAAGGTTTGATTAGAATCAATTGAGACCATGACCTAGAGTAATCTCACTTTTAGATAATAATTCTCATATGCATCTCCATACTCTAAATTTTCTATGTAATGAAGTATAGTTAAAGAGGAAATTGCTCAAAGCTCTGTTGGCTTTAAGCCACACATTCTCATCGTGACACTCGTGCTTCGCGCTCCATTTTCGATAGGCATTTTTAACAAATACGATTTTTTGTTTTTATAGCATTTTTGATAGATAAAAGAAAAACTCCTACAAGTCTTCTTTTAGATTTTTTACCTATCTCGCGTCTTTTGGCGTATTGTTGGAATTTTAGATTTTTGCATATCGATTTAAATAAATAATTTGACAACGATGAGTTTTGTCGAAAACTGGTTCAAAGAAATGTCGTAGGAATTTTTAAATGGTGAAATTCCTCCAAAAACTGTTCGCTATATTTCGCGTCGTTTGGTACGAAATTTGAATTTTGGCTTTTTTCATAGTATTGTCGATGAATAAAACCAAAATATCAAGTTTGATCAAAAATGCTTAAGAGAAAAGTTATAGGTCTTTTAAAAATCTACAATTCTCCATTTGAACTTTCTTCCGTACCTCACGTCGTTTAACGGAAAATTGGAATTTTCTATTTTTTTCATAGATTTTTCGATGAATCAAGCTGAAATGACAAGTTCCATCAAAAAGTGGATATAAGAAATTTTATAGGATTTTTCAAAAGCTATAATTCTTCTTTAAGACTTTTTCCCATATTTTGCGTCGTTTGGCTCCAAATTTCAATTTTTGATTTATTCATAGTATTTTTGACAAAGAAAATCAAAAGATCAAGTTTTTTCCAAAAATAGAAACAAAAAATTATAGGTTTTTTTTTTAAATTACAATTTGTTTTTTGAACATTTTTCCGTATCTCACGTCCTTTGGCTCAAAATTTAAATTTTCTATTCTTTTCATAGTATTTTCGATAAATAAAACCGAAATGACAAGTCCTATCAAAAAATGGTTATGAGAAATTTTATAGGACTTTTCAAAAGCTATAACTTCTTTCCAAAACTTTTTCCCTAACTTTGAGTCGTTTTACTGAAAATTTGAACTTTTGATTTGTTCATAGTATTTTCGATGAGGAAAACAAAAATATCAGGTTTATCAAAATATGATTGAGAAAAAAATTATAGGTCATTCGAAAAGCTACAATTCATTTTACGAACATTTTTTCGCATTTCACGTCATTTGGCTCAAAATTTAAATGTTCTATTTTTATTCATAGTATTATCGATAAAGAAAACCATACATACAGGCTGACGCCATCGCCTAAACTTGATTTTCGGCTTCAGGGGGTAGCAAAACGTGGAGATCAGTTGAAACACTGTGGTGTGAACTTTCGGACAATTTTAATACTTTCTCAATCATAAACGATTAAGATGTAAAAAAATTGAGGTTCATTGATCAAAAATTTGATATAGCTTGAAGTAACATTTTTACAAGAAACCTTTTTTACGGGTTAATTTTTGAACTGAATCCTTTTTTACTAAAAAGTTGTAATCACGATATCTCGCATATCTCATTGGTTGACACACTGCGTGAATATGCCTTTTAGTGTCTGTTTTCAGTTTGTTCAATTATTAATAAAGTTTAGGAATTTTCTGCACCATCAATTTCCCAACAAAAATTCCGAATAAGTAAGTCTATTTAATGATAAAATGTATTTCTAAATATTTCTAAACATTGTTGATAAAAGAGAACATTTTAGTTGAAAATGATTTTTGAATATTGGGAAAATGTAAAATGATCTTTTTTGACGAATTTCTAAAGAACTTTGAAAAAGATTTCAAAACATTTACAATACTTAAAATTAAAAAAAATGTGTAATAATATATTGCACAACTAGGGTTGAAAGGCTATGATTGCAACGAGTCGCGAGGGGAGCACTCAAACTTGTTGCAATCATATAGACTTTCGACCCGAATTGTGGACGCTATTTTTCATCATACCTTTATCGGAGATCGATTTTCCTTTGTTCGCGAACCGAATTCATTTTGTTGAGAATGATCGACTATAATATTTTGACAGTAGACAAGAGGTTAGAGTAGTCACTTGAAGTTGGCTGCAGCGCTCGTGCGATTATGACGGAGATGGAAAGAGAGAGGGAACGATCGCGTCACAATAGAGAGATTCTGCTTTCAGCCAATCACGAGCGGTTTTATTTCTTTTCATCCCGCTACTTCATCACTTTTCCTCCCTAGGGAGGGAACGAGAACTCGGCTGCACTCGGCCACTTTCGCTTCGCTCTACAGGCATTTAAAATCGATCTTTCGATGAAGGTATGATGAAAAGATGTTTTTCCTTTCTTAAGCGATTTTTTTTATTGAGTTATGCAATGATTTATAAAGGGGCCAGGATTTTTTAAACAGATATTAGTTGCTTTCTGGACTTGAGTATAATGCCAATAGATTAGGTATTGGTCCTAATATCGCCCTACTTAAACCCAAAAATAATAATTTGGACCTCGACTTTCAAAAACGCGAATAACTCCTAAAATAGAACCGGCCATAACTTATTATGTGGACGCCCAAATTTATATAAGAAAGCAATTTTTACATCAAATTTGTACGGGAATTTAAAAAAATTATGCGGGAATTGTACAGGAATTTGATCGTAGATCTCTGCTGGACACCCTGAACATTAATTTCAATAATTATCCGTAGTATTTTTTAAATAAAAACTATGGCCTAAAAAAAACGTTGGCTTTACAGAAGGACCAACCCCCTGCTGATAGGTCAGCGGGGAACACACCTTACATAGATGACCTTTACCTAGACGACCAGGAAGCCTTGGAAGGTTCTGGTCGAGGAGGTGGCGAAGTTCGCGACGACCTTGAGGCATCCGGAAGTGGCCTTGGGCCAGACGATGAAGATGGCGATGATGGTGGTCACGGTAAGAGACATAACGATATTCTATTATTTATTTTTAAGTGTGATTCAAACAAAAAACATGCCGTCGCAATGAATGCTTGCCTTATTTGCTTATTTTTTGTCATCAATTTTCGGCCATTTAAAAGCCAGGCAGGATTTACATGTAAGAATCAAGAAAAATTGCTACCAAATAGCAATGAATGGTAGGTGGAAAGTTGCATGCAACAAATTCAAATGAAATGTTAAGAAACAAATTGCAAGGAAAGCGCACACTCGAGCGCAACTAAACTACCGAGGCAATGCAAGATATCTTCGAATCTTGGACGTTTGCAGCTAAAGGCCTGCATTACTAATTCTTGTTCTAAAAAATTTTGTACGATAGCGCTGATGTAAACGTGCCAAAAAACAAGGTTTTTGAGGCACTTTTTTTAAGCCTCGACTGTCGAGGCTTCCCAAACCGAGCTGCACGTCTTGAAAAAACTAAAAAAATTCACTGACGATCCTTAAGGTGTCCAGAATGCAACGCAGTTTTCCAAATTTCGAAATATGAATTTGTTTACTTAAAATATTAAAAATATTTCAGAAAATTTCTAAAGAAACTCACAAAGATTTCAATAGATTTTGAAGTTTTCTAAAGATTTCAAAAGATTTCGAAGATTTTTTAGATTTCAAAGACTTTGAACGATTTCAAAGATTTTGAATGATTTCAAAGATCAATAGAGTTCAACAATTCCAAAAGGTTACAAAAATTTCAAAATATTCAGAATATTTCAGAAAATTTTTAAAGAAACTCAAAAAGATTTCAAGAGATTCCAAAGATTTCTAAAGATTTCAAAAGATTTCAAAGATTTTGAAAGATTTAAAAGAGTTCGAAAGATTTTGAAAGATTTCACAAATATTTCAAAATACTTCAAATGTCTTGAAAGATTTATATGATTACACAAACCTTTCAAAGGATTTCAACAGATTTCGAAAGATTCTCAAGAAATAAAAGATTTCTAAAGATTGCGATAGATTTCAAAAATTCCAAAAGGTTACAAAGATTTCAGAAAATTGTTAAAGAAACTCACAAAGATTTCAATAGATTTGGAGGATTTCTAAAGATTTCAAAAGATTTCATAGATTTTGTAAATTCCAAAGATTTTGAAAGATTTCAAAGATTTCAAAGATCAACAGATTAAAAAAATTCCAAAAGTTACATAGATTTCAAAATATTCAAAAGATTTCAGAAAATTTTTAAAGAAACTCACAAAGATTTCAATAGATTCCGAAGATTTCTAAAGATTTCAAAAGGTTTCAAAGATTTTGAAAGATTTAGAAGATTTTGAAAGATTTAAAAGATTTTAAAAGATTTCAAAGATTCTGAAAGATTTCACAAATATTTCAAGATACTTCAAATGTCTTAAAAGATTTATATGATCACAAAAAGATTTCAAAGGATTTCAAAAGATTTCAAAGATTCCCAAAAATTCATGAACTTTCAAAGTTTTTTAAAGGTTTTGGAAAATTTTGAAAGAATTTAACAAAGATTTTAAAATACTTTCAAGAATTCAAAGATTTCAAAAGATTTCTAAAATCCCAAAAGAATTAAAATTTTTAGAAATTTTTCAAAGATTTCACAAAAATGTCAAAGAAATTCACCAAGATTTCAAAGAATTGAAAGTTTTCAACAGATTTCTAAAGATTTCAAATATTTCAAAATATTTTACAAAGATTCACTAAAAATTTCAAAGATTCCAAAATGTTTCAATGATTTCAAAATTTTCGAAGATTTCAAAGGATTTACTAAAAATTTCAAAGATTTCATGAGTGTTCAATGGTTTAAAATTATTTAAATATTTCAAAAGATTTCAAGTATTTCAAAAGACTTCACAAATATTTTAAAGGTTAAAGAATATTTCAATAATCTCATGAAGATTTCAATGAAATTCACCAAGATTTTAAGAGATTCCCAAGAATTCAAATAAGATTTCAAAATATTTTAGAAAATTTTAGAAAATTTTTAAAGAAATTCACAAAGATTTCAAAAGATTTCAAAAAATTCAAATCTTTCGAAATATTTCAAAGATTTTAAAGATTATAAAAGATTTCAGAACTTCACAAATATTTTAAAAGATTTAAATGATTACACAAAGATTTGAAAAGATTGATTTTTTTTTTTGAAGATTTGAAAAGTTGTCAACGATTTAGCAAATATTATTAAGTATTTCAATGATTACACAAAGATTTCAAAAGATTTCGAAGATTACAATTTTTTTTTAATTTTCAATGATTTCACAAAGATTTCTAAATTTCAAAGATTTCAAAGATTTCAAAGATTTCAAAATATTTCAAATGATTTCATAGATTCCAAAAGGTTTTAAAAATTTCAAATCATTTAAAAAAAATCAGAAACATTTCAAAAGATTCTCCAGAAATAAAAGATTTCTAAAGATTTCAATAGATTTCGAAAATTCCAAAAGGTTACAAAGATTTCAAAATATTAAAAAGATTTCAGAAAATTTTCAAAAAGAAACTCACAATGATTTCAATAGATTCCGAAGATTCCAAAAGAATTATATGATTACACAAAGATTTCAATATATTTCAAAGGATTTCAAAAGATTTCGTAGATTGCCAAAAATTCAAAAACTTTCAAAGATTTCTAAAGATTTTGGAAAATTCAACAAAAATTTGTCCAAAATCTTCGAAAAGATTAAATTTTTTTATAAAGATTTCAAAACATTTCAAAGGTTACACATTTTTTTTTAATTTTCTATGATTTCACAAAAATTTCTAAATTACAAAGATTTCAAAGATTTCAAAATATTTCAAATGATTTTAAAGATTCCGAAAGTTTCAAAAATTTTAAATCATTCAAATATTTCAGAAAATTTCAAAGAAATACACAAAGATTTCTAAAGATTTCAAAGAATTAAAAGTTTTCAACAGATTTCTGAAGATTTCAAAAAATTTCTAAGATTTCAAAGATTTTAAAAAATTTCACAAAGATTTCAATTATTTCACAAAGACTTACTAAAGATTTCAAAGATTCCAGAAGGATTCAATGATTTCAAAATTTTCGAATATTTCCAAAGATTTTAAAAATTGTAAAAGGATCTAAAGGCTTGAAAATATTTAAATATTTAAAGATTTTAATTATTTCAAAAGAACTCACAAATATTTTAAAGGTTTTCAGAGACTTTCAAAAGATTTGAAAGATTTTGAAAGTCTTTGAATTCTTGGGAATCTTTTGAAACCATTGCGATTTTCTATAAAAGTTTTCTAAAACCTTTTAAATATTTTGAAATCTGTGAAACCTTTCGGAATCTTTGAAATCTGTCGAAATCTTTACAAATTTTTAAATTTTCGAGAATCGAGAATTTTTGTGAATTTTCTTGAAATTTTGGTGATATTTTTGCAAATATTAAAAAAATTTTAATCCTTTTAGAATCCTTGAAATCTTTATACGATTTTTAAAAATCATTGAATAATTGGGAATCTTTTGAAATCTTTGTTAGTTTCTTTGAATTTTTTCAAAATCTTTGAAAAACTTTGAAAGTTCTTGAATTTTTAGGAATCTTCGAAATCTTTTAAAATCCTTTGAAATCTTTGTGTAATCATATAACCAAAACTTACTCAAAAATATAAATTTTGAAGAAAAAATCATTCATTTTCAACTCAAAAAAAAGAACGAATTTTCAACAACATAGTTAAATTTTCGAGCAATGTAATTAAGTTTTAACTATCGTAAAATAATGAATCTTCAACCAAAAAAAAATAATTTTCAACCCAATAATTAAGTCTTCAACCCAAAAGATGAATTTTCTACCAAAAAAGACACATTTTTAACAATATATATGAATTTTCCACAAAATAGTTAAATTTTCAGTTAAAAAATTAATTATCAATGAAAAAACTAACTTTCAATCGAAGAAACGATTTTTCAACCAAACATATTAATTTTCTACCAAAAAAGATTGATTTTCAACAAAATACATAAATTTTCAACCAAATTTTGAATTTTTAAAGGAATTTTAAACCTATTAGTTAAATTTTCCACCAATGAAATGAATTTTCCACACAAAAAATGAATTAGTCACCAAGAATATTAATATTTGAGCACAAAAGACAAAGTTTCAACAAAATATGGAAACTGACTTTTCGATTGAAGAGCAAAAAAGAACAAATTTTCGATAAAATATTTGAATTTTCAAGCAAAGAAATTAATTTTCAAAATTTCAAAATTTCAAAATTTTCAAACAAACAGATCAATTTTCAACCAAGAAAACTAAATGCCTATGAAAAAAGATACATTTTCAACAAACTGCACAATTGAAAAAAATTCCATTAAAATCTTCCAGATTCTTTTTCGAAAATTTTGGAAATCTTTTTAAGTTTTATTTTAAAAATTCATTTAGAAATATCATTGTTATTTTTCCCAGAAATTTTGATAAACATTTTTTATTCACTTGAAACATTTGAAAATGCTTAAGAAGCTTAAAAATATTGTATTCGAAATCTTCCAAAATCTAAATAGTGTTTTAAATTTTCTGAAATCTTTTCAGTTTTTAAATTATTTTGGAATATTTTCAAAGCTTCGAAAAATATCTTAAACTTAATCAATTATTTTTTAAATCAATAATTGCTCAGTTGTCATTTATCAAACTTTTTTTTCAATTTTTCACAAATATTCTTTTAAAATTATTGTTTCGAAATAAATAATCTTCTTAAATTTTCCCGACAAGCTTAAGAATTTTTTTAATTTTCTTAAAACCAGTAATGAGCATTTAAAAGCTTCAACATTTTATTTCGAAATTTTCAAAAATCATAATTCAATAATATCAATTACATATTAAAGATTTGTTAAATAGAACAATAAAAATGGTAACATTCAAAGTTTAAATTTAACACTCTGAAATATTAGCGATTCAAGGCTTTCTATTTTAAATAATTCAGTCCAAAATTGTTTATTTAATATTTGGCTTATAGTTCATAATTTAAAATAAAAAGTGAAATATTGCTAAATATTCAAAAAATTCTTTTTCCTCAATTAATAATTGTCAAATTAGTCACCAAGAAGACTAATATTCCATCACAAAAGACAAACTTTAAACAAAATACAAAAATTTTCAACCAAATAGATGAATTTTCACTTGAAGATACGCGATAAACGAAACATGGAATTGTTAAATTTTCAGTTTAAAAATTCATTTTTAACAAACAAACACGAATTTTCAATCCAATAATTGAATTTTCAACACAAAAGATTTCATTCCTTTTCTTTCCGACTCAGTGGACTTAAATAAAAGCAAAGATATTTTAAACAAATTGTCTGAATATTCTCCTCGGATTTGTAGATGGTCTGTTTTGAATATTCTGATTAATTCGAACCTCATAAGAAATTCCCAACCCCAAATGACAGTATCTGCATATTGTTTCGAATTCGCCATTCAGCTGTGGATTTATTTGATAATACACCTCGCAACTCATCAGGATTCTTCATAACTTGTCCCTGCACTTACGCCTTTTTGCCCATTATCTCGACCCCATGTATGATAATATTCATAATAAATTCTCTCTCTCGCTTCTTAATTTCCAGGGTGCTCCAGAGTCGGGTTTTCAAAGGACAAAATAAAAAAAGGGGGTTGAAGGGGGTAGAGGGAGGGCTTTTGGTTGAGATAGCAGTCCCTATTTTCGAGTTGGCATAATCCCCTCGTCCCTCGTGGAACTGCGAAGAGTGGATCTGAGATCCGGTTCGAACGGAGATTAAATTCGAGCGGGGATCCAAGGGTCTATACAAATAATTTTGTATTATCATAAATTCGGTCGAGCCCCACTTTATAAGTAGGCCGGCTTACGTTCACAATTCGGCTTTGGGATCTGGATCTGCATTTCGGGTCTTCCATAGTTATATATACTGTATAAAACGCATCCCTTCCATTTCCATGACCCTTTTTTTTCTCTGTCGTCGCAGGGTTTGGGATTTTTAAACTGGGATTTACGATTGTCAGATTTAACACGTGACTCTTACCAAAAAGTCGATTTCGAATCTCGTCTTTGAATCAGAACAATCTGTCCCAGTACTCACTGTGCAGTGTCTCACAGTCGGGACAGGAACCACACAAATTCGTGAAAAACCACACTACTTTGAAGTCATCCATAGACTAGTTTACCAATTCCCTCTTCCCAAAATGTGGCGCGACCTAAAATTCTTTTAAAAACAGGGGAGATAGGGTAATTTTTAACAAAAATTGGATAATAAAATGTAAACATCATAGTGATTCGATATGAAACACTTTAAATTTCTGATATTTCAAGATTTTCTACCAAAGAGATGAATTTTCAACCCAAATAGTCGATTTTGAATCTCCTCTTTAAATCAGAGCAATCTGTCCCAGTACTCACTGTGCAGTGCCTCACAGTCGGGACAGGAACCACAGAAATTCGCCAAGAGCCATACTACTTTGCAGTCATCCATAGACTATTTTACCAATTTTTGGACATTTTTAACGCCCACCCTCTTCCCTAAATGTGGCGAGGCCCAAAATTCTCTTAAAACAGCGGAAATGGGGCAATTTTTACAAAAAATTAGATAACAAAATGTAAATACTATGCGGCATGTAATATGAAACACTTTAAATTTCTGATATTTCAAGATTTTCTACCAAAAAGATGAATTTTCAACCCATAAAGTCGATTTCGAATCTCGTCTTAGAATAACAGTAATCTGTTCCAGTACTCCCAGTGCAGTGTCTCACAGTCGAGAAAGCAACCACAAAAATTCGCCAAAGGCCATACTACTTTGAAGTCATCCATTGACTAGTTTACCAATTTTTGACAATTTCTAAAAACCCATCCTCTACCCTAAATATAGCATAGTCCAAAATTCTCTTAAAATGAGGGAATAAAATTTTTTAAATAAAATTAATGTGAATATCATACTGTTTCGATATAAAACACTTTATATTTCTAATATTTCAAGATTTTTTATCACAAAGATGAATTTTCAACCTTAAAAGTCGATTTTGAATCTCGTCTTCAAATCAGAGCAATCTGTCCTAGTACTACCAGTGCAGTGTCTCACTGACAGGACAGGAACCACCAAAATTTGCCAAAGACCACACTACTTTCGACTCATCCATAGACTACTTCAACAATTTTGGATCATTTTCAACAATTTTCGACACACCCGCTTAAATGTAACGTAGCCAAAAATTCTCTCAAAACAGGGGGAATAGGGTGATTTTTAACAAAAAAAGGATAATAATAGGGAAATAAAATCTTTTGAATAAAATTAATGTCAAAAGACGATTTCGAGTCTCCTCTTCAAACCAGAGCAATCTGTCCCAATATTCCCAGTGCAGTATCTCACAGTCGGGACAGGAACCACCAAAATTCGCCAAAAGCCATACTACTTTAGAGTCATCCATAGACTAGTTTACCAATTTTTGGCAATTTTTAACACCCAACCTCTTCCCAAAATGTGGCATAGCCCAAAATTCTCTTGAAACAGGGGAAATAGGGTATTTTTTAACAAAAATTGGATAATAAAATGTAAATACTATACGGCATGCAATATGAAACACTTTAAATTTATGATGTTTCAAGATTTTCTACCAAGAAGATTAACTTTCAACCCAAAAAGTCGATTTTCAATCTCCTCTTCAAATCAGAACAACCTGTCCTAATACTTACAGTGCAGTGTCTCACTGACAGGACAGGAACGACAAAAATTCGCTAAAAGCCATACTACTTTAGAGTCATCCATAGACTATTTTACCAATTTTTGGCAATTTTTAACACCCACCCTCTTCCCAAAATGTGGCGTAGCCCAAAATTCTCTTAAAACAGCGGAAATAGGGTCATTTTTACAAAAAATTGGATAATAAAATGTAAATACTATACGGAATGTAATATCAAACACTTTAAATTTCTAGTATTTCAAGATTTTCTACCAAAAAGATGAAATTTCAACCCAAAGAGTCGATTTCGAATCTCGTCTTTGAATTAGAGTAATCTGTCCCAGTACTCCCAGTGCAGTGTTTCACAGTCGAGACAGGAACCGAAAAAATTCGCCAAAATCCACACTACTTAGGTGACGCCCATCAAGTACTTTACTAATTTTGTGCAATTATTAACACCCACTCTCACACCTAAAAGTAGCATAGCTCCAAATCATCTTAAAACAGGGGAAATATGGTGATTTTTAAGAAAAATAGGGTAATGATTGGGAAATAAAATCTTTTAAATAAAATTAATGTAAAGACCACACTACACTCAATATGAAACACTTTCAATTTTTAATATTTCAAGATTTTGTACCAAAGAGGTGAATTTTTAACCCAAACGGTTAATTATTTACCCAAAAACTAATTTTTTCATTAGATAGTCGATTTCGAATCTACTCTTGAAATCAGAGCAATCCATACCAGTATTCCCAGTGCAGTGTGTCACAGTAGGGACAGGAACCACACAAATTCACCAAAAGCCACACTACTTTGAAGTCATCCATAGACTAGTTTACCAATTTTTGATAATTTTTAAAACCCACCCTCTTCCTTAAGAGTAGCATAGCCCAACATTCTCTCAAAACATGGGAAATATGCTGATTTTCAAGAAAAATACGGTAATGATAGGGGAATAAAATCTTTTGAATAAAATTAATGTGAATACCGCACTACATTCAATATGGAACACTTTAAATTTCTACTATTTCAAGATTTTCTACCAAAGAGATGAATTTTCAACCCAAAAGGGTAATTATTTACCCAAAAGCTAATTTTTTTATTGAATAGTCGATTTCGAATTGCCTCTTCAAATCAGAGCAATCTATAGGGGAGAGCGGGGCACGAGCGGCACCCTAACTTTGAGTGAATTTTTTAACATTATTACTATTTTTTACACTGTCAAAAAAAAATCAACAATTAAAATGAATTTTTATAAATGAAAGTCAATTCGAATAAAAATTTAAAACGAACGCGTTTAATTTGTAGAAATAAAAATAAGCAGCCGTCAAAGTGGGGCACAGAAGGTCTCTGCGGGGCAGGCAATGTCATCCAGGTGGGGCACAAATCGCCCCTGCTCTCCCCTACCAGTATTCCCAATGTAGTGTGTCACAGTCGGGACAGGAACCACACAAATTCGACAAAAGCCACACTACTTTGGAGTCATCCATAGACTACTTTACCAATTTTGGATGATTTTTGGCCATTTTTTACCCCTTCCACCTCCCTTAGAATATATTTCAGCCCAAAATTCTCTCAAAACAGGGGAAATAGGGTAATTTTTAACAAAAATTGGACAATAATGGGGAAATAAAATCTCTTAAATAAAATTAATATAATTTCAATTTTTAAGATTTAAAAATTTCCTACCAAAGAGATGAATTTTCAACCCAAAAAGTCAAATCTTTCACCAAAAAGTCAATTTCGAATCTCCTGTTCAAATCAGAGCAATCTGTCCCAGTACTCCCAGTGCAGAATCTCATAGTCGGGACCAGAACCATACAAATTCGCCAAAAGCCACACTACTTACGTGTCATCCATCTACTATTTTAGCAATTTTTGGCTATTTTTACGCCCCACCGCCTCTTTCCTAAAAGTAGCGTAGCCCAAAATTCTTTAATAACAGGGGAAATAGGGTGATTTTTGACAGAAATAAGATAATAATAGGGCAATGAAATCTTTGAAATAAAATTAATGTAAATGCAATGCTGCATTTAATATGAAACACTTTAAATTTCTAAGATTTCAACATTTTCTACCAAAGAGATGAATTTTCAAACCAAAAGGTTAATTATTTACCAAAAAGTTAGTTTTTTTACCAAAAGGTCGATTTCGAATCTCCTCTTCAAATCAGAGCCATCTGTCCCAGTACACCCAGTGCAGTTTCTCACAGTCGGGACAGGAACCACACAAATTCGCCGAAAGCCACACTACTTCGGAGTCATCCATAGGCTACTTTACCAATTTTATGATATCTTGAAACCAAAAAGAAGAATTTTCAAACACGAATTTATAACAAAACAGGTTAATTTTCGAGCAAAAAAGGCGACTTTATCAAAGGAGTTGAATTTTGAACCTAAATATGAATTTTCAACAAACAAGCATAATTTTTTAACAAAAAAAAAAGAATTTTCATGAAAATACATAAATTTTCTACATGAAGATTTCAGAAAATTTTAAACGATTTGAAAGATTTATATTTCAAAAATTCCAGAATGTTTTCAAGTTTTCAATATTTCAAAGATTTCGGAAAAATTTTAAAGAAATTCACCAGGATTTCAGAATATTTCCAAGACTTCAAAGATTTCAAAAAATTACTGAAGAATTCAGTTGTAGAGATTCCAAGAGGTTTCAAAGATTTCAAAGATTTCAAAAGATTCCAAAAATTACAGAAGTTTTTAAAGGTTTTAAAAGATTCCTATCAATTAAGAAATTTCTAAAGATTTCAAGATTTTAAAGATTCCAGAAGGTCTAAAAGATTTCAAAATATTTCAGAAGATTTCAAAGATTTAAAAAGATTCCCAAGAATTCAAAGATTTCAAATGATTTTGAAGGTTTTGAAGATTTCAAAAAATTTCAATAATTTTACAAAGATTTCAAGATTTTGAAGATTAAAAAAGGTTCTAAAGATTTTAAAATATTTCATAAGATTTCAAAGATTTCAGAAAAATTAAAACGTTTGCAAGCGATTTCAATTATTTCACAAAGATTTCAAAAGATATCAAAGATTTCACAAATATTTAAAAATTTTAGAAGATTTAATTGATTTCACAAAGATTTCAAAGTTGAGAAATCTTGTAATAATTGCTCGAAAATTTCGAAAGATTTCAAAGATTTTAAAAGATTTAAAAGATTTTAAAAGATTTCAATAATTTCACAAAGATTTCAAGTTTTCAAAGATTTTAAAGATTCCAGAAGGTTTAAAATATTTCAAAATATTTCAGAAGATTTTAAAGATTTCAGAAAGATTAAAAGGATTGAAACGATTTCAATGATTTCACAAAGATTTCAAAAAATTTCAAAGATTTCACAAAGATTGAAAGATTTTGAAGTTTTTTAAGATTTCAGAAGGTTTAAAAGATTACAAAATATTTCAGAAGATTTCAAAGATTTCAGAAAGATTAAAAAGATTGCAAACGTTTTCAATGATTTCACAAAGATTTCAAAAGATTTCAAAGATTTCAGAAATATTTCAAGATATTTTTAAGATTTTAGAAGATTTCAATTGATTTCACAGAGATTTAAAAGCATTGCAAAAAATTGTAAATACTTCAAAGGATTTCAAAAATTACAAAAGGTTTCGAAGATTTCAAAATATTTCGAAGAAATTCACAATGATTTCAAAAGATTTCAAAGATTTCACAAAGATCTCAAAGTTGAGAAATCATTGAATGATTTCATGAAAATTTCGAAAGAATTCAAATATATTAATTTCGAAATTTTCTGACGGTTTCAAAGACTTTAAAAGATTCCTAAGAATTCAAAGATTTCAGAAATTTCGAAAGATTTAAAAAGTTTTATAGATTTTAAAAGATTTCAATAATTTCCAAAGATTTCAAGGTTTCGAAGATTTTAAAGATTCCAGTAGGTTCAAAAGATTTCAAAATATTTCAGAAGATTTCAAAGATGAAAAAAATAGCAAACTATTTCAATAATTCACAAATATTTCAAAAAATTGTAAAGATTTCACAAAGATTTCAAGATTTCAAAGATTTTAAAGACTTCAGAATGTTTGAAGGATTTCAAAATATTTCAGAAGATTTCAAAGATTTCGGAAAGATTAAAAAGATTGCGAACGATTTCAATGATATCACAAAGATTTCAAAGATATCACAAATATTGTAGAAAATTTAATTGATTTCACAAAGATTTCAAAGCATTGCAAAAAATTGTAAATATTTCAAATGATTTCAAAGATTACAAAAGGTTTCAAAGATTTAAAAATATTTCAAAGAAATTCACAATTATTTCAAAAGATTGTTAAGAATTCAAATATTTCAAAAGATTTCAAAGTTGGAAAATCTTTCAATGATTTCACCATAATTTCGAAAAAATTTCAAAGATAATAATTTCAAAAATTTCCGAAGGTTTCAAAGATTTTAAAAGATTCACAAGAATTCAAAGATTTCAAAGATTTCGAAAGATTGTGTAGGTTTTAAAGATTTAAAAAGATTTCAATTATTTCACAAAGAATTCAAGATTTTGAAGATTCCAGAAGGTTTAAAAGATTCCAAAATATTTCATGAGATTTCAAAGATTTCAGAAAGATTAAAAAGATTGGAAACGATTCCAATGATTTCACAAAGATTTCAAAAGATTTCAAAGATTTCACAAATATTTAAAGATTCAAAAGATTTTCGAGAGTTCAAATATTTCAAAAGATTTCACAAAGATTTCAAAGTTGAAAAATCTTTAAATGATTTCACCAAAATTTCGAAAAATGTCAATATATTAATTTCAAAGATTTCCTAAGGTTTCAAAGATTTAAAAAGATTCCCAAGAATTAATAGATTTCAAATATTTCGAAAGATTTTATAGGTTTCAAAGATTTTAAAAGTTTTCAATAATTTCACAAAGATTTCAAGATTTTAAAGACTCCAGTAGGTTTAAAATATTTCAAAATATTTCATAAGATTTCAAAGATTTCGGAAAGATTAAAAAGATTGCGAACGATTTCAATGATATCACAAAGATTTCAAAGATATCAGTTCTTTAATTTCATTTTTCATCTGATCATGTTTACAGATCATGAAGACGGAACCCACGCGAAACGGAACGCGTATACTGAATTCAGTATATGCGTATAATATATTTTGTATGCACGTATACTGAATTTAGTATACGCGTATACTGAATTTCATGTACGTGCATACTAAATTCAGTATATGCATATACAAAATTTACTGTACGCTGATATACTAAATTCAATTTCATGTTGTACATTCTTGCTTCCATTGCATGTATACTAAATCTAGTACAGATTTTTCTAGCAGTGTACACAATGAATGAATGAATGTCATAGATTATTATAGTTGATAACAATTTTTATCGAACCAACCGAAATATGAATTTGTGAAACAAGTGTTCCCAATTAGTTAAAATAAAACTGTATTTTGTTTCAAGAATGGTAGCTGGAATCGATTATTAAAGCAGTGCGGCCTCCTAATCGGCCGCTTATCCATGACACGATACAATGAATAAAAAATGAAGTAGGTAGCATAGGAGTGAGTCAGGAACGGAGAAGTTGAGCTGCATTGGGATATTAATCGGCGTACTAGGCAAACGCCCTGCGCCCAAGTGTTTGCTCGAGGTTTCAAGAGGTTTGCAACACCGAAGCCTTGCAACCCTCTTTAAGCGCAACGAAACACTGCGAGACCCTTTTAGCTCTACCCTGCTATGCCTGCCGGCCCAAGTCTAAGGTACTCGAAAATCTACATTCTACATTCTACCAACCAACCCCGATCGCACAAATACTTAGACACTTGGACTACTCGAACGATCGGCAACTAGGGGTACTCGAATCCTTAAAATAATGGGCAGCTAGGTCGATAAGCTCAGTGTTTATAAAACAGAGCAATTGAAAGCAAAGCACTAATTGTTCGTTAATTTCCGTTGGCACTACACTACTGCAAAATGGGGAGATCCCGTGGCACATATGGCCTTCACCATAAACGAGAATACCATGAATGGGAGCTGTTCTCACGTTATTAGCTGCTACAATATGAATATCGATTGTTGGTATGAAAAGGAAAATTGTAGCCTCTACAAGTCTGAAGCAACGTACTTCAGTTGAGAGAGACTTTTTCATTCGAGAGATCTTAACATAAAAGTGAAAAGAATCTGTTACTTTTAATAAGACCTATCTGGTTTAATGCTATAGTACAATGGAAAGGCTAATAGCATTAGAAAGGAACTGTCTATAAGCATGTATGAAAATGTTTCATATTCAGCGAATAGTATTCTAATAATGTTTACTTACTCTCAATCGAACCTATTTTGACAAATGGCTTCCCGATCTGGTTCAATGATAGTCCCATCACAATGGAAAGGTTAAGATCATTCGAAAGGAATGGTCTCTAGGAGTATATACGAAAACGTTTATTTAAGATTTAGCCAATACTATCCGAAGAATGCTTACTTTGAAATTACAAGGCAGACTGGTTAATCGGCTTTTTCATTTGAAACATCTTAACACAAAAGCGAAAACAATCTGTTGCACCTGATAAGATCTATTTTGACATATGACTGCCCAATCTGGTTCAATGTTAGACCTAGAACAATAAAAAGGTTAAGATCATTCGAAAGCAAGAGTCTATAAGAGCATGTATGAAAATGTTTCATACATGTTTTCATATCGACTTCTGCATTAGAAGCATCTTAACATGAAAGTGAAAACAATCTGTTGCTTATTCTTCATAAGACCTAATGACTACTCGGGCTGATTCAATATTAGTCTTAGCACAATGGAAAGGTCGAGATCATTCAAAAGGATATGTCGAGAAGCATATATACGAAAATGTATAAAACACCACAATCTCGATACACAAGATCATACTCGAATTATGAACTATACGATAAAACGAATATTCATGGAATAATTTTATGATTTATTTAATAAGAAACCATATTGTGTCAGCGTTAAACATTCGCAAATAGTGTTTTGCATGAACGAGTGCAGACTGTAGAGTAAAAGTGAGTGTATGTGTTTAAAAACATAACGGAGAATGTAGATTTTATGAAAATTAGGCAGATTCTATAGCCTCAGGAAGTTTTTTTTATATAAAATAGTTAATAAGTATAGTCTGGTTAGAGTTTTTTGTGACTTATGCGTAGTTTAAGCGAAACATGTTCTGTGTTGTATGTCAATATATATACTACATATATTATACATATTATGTATTGTAAGCAATGATTGTGAACAGTGTAATTTGAGTAGAACAAATATTTGGTTGGTTCATTGATATAACATATCAGGAAAAACACTTTCAAGAACAAAAGTTGATAAGGAACTATGTCTATACTGTAAAAATACAAATGTAGTATTGCCTTTCTCAATGTCTCAGCCGAAACGAGACAAAAAGGATAATCACCAAAAGAATATATTGAAATGTATTGCTGGTAAGATAGCCAATATTGCATTTTTCAAATGAAGGATATTGACAAAATAATAATAATATTGAAGAAACGAGACATAAGTACACAAACTACCTATTCAGCAAAAAGAAAAAAAGTAGCTTCAGATGGACACTGTGTTCAAAATATTAACTATAGAATTACACACTTGAAAGTTTCATTTTGAACAAAGAACCAGCGTCGAAAAGTACTGAAGCAAAATTGAACAATAATTGGCACATATTGAGCAATAAAAATATTGAAAGCAATTCAACAGTTTTTCATTTTTTGGATTGATCAAGAGAGCGAAACATATCTGAAGTTCAAAATGAGTTTGTAAGAAAATTACCTCAAACATAATTGAATCCCTAGTTTTTTTTCTGTGTAAAACTCTTTCGAGATGAATGATAATAATAATAGTTTTACTACCAAAATTATATTTTTCTATAACAAGAAACATTGTGATCCGAAATAATATTTTGCCTAAATAATTAGCAATACGTGTACAGAGGAAAATTTAAAATAATAATTTCTGGAGGGAAAAAGAATAATTTGGTTTAATTATAGTAAGGATTTTTGGTTTCTTCATTTACATTTTTGATGAATTTTGAGTTTAGTTTAATGTATAATAAAAGTTTCAATCTGTTTTTAATAATAAATTAGGAATATAAATACTAGCTTTCATTATTTATTTTCCAATAGTACTCTCTTTATTCGAATCAGCGAAATTTGACGGTATTAGCAGCTACAATGTGAACATTGATTGTTAATATGATTGTTAATTAAAAGCACAAAAATTATTAACATCATAATTATTAATAGTTTTATCACTAACGTGCTAAAATTATGAATTTCATGAAAAATAGAAATATATTTGAATATAAGAAAACAATACGTAATTTTTATGAAAAATTATTCACTTAATCAAAGTACGAACATTATCGAAAAGGCAACATTATCTAACTCCTATAAAACAATTTCTAATATTTTTGAAAATCATTCAAATGTTTAGGAAAATGACTTATTTTTATGGAACTCTGTTTTGATACAAAAAGTAAAAATTTCCGTCTGATTCGTGGAAATATTAGGAAATTTTTTCTATGGAAATATGAGAAAATTTCCCGAAAGGATACGAAAACATTTGCATTTTCACATGGTTTTGTTAATTCCCTAACATTTCTTAATTATTTTCAATTATTTCTGGAATAGTGCCTACTTGTTCCAGAATTTCACCAAAAATTAGGGAAAATTACGTATTTTTCGGGACAATAGCCAAGGTAAAATTCAGAACAAAATTCTTTTATTATTCCAATCTAAGAGTTGATTATTATTAATTTTGCAATGGATTTAGATTTAGCATAAATTATTAGTACATATAAGTAATATCATACCTTAACGTTTCATTCATAAAAATTGACTTTCATTGTTCACTTTCCACAAGTAGAATATTATTATTTATATTAATAATATTTTTTACTCATAGATTAATTCATTATGATATATATATATATTTTTTTAATTAGTGTGATTCCTTTACATTAGTTTTAATTATTTATTGAGGAAATTCAAAAAAATACCTCATAAATTACTTAATTTATGGTTTTTCAATTTTAGTTCAACATAACAGAACGCTTTATTGATTTTTGTGTATACACAAAAATTATTATTTTTATTTTTATAGGCTTTCAATATTCAATTATTTAAAGTGTAATTTTAAATTATTTCATTTTTCGGGATTCAAATTTGGAAGTATGTATGTGTAATTAAGAAATTTTTAATTCTTCGGAAAAATGTATTATTTCAAAGCATATAATTTAAAATCTTTGAAAATGGAGTCATTACTTCTTACGCTTTTAAATATAGAAACTATTTTCAAATTCATATTTCCAATTAGATTTGGCTCAATCACGGAAAACTTCAAATTAGGATTAGAATTTGAAAATATATCAGGATTAAGAGATTTAATGAAAGGTTACTAAAATCTTCAATTGAAAATAATTTATAAAGTTATAAAATATATTTATCAAAAGAAAATGTGATTTTCCAAAATTTTAAAGTGAAAAATTTGACTTCCAAGTAATACTTGGATTAGTCAGTGCTCGCAATTTCCGTCGGCCGTCGGCCGCCATTTTTGATTAAGCAGGCTTCAAGCAATTGCTCATCTGCAATGATGATCGGTACAATTTACTGTAAAAAATTATTTTACTTATATTCGACTTCTTAAAAGATATCTGCACACAACATTAATTTTTGAGACTTGTGTCTAGTTTTTAATAAAAAATTGCAATTAAAAAAATTAAAATAGATTTACATTAGAGGGCGCAGTGAACAAAATGTGTGGGTTGGCATAAAAAAAGTATGAAAAAAAAAGTATTTCAATTGGTTAATATCTTTTGTTTAATTTTTGGATTTGAAAATTCAAAAACAATTGTCTATTGGTTAAAAAATCATGACGAATTTTTTATATGTTCAGTTTTTACTAGTAAAAATTAATAAAATTTCAAAAACAATGTTTGGTTTCATTTTATTTGATATGATTCATAAGTAAACATTTTGGAAAAAGTTGAATATGTCGAACCTTAAATTTTTTCAGATTTTGCATTTTGTCAAGAATTTGAAACGTTTGAAACTATGTTTCTTGCACAGTTTTGAAAAATTCTACTATTAGTGCCGAAAAATTTTTTCAACTTCACCAAATGATTTGATTGACTTTAGTATTTTCGGTCCAATCTAACTTCCAACTTTTAGCCAAATATAACTTTTTTTGGTTATTGAATTAGTGAAAATATGGTATTTAATGAATAATTAAACTGTAAATGATTTGCAAAATTATATTTAGGCAAGTTTTCTCTTTTATATTTAGTAATCAGTAAAATATAACTGATTATCAGTTAAAGTCGACTAATTTCTGTATTTAGAATACAGTCACAGTTAATTAGTAGAAGTATACTGATTCAATGAGTAATTATTGTGACAGACCAAAGTCAAAAAGTGTACAGTGGAAAACTAATTTTATTTTTTGATCAAAATTTCCACTTTGTTCAGCTAATATTTATTTTTTATTCAAAAATCTACTGCTTTATTTCTAGTTGAGAATTCATATGTTCTGATAAACAAATTTATTATTAGGTTGAAAATTTAATTATTTTGTTGAAATTTTAACAATTTTGTTAAAAAGTTACCTTTTTGGATGAAAATTCTTCTTTTTGTGATTAAAATTCAACTATTTGGTTGAAGAGGAACTTTTTAATTCAAAATCCATTTCTTTGTTTTGAAAATTGACCTGTTTTATTGAAAATTTGCTTTTTCGACTTAAAAATTCCCTCATTTGTTGAAAATTCAGCATGTTTGATTAAAAATAAACTATTTTGTTGAAAAGTAATCTGTGTTACTTTAGAATTAAGTTTTTTAACTTAAAATGAAAATATTTCATTTCTTGTTAAAAATTGATCTTTTTATAATTTTGATGCTAATTTTTTGTGTGTACTGGTCTAAAATCAATATTTTGAATATTGATAATTCAAAAATTGTGAAAAAAAATGTTATCTCGCTCCGCTGGGATTCGAGCCCAGATCTTTCAGATTGCCGGTCCATCAGTATTTTTTTTGTAGAAAATCAATCTTCCTTGTTGAAAATTAATCTGTTTTCATTTGAAAATTGAATTTTTCAACCTGAAATTAAAATATTCCATTTTTTGTTTAAAATTATTCTTTTTTAGTTGAGAATTCGTATTTTTTCGTAGAAAATCAATTTTCCCGGTTAAAAATTCATCTTTGTGGTTTGAAATTTATTCATTTTAGTTCAAGATTGATCTTTTTTATTTGAAAGATCAACTATTTGTTGGAAAATCTACCTATTTTTCTGAAAATTCGTTCTTACTTTTAAATTTAAAATTAACTTTTTTAATTGAAAATGTAACTATATATTTTTTTGTTCGAATATTAATATTTTTTAGTCGAAAATGCATGTATTCTAAAGAAAATTCGTCTTTTTGGTTTAATAAATTTATCAATTTTCTACAAAAAGTAATCCTTTTTGGTTTTAAATTCAGCTATTTCTTTGAAAATTAACTTTTTTGTTGAAAATTCATATTTTTGGGTTGGTTTAAAAATTCACCTCTTTTGGTTGAAAATTAAATTATTTTTTCGAAAATACATTTGTTTTTTGGTTGAAAATTCATAATTTTAGTTGAAAGTTCATAATTTTAGTTAACAATTCATCATTTCAGTTAAGATGACTTATATCAAATCTTTTTTTTTTTGTAAAAAATTAAACTCTTTATTTGAAAATTCAACTCTTTGATTAAAAGTTGTCACTACTATTGTTGTTATATTGTTACAAATTAATTTGTTGTTGTTGAAGATTCATAATTTCCGTTGAAAATTCATTTCTTTGATTGAAGATTCGTAATTTGAGTTAAGAATTCATCTTTTTGGTTGGAAATTTTACTATTTCGTTAAAACTTCATATCTTTTGTTGAAAATGCTTTAATTTTACCTGAAATCGTAGGAATTTTGAGCGTTTTTAATTTAATTTAATATAACATAGTACCCACATTAATTTTATTTAAAAGAATTTATTCCCCTATTTTTTGTCTTGTTTTTTAGTTTCAGTGAAACTTTCACATACAATTTTTATACAATTTTTGATACAATCTATTTATTTTTTAATCAAAGAAATTTAAAAAAAACTGATTTATCAGTTGAAATCCTTAGTATTGATTTAATTAGTTAATTTTTCACTAATTCCGATTTAGAGTTGATGTTATTTTATTAGAGTCGAAAAATTCCGTTTGATAGTGACTTTGAAGATAATATACTTTCAAGAATGATTAACCCACCCTCTGTGATTGCGTATAAGTAACCCCCAGAAAAAGAGAGTAGGCGACGGAAGTTGCTCTTTAATCTTTTATGTGGGGTGCGGAAAGATACCGCATATCCATTTATGAAAATCTGGCTAATTGTGCCACGTCAAAATTGCCCAATTTATCGCTCCATCTCCCAAATCTCGTTTTATTTCTCTCATCCTTCGAATTTTCGCAGTTCCACTTGACTTGCAAAAAATTCGAGTGAAAACAATTTTAAGGGGTTTTACCAAATTTTTTTTGGAGGGAAAATTCCATATTTCAGGTTGAAATAGGTTCCTCCAAGAAATTAGAAAATTTTGCCAAAGAAATTGGATAAATTCCAGAAAAAAAGGAAATGAAGAGATAAAAATTAGCATATATTTTTTATGAGAAAAAAACTAGGATATAATTTATTCAAGCATATTTTTCTCTTATAAAATTCATGAAAAATTATAAGTCAATAGTAACATGATTTTTAATGTCTCTTAGTTTTGGAACCTTTTCCCAAATATTGTAGGAACAATTTTTAAATAATGGTATGGAATTTTTCGTATATATGTTGTGGGTAATGTGCCCCTTTGGAAAAATATTCCACACGATTTATGCAGTTTATTTAAAAATGTCGACAATTTTTTTTTTTCAATTCTCCTTAAAATCATGGTAACGCAAATTACACCAAAGTTTGGGAATTTCCCTCGAAAAATTAAAAAAAAATTTCTCGAAAATATTTTTGGGAAATACCAAAATATCTATGGAAGTATTTAATAGAAATTCGACAAATTCACCCGAATATCTTAAGGAAATTCCTAAAAGATGTTATGGAATACTTGCTGGATGTTTAGGAAATTTTCCCGAACATTTTTGTAAAAAATCCCACTTTTGTGTAATTTTCATCTTCCTGATTTTTGGGAACTTTTTTACAAAGTTGTAAGAAAATTTCTCCAAGATTTGGTGGGGGATTACCAAACTATCTTGGAAAGTATTTTACAGAAATTGTAGAAATTTACCCAACTATCTTAGGGAACAGTTCCGAGTTATTTTGGGGAAATTTTCAAAAAATGTTGGGGAATACTTCCTGGATTTTGGGGAATTTTCCCAAATATTGTTAAAGAAATCCCCATCTTTGTGTCATTTTTGTATTTATGAATTTTGGGAACTTTCCTAAAAAATTGTTGAGAAAATTTCCCCAAGATTCCATGGGGTAATACAAAAATATGTTGGGAAGTTTTTCACAGAAATTGGAGATATTCTTAAAAAATGTTGTGGAATACTTGCTGGATTTCAGGAAATTTTCCCAAACATTATTGTGAAAAATCCTCACTTTTGTCTAATTTGTGTCACGATAATTTTGGGGAAATCTCCCCAAAAAAATGTTAGGAAGATTTCCCGAGATATTTTGGGGAATGTTTCATAAAAATATCTTAGGGAACTGTCCAACAATATTGTAAAAAATCCCCACTTTTGTGTGATTTTTGTTATTTTGTTCATGATATAAATTCCCGACGTTTTATGGGAATCACAAAATCTCTCAACTTTTGGGGGAAATTTCTCAATTTTTCTCGAATTCATCACATTTGTTAGGGAACATTTTCCAATTAATTAAGAAAACGTATTTTTATCTCAAAATGTGGAATTTTCTTCAAAAAAAAAAGAGTGGGAAAAATTCCCCAAATTTTTCACTTAACATTATTGGGTGATAGTTCCTCAAATTTTAAGAAATATTTCCAGAGGTTTTTAGTGAAGAATTCCCCACAATATCTCGGGAAATTTTCTGAAACTTTTCCGGGAAATAATCAAAATACATGTCTAAATTAGCAGAATTTTGAATTATTCTTATCAATACCTGCGAGCAAATATAAGGACTTTTGAAATTAGCAATAAACAAATAAAAATGAGTGCACTCACTTTTTTCGATACTGTTGAAGATTCTCTTATCAGTTTTCCTCAATCGTTGCTTCAAAACCACAACACTAATCTCCCTTATCCTCTTCTCACTCAAGTTTATAAACCTCTTCAAAAGTTCTCCAAAAAATCCTCACTGAAGGAATAACACTCCATTTTTCCCACTCAAAATCGAAGAACACAATCCCTTATAGGTCCATTTCCCAAGAAAGAACAACACATTCACTGAAAAACTCATAGTCTCCACTCCAAACAATTCCCGTCTTATCATTTCTGTTATCCCTCTCAGAAATCATAAAACTTTCCATCTATGACAACTCAATTCTCCTCATGATCTTGCATCACTCGTCAAGAAAACATAACTGAAAACATTGATCAGATTGTCGGAATCCTCTTATCTGAATCACTGAGTTACCCGCAACTGTCGACCGTAGTTTCGGAAACGTCGGGTATGATCACATGGACGGTTTCACCGTCCGCATCCCGCCGAATTGAGGAACGTCTTCATCGAGGCAACGGATCTTTTTCAGCCGATTCGTGACGAGCCCGATGGCGAGGTTCCTGGTTTGATCCGAGCAGGTTTTTAATCCCTGGGTTCGTGATTCGTGATGAAAGACCGGCGCGATCTTGGCAGCTGGTTGGTGAACAGTGTGTTGGGTGAACAGTGTGTTGTGTGACCGGTTGGATGGAAGTGGATGAAAGCACAAGGGGAGAGAGAACGAGCAAAGATAGCAACGCAGGAGGCGTGGCGAAAGGCGGAGTAACCAGGTACCCTGCAACACGCCTCCTCGAGTTTTTGCCGTCCAGGCTCAGCAACACCCTGACACGAGTTCATCCCCGTCGCCTGTGAAGGGCGTCCTCGCGACGTCAAAAGTGGCGGAGCAGTCTAGCTCCTTAAACTCTGACACACTTCATCGATCCTGTCTTTATGTACCTTACCAAGTGAGGTCTCACTGGCTTGGTGCGAATCTTATTTTTCCTTTTTGCTGGTTCAAAAGCTTCGAATCAACCCCTTTTGAGTCCGGAGACAACTTCCGGCCAAATCCCGTTAAGTTCTCGAACCTTGGACACGTCTTTCAGTTTTTAAAAGTCCCTGAGCGTACATCCGGCTGGCAACTACTTGTACAGAAAACTGGAATCGACCGAGTTCATCTTTCGAGATTAACACCTTCTTTGAGTGGAGCTTGCTACGTGAATGTTTCCTTCTCTTGTCATTCATGTGGGGCTTAATTGCTGCCTTTCATGTCTGGATGGTTCTTTTCTTTCTGGGTTTAGTTTTACTTTTAAGCGGTCTTAATTAGGGGAAGGAATTTTATTTCTGGTCGACTTGATTTCGAATTAGTTAGGCTGTGAACTATAGCTGATATTGTTACATTGTACTGGTAATCTTTGGATTAATGGATGTTGTACATATTGTAGCAATAGTAATTATTCAGATAAGGATCATCTTACTATGTCTAAGATGACTTTTCGCATTGTGTTGGTAATCATATTACATCATATTACTCATATTACATACGCTTGTTGCTGAAATCTATGAGAAATCTCCATTCACAGAATGATCATCTGCATATGAATATTTATATAAAGACCATTTGCATATGAGCAATTGATGAAGTTTTTCAAGATAATCATGACTTAGGGGACTATTTCATGGTAACTTTTGTTGTTTAAGAGATTATTGTACAATTATAATTTATCTATTATCTGCGCCTATGTACATACAAATACCAAGTACTCAACGTCCATGATCAATTGATTATGCATTTCGATTTTTGTTATACACCAACTGATAATCTACAACAATCCAAATATTGTCAGTTTGCAGAAAAAACATGATTGTTCGGAATTTCCTAAATTTCCTGAAATTCTTTGAATTCCTTGATTTCTCGGAATGCCTTGAATATTCTGAATTCCTGGAATTCCTCAAATTCCTTGAATACTACGAATTTCTTGAATATTCTGATTCTGTATGCCTGAAATTCTCTGAATTCCCTAAATTCATTGAATTCTATGAATTCCTTGAATATTCTGAATTTCCTGATTATTTTAAGTTCCTTGAATTCCTTCAATTATCTTAATTTTCTTTATACCTTGAATTCTATTAACTGTTTCAATTCTCTGAATTCCCTGAATTATTTAAATTCTCTGAATTATTGAAATTCTTCTTATTCCCTGAATTACTTCAATTCTTCGAATTCCTTGAATATACTGAATTCCTGAAATTCTCTGAATTCCTTAAATTTTCTGAATTCCTTAAATTCCCTGAATTCTAACATTTCCTTGAATATTCTGAATTTTCTGAGTATTCTAAATTCCTTGAATTGCCTAAGATATCTTAATTTCATTTATACCTTGAATTCTATTAACTGTTTTAATTCTCTGGATTCTCTGAATTCGTTCAATTCTCTGAATTATTGAAATTCTTTTTATTCCCTGAATTTCTTGAATTCTTTCAATTCTCTGAATTCCTTGAATATTCTGAATTTCCTGAATATTCTAAATTTCTTGAATTCCTTAAAATATCTTAATTTTCTTTATACCTTGAATTCTATTAACTGTTTTAATTCACTGAATTTCCTGAATTCTCTGAATTCTCTGAATTCTCTGAATTCTCTGAATTCTCTGAATTGTCTGAATTGTCTGAATTGTCTGAATTCTCTGAATTCCCTGAATTCCCTGAATTCTTTCAATTCTCTGAATTATTACAACTTTTCTTATTCCCTGAATTCCTTGAATTCTATGAATTCCTTAAATTCGTTGAATTCTATGAATTCCTTGAATATTCTGAATTTCCTGAATATTATAAGTTCCTTGAATTGCCTAAAATATCTTAATTTTGTTTATACCTTAAATTCTAATAACCGTTTTAATTCTCTGAATTTCCTGAATTCTCTGAATTCCCTGCATTCCTTCAATTCTCTGAATTATTGAAATTCTTCTTATTCCCTGAATTTTTTGAATGCAGGCAAGTAAACGAGGTATCATTCACATCGATTACCTTCAGAAGGGTAAAACGATCAACGGCCAATATTATTCAGAGCTTTTGGACAGATTTGATATTGATTTGAAGCAAAAACGACCGCATTTGTCGAAGAAAAAAGTGCTGTTCCATCAGGACAATTCAAGAGTGCACACGTGTGTACTCACGATGGCAAAAATCCATGAATTGGGCTACGAACTGCTACCTCATCCAGCATATTCTCCAGATATAGCCCCCTGCGACTATTTCCTGTTTCCAAACCTGAAGAAATGGCAGGGCGGTCAGAGATTTGGGTCGAATGAAGAGGTCATCAGCGAAACAAACGCCTATTTTGAGGGCCTTGAGAAAAACTATTATTTGGAAGGAATAAAAAAATTGTAAAAAAGGCTGGACTAAATGTATCGAGCTAAAAGGAGATTATGTTGAGAAGTAAAATGCTCATTTGCCGAAAAAAAATATTTTAGTCGAAAAGTCACTGACTTATCAAACAGCCCTCGTATGTGGCAAAACTCGGTCAACCCAGATTGATTTGGACTTGTTCCGGATTCCGTGTTTTCAGCCGGACAGGTTCCGGATTCAACCGGAAGACTTTGAATTAGTTTTTTAATTCTAATGGATAATAAATTTTACTTGCGGACTGATTTCGGATTGATTCACACTCGTTCCGGATTCCGTGTTTTAGCGGTAAGTATTCCGGATTCAACCGGAATTCTTTTCGTTAGTGCTTTAATTCTAGTGGATAATAAATTTTCCTCTTGGACTAATTTCAGGTTGATTTGGACTTTTTCCGGATTCCGCATATTTCCGAATAAATTCCGGATCCATTCACTGGACTTCTTTCCATTAGTACTTTAATTCTAGTGGATGATAAATTTTCCTCATGGACTAATTTCAAATTGATTCGGACTTATTCCGAATTGCGTATTTCAGCAGGACAAATTCCGGATTAAACTGAACTTCTTTCCATTATCACTTTAATTCTAGTAGATGATAAATTTTCTTTCCGGACTGATTTCAGATTGATTCGGACTTGTTCCAGATTCCAGGTTCTCAGCCGGACAGATTCTGCATTCAATCGGATGACTTTCCATTAGCACTTTAATTAAACAGATAATACAGTATCCTCCTGGACTAGTTTCAGAATAATTGGGACTTGTTCCAGATTCCCTGTTTTTAGCTGCACAAATTCCGGATTACACCAGACGACTTTCCATTAGAACTTTAATTCTAACTGATAATAAATTCCCTCTCGGACTAATTTCGGACTCTTTCCGGAGTGAAAGTTTTCGTCCGGACTAATTTTAGATAAGACTGGACTACTTTCCATTTATACTTTAACGAAAGTCATTTCAGGTTTTGAATTCCGGAGAAATTTCGGATCTAATCGGACTCTGTCCGGAGACGACATTTTTTGTCTGGATGAATTTCGGACGTGACGAGACACATTCCTGACTATTTTCGTAAAATTTTCGGAATAAATCGGATATGTTTCAGAGAAAAATCGTTAATCAGACTGATTTCTGATAAGTTGGGACCAATTGCGGCATCCGAAACTTATCCGAAATTTTTACCAGGGCTGTAGGACTTTACAATAACAAGGACGTTAGGGTAATTACTGGATTTTGCCATTAAAATACGTAGAAAATGGCAACTTTGTCGAGAGTTGAAGCAAGAACTCTTAATTTTTGCAGTTTCTCAATGAAGATATTTTTGTCAAGAAACAAAAAGTCACAAACTCCAAAATATGTGAGAAACAATACACTTTCACTACAACTAATTTTTTGATTTGTACATATTTGATGCAGAATCGTTTAGCTTTCTAAAAAAATTTGTATCCACTGTTTTCCAGCGAATATTCGAGCTCAGTTTGGCCGCGATACAGAGCAGAAATCATGCGAGAAATATGTACAAAATCCTTTTCGATTTTATAAATAAATATGTATGTTAATCATTATCTTCCCAGGATTCTGAGAATCTTCCACAGGCTGTTGGGATATCTTGAGGATGTCCCGTTCGGTATTTAGAGAAAATCCCGTTTTGGAGAAAAAAGGATACCCCATGAGGCAAGATTCGGGTATACCTTTTATATCCTTAGGATATCCAGGATATTCTGAGGACCGCTTTGGGATATCCCATCAGACCGCAGGAATATCCTAGTCCGCGTGTCAAGTGACGCTTTCTCGCGAATCGCCAGAAATCTCGAACACTTGCGGAGTTTTATGTCTATCTTAAATCTATTTTCTGTTTTTCGATGTCAAAGTTGCATTTTCGGCTCATATTTTTAGTGTAAAGTTGGATTTTTAAGAAGCACTAATTGTTTCTTGGCAACATTGTCGTCGAGAAGTATGATTATATAGTGGTGTTCACACAATTAACAAAGTGAGTCTTCGAGATTTTTGGTGCAGGCAAAGTTTTCTACTTGCGTACTTATAGAAAATGCAAAAGGATTTTATAAGGATTGTCTTTATAATTCATGTGATTTCAAATTGGACCAAAGAGTTCGGGGGGTGAGGGGATCCATAATTTCAGTATAAATATGCGTCTTACACTTTGAGCTAGGAAAGTCCTTAATACAAGGTCATCTCAACCTTACACTATCTCCTGAGTATAAATATTGTCTTAATTTTAGGTCTTCACTACTTGAATTTCAGTCTGTTTGTTTACTTATACTTAAATGATTCAAACACATTCCTTATTTCAGATTTCATATGCTTAAAATACACCTTAAAACAAGTCTGTTGAATAAGCTTCTACTTCTCCTCATTAAACCTCATTACACCTCATTAAAATTATTCACTTTCGCATTTTATCACAGACAGGGCCGCATTTATATCAGAGGCCGGCGGGGCTGTGGCCCCTAATATAACAAAATTTAACTAATATAACAAAATTCATTTGCCAGCAGACAAATAAAAATCGCTGCGTCTCTAAACGATTGATACATGCACACAGTTCTGCATCAGCTCCTACTTTGATGACCTTTTTTTTAGAAGCCAGTGAGGAATTCTGAAGCCGGCCCTGATTACAGATATATCTTTTTCCCCTATGAAATACCGTAGTAGCAACGTGTGGCTAGTATGATAAAAGCCAGAATCTGGCCCAGAATATGCTCCCTCTAGTCGACCAGACGGAAAGCAGAACTGGCGAATTAAGGAACCAGATTCTGGCTTTTAATTTCATCACTAATAGTTAATTCGTATATGAATTAATGAATACAATTTTATGTCCTGAATCAAATTTGACGAAAATATATAAATATTGAGAGAAAATTAAGTTTTTAAATCATTTCCCGTGAAATGCTTAACAACTTTAGAGGTTCTCGGTAAGAAGAATCAGTTAAATGAATTAATATGATTTCAAATATTTTCGAATTTGTAACGTTTTGAACCAAAAGCAATGTCGTTTTTGACCACAGTTTGAACACAGATTCATTCTTTGAGAATGGTAGAAATTTAAATCAATATGATCTTGTTTAATGCCACTCAACTACCTCCAAAGGTGAAGTCAACTTAATTCTCTCCATAAAGTATTAATTGTCGACATTTTAATCCAGACCGATTCTATTGTAGTGAAAGTGAATTTAAATGAATTAAAATGATTTCAAATATTGTCGAATTGTTATCGTTTTGAATTTTTTACATATACATTCATGACCCTACTGAAAAAACTGACGTCGGATCATACGTCGGATCCTAATAGTTTCCTACGTCGTAGTCATAGTCGACGTCGTAACCGACGCATAGGATCCTACGTCGGATCCTGATAGTAACTGACGTCGGAAACGACGTAGTAAACCTCGTCGATTATTGGGATCGTTTCCCAATAACTATAATATGAAATATACTATGTATATAATTAAAAAAAAGGCTGAACAACCATCACAGGGTTCCATTTGGAGCAACTTACATCTGTGAAAATGACATCGGCTCCCAGTAGAACCGCGGGAACTGACACCTGTGGCCACGCCTCACGACCGTGAGATAGGTGACCACAGGGCACGACAAAAGCAGAACGACAGGCCTGCGAAACCCTCGTGCATGATCTTACGCATGGCGACATCAAGGGCCGCAAGCTCGTTCTTCGTCCATTGAACAACCTTAAACGAGTAGAGTGGAACTGGGACGGCAAGCATGTTAGTCGCAGATACCTTGCTTAACGCCAACAGATTTGAACAAAAAATATGTCATCGGGAACGCCAATGATCTTTCCTTTCATCAGATTAATCTTGGCACACTCGTCCAATCCAAAGTCCATACCAATCTCTCCGGTGTACTTCTTGACGATATTTAGATCAAGTTGCAGTTTGTTTGAACCAGAAGCATAGATCTTCAGGTCATCCATATAAAATACATGAGTGACCTTAGGTTCGCGATGATTAGCGTCGCCGCAGAGATATATAGGAGAATTGCGTGGTGCGAGGATAGAGGCAGAAGTATGACGCAAAAGAGCAGTGGGCTCATGGTATCCCTCTGAAAGAAGCCCCTCTGGAAGGTGACGTTGTTTGTTGTCACACGATAATTTCCAGATGAGATAGTAAATCTAGTTTTCTAAAGGGGCATCAATCTCTCTATGCAAAGACTGAGTGTTTCTAGCACCACAGAGTGTGCGTACGCGCTATAAGGCCTCCGTGAACAGGATTGCTAATGCTGGCATCGTAGCTGTCTAGCAAGTCATCCTTGATTTGATTCATCCACTCAATATGGGCGTTTCGGCGGTTCGTCGTCGTGTTTGCATCTAAATTTCTTCCAGCACCTCGAACTCAAGGGTAATCGTCATTGTTGTTTCCACGAGCAGCTAGGAAAACGGTTCTTTCATCCTTGTAGAGCCCCGCATATAGAATAAGGCTGCATACCCTGAGAAGTTGCCCTGTATCCCAGAGTCATCGTTTAAGCGCCTCACTTAGGTGCCATTCAGCTTTCGGCACGGGTTTTATGCCTCCGCTTAGGGGTTATTCCTTCGGGACCATCCCTGGATAATTGTCCGCGACTGCTTATTAATTATTGTAACCATATTCAGCAGGAACCCTTGGTACAGGGACCCTATATCCGCAACCCGAGGACGCGTTCAGTAGCTTTGTCCTAGGCTCTTCGGTTTGATTCCAAAGGAATCAAAACTGAATATATATATATATATATATACATAGTGTATATGATAGGTTTGTTTATTTTTATTCCATAAATTAAAAATTCAGTATGTAACTGTTATCAGTTCATTAACATTTTATTTTTTACGAGAGTGTAATGTAATCGTCCAAATTTTCGATCTCTGGCTTTTAAAGGATATTTACGTTTCGGCACTCTCAGAGTCAGAAAATCATAAAATTTTGTCCGTGTCTGTCTGTTTGACTGTATGTATGTATGTATGGTTACCTGAATGTCTTAGCCACATACACTTTTAAGGATTTTTCGAAACTAGTCAGTCTTTGAAAACTTTTTGAGGGTACTAAAATGAAGGTTAAGTTCGTTAACTAGACGTTTCCAACCAAAATTGAAAATTTGAGAGCATTTACAAAATTTAGAAAAAACTTTTTTTCAGTTTTCAGAAATTTTTGTCAAAATTTCTCCAAGATGGGAGAGATTCTTGAAAATTATGCTAATGAAATTTTTCATTTCGATGAAAATTCAAAAAGTTATATACTTTTCAACATTTTAAAAATTTCCAAAAAATAGAAAAAAAAAATATTTTTCTGATAGATTAAAAAATTTCAATCAAAATTTGTACCAGATATGAAATATATTTCGAAACAATCCTAATAAAATTTGTTGATTCGATCAAAATTCAAAACGTGAGATCATTTTCAAATTTGGAAACAAAATTTTCCGTTTCATTTTGTTGACATGGTTTTATTTTTCAGAAGCAATCGTCTGTATAGCCCAGCTGTTAAGCGCGAAGCGCGAGTATCGCAATGAGAATGTAATCGTCAAGGCCGTAGGTGCTTTGAGAATCCTTTTTAAAGTCGAATTGAAAAAGACATGTTTAATTTCATTTTATGATTGTAGTTTATGAGGGGTTTGAATCATAGTTTTTGATTTGCGCGCTCAAACTGGACGCATTTTCAGGGCAGCTAAGAATAAAAATTAGGACAAAGTGAGGAGAAAATATTAGTCATCATGAAAAATAAAGATTGTACATTATTTTGCAATATCTGAATAAGCAGTACCAGATCTAGGTGCAGAAATAAATACAATATACATTTGATATAATAGTGTTGAGCATAATGTAGAAAAGTTCACATTTTGGACAAAATCGAGTGTGAAGCACGAGATACGTGATAAGAATATGTACGTTAAAGCCGAAGGAGCTTTAACAAAAGAGAATTCACAATCATCAAATTACAGTTGTTGTTAACGCTTTGACCTCTAATTTTAAAAGGTCTGTGCACAAATGTGTGGACAATACAAGGAACGAGCGCGCAGCGCGAGGTAAATACATTATCGACCACGAAGTGCGAGGTGAATATATTCTCGAGCATATTTTTTTAAATAATCACCTCGGATCCTAACAGGATCCTAATAGTTTCCGACGACGGAAATGATCCCAATACTTGACGACGTTTCCTACGTCGTTTCCGATGTGAGAAACTATTAGGATCCGACGTAAGATCTTACGCGGGTTACGACGTCGGCTACGGCTCAGGAAACTATTAGGATCCAACGTAGTTTTTAACTATTAGGAAACTATTAGGATCCAACTAGTTTTTAACGGACCTTTACGTTTCGGTATTCAAAGATTCCGAAAATCATAAAATTTTGTCGGTGCATGTCTTTCTGTATTTCTTTCTGTCTGGATGTCTGTATTTCTTTCTGTCTGTATGTCTTTGTGGTTACCTGAATGTTGCAACCACTCTAACTTTTGAAAGATTGGTCCAATCGATTCAGCCTTTAATAAAATTTGTAAGGGTCTAAAAATGAAGGTCAAGTTCGTTACCTAAATATTTTAAACCAATATTAACAAATTTAGGGCATTTCAAGTTTCTGAAATTTTGTCAAAGTTTCTTATAGATGCACAGTGGTCGGAAACACCCGAAAAGTTGGCCAAAATTCAAATAGTGAGCAAACTTTTTTGAAACTCAGTACCCTTATAGTTTCCTAGTCAAGAAATTCAAATTTGAGGTCGAAATTGTCAAAAACAAAATGGCTTCCACAAAATGGCGAACCAACTTTGACAAAACTGACGTTACGTTCGCGAAAAATAGTCATCAGGGGGTTTTCGGGGTCAAGAAATTCGAATTTGAGGTAAAAATTGTTCAAAATAAAATGGCCGCCACAATATGACGGACGAAATTTGAAAAAACTGACGTTACGTTCGTGAAAAGTAGTCGCTAGGGGGTTTTTGGGGACAAGACTGTCGAATTTGAGGTCAAAATTGTCCAAAACAACACGGTCGATACAAAATTGTTAAGTATTTTAACCAACGATTTTATTTTTCACGAGTTTGGGCTCCTACTGCGCCTAATAACCATGCGCGTACACCTGTTCTGTAAACGTGTTTAAAACGAAAGTCGCAGTTGGGCGCAGCAAAAGTTTTAATTTTTTCAACCAGCTCGTTGACTTTTTATTTTAGTAGGAATTCCAGCGGAGCATCGCGGAGCTTTTTTTTGAGATCATGTTTTACAATAAACTTTTGGTTTGCCAAAAATTTCTGACAAGAAAATTTTGAGGTCACTACTATAATACTTCATGCATCAATAAAATACAACTTTTATTGAAATTTCATCATAGGAACCACCAGCAACTCTCTCCATATGTTATCAATGAAGTCACGCACTTAGAACAAAATTTAGACCACCTGCAACCGAGCGTATAATTTGACGCTTCGACACGTCTCGCGCAAGTATGGTTTTTAATTATATTCGAGTAATAAAAATAATTGCGATATAGTAGTTTTTCGACTTATCAGTAAACTAATAGGCAGAGATGTCTGCTATATTTAACGTCGTTAACCAGATATTCTCGACCCAAATTAAGAAATTTAGAGCATTTTCCTAATTTTGAAAAAAAAATTTGTTAAGAGTTTTAGAAATTTTTGTCAAAGTTTCTGGTACATGAGAAAAAAAATTGTGAATTATCCTCATGGCATTCTTAATTT
Source organism: Andricus grossulariae (assembly GCA_011634705.1). Taxonomy (NCBI): domain Eukaryota; kingdom Metazoa; phylum Arthropoda; class Insecta; order Hymenoptera; family Cynipidae; genus Andricus; species Andricus grossulariae. The sequence continues at coordinate 285,989,853 of JAABKJ010007545.1, read as the reverse complement.
TGATAAAAATTAAAAAATGTATATGCTTTTCAACATTTTAAAAAATTTCAAAATATAGAGAAAAATATTTTTCTGATAGATTAAGAAATTTTTGCTAGATATCAACTATATTAAAAAACTATCACAATGAAATTTTTCGATTACACAAAAAGTTCAGCATTTTCAAAATTTGAACCAAAGTTTTTTTAAGAGTTATAGAAATTATTGTCAAAGTTTCTGGCGCATGACAAAAGACTTGCAAATTATATAGATGACGTTTTTAATTTCGATGAAAATTAAAAAAGTTATATGCTTAAAAACATTTAGAAAATGTTACAAAAATAGAAAAAAACTATTTTTGTGATAGATTAAAAAATATAAACCCAAATCGTTACTAGATATAAAATATTTTTCGAAACTATTTCCATGAAATTTTGTAATTTTACCAAAATTAAAAAAGTTAGATAAAAAAATATGCAATTTTTATTTTTAAGAGATTCGTAAGTTTTACTCGTTATTTTTAGTAGATTTTAAAATGATTTACAAGTGATCTGAATGATGAATGATGAATGATGATCTAAATGAAGCGTGAGTGTCGCAATGAGAATGTAATGAACAAAGCCGCAGGTCTTTGAGAATCTTCTTTAAATAAAAATTGAAAAAGCAATTTCAGTTCCATCCGGCAAGAAGGCTTGCATTAAAAAGTATTCGAAAATTATCTGTTCAATGGTGACGTGACAATTATTGAATCCTTTTCGATACCGTTTTTGTCCTCGCGTTTTGAATCCCCATAGCAGTAGAAGTTACATCTTAAGCTGAATACCTTTTTGTACCCAGTGGCAACAATATTTTTCTGAATACTTTTTGTTACTGAATAAATGACGGACTGGCGTGGGGTAGCGAAGGAATCACGTTCGGTCATGTTAAAGTCGACATAAAAGAACAAGACAATTCATCACCGTTATTATTAAAACTTCTAAATACCCTTTATCAATTTAATCCGGGATACGAGTCTCCGAGCCTATCCAATAAAGCACTTCTTTTGTGCCCAAAAAACGTTTCAGTTGTTTTAGAAGATTAGTAAAGATGTAGCCTCCGGAATCTACGACTACGGTAGTTCACCGAACGATCGATCCCGACGCGACCGGAAGTAATACGTCATCCGAATCGTCACTTCCCATAACACCAGAAGATGATCGAGCCGGAAAATTACTGAACCAGGAATCGAAAGCGAAAGAAACACTGACTTTAAATTGACGGACTTAAATACCTGAATTGTTTAGGTTCGAGCCTGCTCAACAAAAGAGGCTTCATGCCACTACCTGAGTCCCCATTCCAACAAGAAAAGGGTACCGTCTGAATCTCATAAACAGAGAGAAACCTTCAAGGGGAATTCACATTGGGCGGAAACTATTTGATTACCAATGAAACCTGAAGGTCACTCAAAACAAGAATAATAATATCAAATAAATTATTAAAACTTTTGAATACCCCAAATCGACCATGAAATAGAACATTTTTAACCCCTATTAAATTTGCACTTTTCGCCGTTCTTGTTTTCTGTTTTTCGAATAATAATAAGGTTAACAGTGTTTAAAAACAAAGTATAGTCATTTCACGTTGTCAAGATTGATTGCTACACAGTTAGTTGTGATCTAAATATGTTCGCTACTTAGTCGGGGATTGAAAAAGAAGGACAGAAACAGCATTCCTAGTTATTGCATTTTTTATCACCTTTGAATGCAAGTATTGTTAACGGGCAATTCATGACTGTAGTTCGTCAGGGGTTTAAATCACAGTTTTCGATTTAGGTTACGATATTTATGATAATTGGACAAATTTAGTTGGAATGCACGCATTAGCGTACGAAACCGGACGCGAAGCGCGAGAGTGTACCCGCGCGCCTCACGCGTGCTCAAACTTAGCATATTATTTTTAATGACGTTTTTGACTATTTTAGAAATTATTTTAATTAATTTCAATTCACACCTTCTCACCGGGTTATTTTATCATACAGATTGGACACATCACTTTAGAAGACGGGAACATTTAGAATCGACACCACCAGTAGGTTTGCCACTTTTGTCGCAAACGTCTTGAGACCGGCTGCCGGCGGAAGCGCGTAAAAGCCGGTGGAACTCTCTAAATGGATCTACAAGAGTACAAACATAAATATTGGTAGAAAACATGTTTGACTTTAATTTTTCAATCCTCTCCAACCTTCTTCAATCCGTGTTTTAACCCCAAATTACATCTCAAACTCAATACATGTCTCAACACCAAATTCAATCCGAATGGATCCGAGGCTCACTTATCAATCCGAATGGATAAGTGTGAATCCGAAAACGGTCCAAATGAATCACACACCAATCGGAAACAACCTTTCACTCCTTCTCAATTCGATGCCCAATTCGAATGAATCCAAAACTAATCCCAAGCATGTTTTGATATTTACAATGCTCGTAAGTCCGTGCGCTCTATCCGACTAAATTGGAAACCAATCCGAACTGAACTTTTAATCCTTTCAAATCCGTGCGTCAACATAAACTTGAATCCTAATACAACTTTTAATCATTTTCATTCGCCATTCAATTATTTTCAATCCGAACGAATCTATCCCCTTCTAGAAAATCTCTAAAAATTTTGACGGTTTTCGTGTATCTTTCAACATTTTCCGTAAATCTGAAAATGTATCAAATTTCGTCAATATTAATACTAATTGTTAATCATTATTGATTTTTCATGTTTTCGCGTATGTCCCACCGTTTTAAAAATAATTCAAATTTTTCCTGTTTTTCTTTTTGAAAATCTTTTTATTGGGTTAAGTTATGGTGGCTGAGGATCACCCCTTGTATGAAATCCTGAACATTTTGTAATTTCCGCTATGTCATCAGTTGCAAGATCATTCTATGTATTTTTTTTTATAATTTTGAAAATACTTTTACTGGATTTGTTCATGGTGGCCGATTACCCTCTACAAAACGCCGACATTTTTTCAGTTTTCATTTGTCTCTGATCGTTTTCGATATAATTAAAAAATTGTAACATTGTTTTGAATTATGAAAAATCATTTCATTGGGCTGGTTTGAGTTGTTTGAAACAAAAATCCCCCTGAAAAATCCCTAAAATTTAATTAGTTTTCACGCATCTATGACTGTTTTCGAGATAATTCAAATTTTATATTTTTTGGAATCTCTAAAATCTATTTACTGCTTTAGATGTGGTCAGTTTTCGCTTACCTCTCACCGTCTTCGAGACGACTAAAAATTTTTATTTCAAGATATTTTAAAACTCTTTTAATTGGGTTAGTTCATGTTGGTCGACAACAAAAGCCCTCTGCAAAACTTTAAAATTTCGTTCGAAAGCGATTCCCCTTTTCAAAACCCTGAAAATGTTGTAAGTTTTGCCGTATCAGTGACAACTTTTGGAGATAATTCAAAAATTTTTATTTTTTTTCGCATTTCGAACATTTGTTTACTGGTTTAGGTTGAGGTGGCCAAGGACCAAACTTTTTAGAAAACCCTGAAAATGTTGGCAGTTTTCGCGTATCTCTCACCATTTTCAAGATGACTCAACATTTTCTTTTTTTTTTGTGGTATTTGAAAAATCATTTTATTGGGTTAGTTTGAGTTGGTCAAAAACAAATTACCTCTGTAAAAACCTTTAAATTTACTGAGTTTTCACGTTTCTCTGATCGTTTTCGAAGTAATTCAAAATTCATATTTTTAAATTCTCATTCATGAGAGTGTAATGTAATCGTCCAAATTTGCGATCTCTGGTTTTCAACGGATCTTTTACGTTTTAGCACTCACAGATTCCAAAAATCATAAAATTTTGTCGGTGTCTGTCTGTCTGTATATATGTCTATATGTATGGTTACCTGAATGTGGTAGCCACGTTAACTTTTGAAGGATTGGTCGAATCGAGTCAGCCTTTGATAAACTTTTCAAGGGTCTCAAAATGAAGGTCCAGTTGGTTAACCGTAGGTCAAGGCCGTAGGTGCTTTGAGAACCCTCTTCAAAGTCAAATTGAAAAAAAACATGTTTAATTTCACTTTATGATTCCTACTGGGAGCCGATGTCATTTTTTAGATGACAGTTGCTCCCAGTGGGACCCTGCGGTGGTTGTTAACCTTTAGTCTCATTATAAGCACTACGATATATGAATTTCTATTTTTTTACTGGCCTTCTAATTCACTATAGTAATTATCAAAACTTTCGGAACTATTTATTTATCCCTGAAAATTACGTAAATATTGCGATGGAAAATTTCCTCAAGTTTGCCTCGCAAACTTACGATGGAAGTTTCCCTCAAGTTTGCCTCGCAAGGTTCCCGCAAACTTACGATGCAAGTCTCCCTCAAGTTTGCCTTGCAAGCTTGCTGTAAGGCGGACATTGTCTTGCTTGCGGAAAGCTTGCCTAAACCTTCCGGAGCAAACCTTCGAACCTTGCACCGCAAACCTTAGGCAAGTTTGCTGAAAACTATTGTGCTATCTGGGAAGTTAACTTTTTATGCTATCAATCATAGATGTGTTAAATGAGGATGTTTACTAATTAAAGTTGGAACTCTATACCATTTATTTCTTTAAATTAAAAAAAATATATTATTTTTTATTTACAAATTTATTTGGGGGTTGATTTAGTTTTTAAAATTCCCAATAAAATAACGTATTTGTTCCAAAGCATGTTGGGAAGTTTCCAAATTTTAGATAATTTTTCATAAGTGGGCATTAAAGATTTGTAATCATCATTTCTGGTGGTGTAAAAGCCTTTTTAGAGAATGAAATTTAAAGATGATTTTAAATAATAAAATATAAAAATCATGTCATTATAAATATATTATAAATAAATTATTTGAACACTTTTTATTTTGTGTTCCCAGTGGACAAAAAGACATTGTCACCCTGACGACGTCGTAAAGACATCCCTCAGACGTCAATGTCAGTTCAATTGATGTCTCAAAGACGTCTCATGTTTTAAAGACGTCTTTAGGAAATCAATTGGACTGGCAAGTCCTAAGGATGTCTTTAGGACGTCCTCAGGATGACAATGTCTTTTTGCCCACTGGGTTAAAATTTGAATATCGAAACATTAATCTTTTAGAAGAACAAACATTTCGCCTCGTTGATTTTAATCAATCTTAAAACAATAATTTTAAGTTTCAAATTGCACAATTTAAAAGTTAAAATCAAGGGGTTGACAATTAGAAGTTTTGGCGTAGAGAATTAAAAATAATTATAGAATTACTCAAGTAAACGTAATAAAACTCAAAAAATTCAAAAGACTAGAAAATTCAAAAGAATTCATGTGAATTAAAAACATTTTAAACTTAAAAGTCAAAGAACAGAGGTTGACATTAAAAGTGCAACATAGATATTTTTCGGAAAATCATATCAAATTAACCCAATATTAACAAGGCTTAAATTAATCTTAAATATTGCATTCTAAGATAGAAGTAACAAACCTTATGACAAAATTTTATTCTAAGCACAGTTTTCATTTTTCGGAAATCAGGCTCACACCCGCGCATTCGAAGGTAACGAAAATGCATATATATGTATAGCACTTTGAATACAAATTCTTCAGAAATTTTTTTAATTCTTTGATTTGTCGAAAATGACCAAAAATCAATCATGTCAAAAACCTGACGTGACAGAAAGAATTTCGCTTTCAGATTCGGATTCAAAAAATCTACGCGAAATGATACGTCACATCCATGTTGCACTTTTAATGTCGACATGTGAAATTGACAAAAATTTAATTGAATTCGGTAAAATCAAAGCGAATTTAGAAGAATTCAATCTATGGAACGTAGAAGAATTCGAGTTTTTTAACTGAGAATAATAAACCAATCCAATCAATATCTGACTTTTTGCATTTCAATTAGACATTGTAAATAGTTCAGATTTAGTCGAGGGGTTCAACTCGTGAAGTAAGGTGTACAGCTTCGCTGAAGTCACTGGTTTGAAGTCACTTGAATTCACACGAAGTCACTGAAATCACTTGAAGTCAGTGTACAATCCATCGGTCGAGTTGTGAACTCCTCGGATTTTGTGAGAAATCATTAAAAATATTCAAGTAGAGATAAACTTATCTAAATTCAAAAATTTCCAATGAAGTAAAGAGAATTCAAGAATTTAACATAAGTCAAAGAATTCAAGAACATTCAAGAACAGAGCCTAAGATATGTTTCTCGGACCGAGAAGATCGCAATATTTGGACATTTTATTACAATATTGAACAGGAAATCTATTTTTAAAATAAGAATTTCAAAATGTATACCCTATAACAAAAATAATTCTGAAAAGCAAAAACCATTAGAGGTATACAAAAAAGGTTGTTTATTAGTTCTTGACAGAAACGAATGAAATGTACCATGAAAAAATCTGTCCATGGGTCTGGCCATAAAAAAAGTAAAATGAATAATAAATTATACGTGAAGTTATTGAACAAAAATTACGAGATATGTAGTTCGTGAGTGAATTTATGTATCCCAACCAAAACCAAATAAAAAAAGATGTTTTTTGTAGTTTTTCAATTATTTGGTAAGAAGATTGGTCCATATTTCACAAAATAGATTTGTTTTTTAGAGACGAAATATTTGGATCTGCTTTTCTTTTAAGCTAATGAGAGATGTGAGTCTATATGATTACAATTTTGCTTTGGAATAATATTAAGACATAATAATGTTGACTTATCATCGCAGAAAGTAGTTTATTCAAAGGGATACACAGCATGGCTGGGACTACCCGACTTTCTCCTAGATTCCAAAACCCAACTCTCAAAGTTGGAGTAGAGATAAAAATTATCCTGTCAAAATTGACCAATTCATTTGCAGCTATGAAACAAATTAACGAACGTCTCTTATTGTGCGATTGGATAAAAAAATTAGAGGGGTTGGATAACTGTCTAACATGCGTAGTCAAATCTGTTATTCTCATCAAACCTCGTGTGGAAGGAGGTTTGGGAAGAGTTATGGAGTTAATGTTTTGACAGTTCTGTAGCCCATCTAATTTTCGTTCATTTGTTTATCTGAAAACAAACTGGTAAAATTTGGTAGGCTAATTTTTATCTCGCCTTCAAGTATAAAAGTTAGGTTTTGGAATATACCCCAGTAATAGTTCAAAATTTAAAGAATCATTAGAGTTTTTTTTTAAAGTCTGTAATCCAAGCTTAGAAAACTGGAATTTAGGTTAGAAACTAAGTGAACCTCTCTTTATTATTTTATTTTATACCAAAAATCATAAAATAATTTTTTTTATAGAATTCATGGTTTACTTTTTGAATTGTATTAAAAATTAATTCAATTATGCTTGAAAATATTATACCAGTGGAAAGGAGATTAAAAATACGATAATTTTATTTTCATCATCAGTTTAATGATACTTCCATTTCATACAAATTAAGTGGGAGTTATAATACAAACTTAAGATATATACATCAATGTCTATATATGTGTCGTTCGTTAATCCGTAATCGAATCTATCTCTCGTTATATACTGTGCATTGAACTTGGCAAGTCGTTTGAATAAATAATTGAAAATCCCGTCGTTCGCAGCCTATTCTATCGTCAAAAATTGGACCGCTCACGATGTGATTCGAGAAGAGCAATCGAGAAGTCGAGACACTGGTTTTTCTCTTTTAGAGCAAAACTTTTACAACAATGCATACTCTTCAACGCTCAACACTACTCAGCTCAACTTTCGAATTTTGAAAATTCGCTTCAGTCTCAGAGCCACTCAATTCTACCATTATTCGAGAACGAGAAACAGAACAAATTCACCTCAAGCGTTTTGGCTTTTTTCTACTTTTCTTTTTCTCATAAGCCTAAGCGGAGACTAGTTTTCGATTTATCTCACCGTCGAGCCGTTACTTAAGGGCAAATGTCAAACAATGATATCACTAATTACTGACTTCCTCTGCCTTCTTATTTTTAAACCAGAAAGGCAGAAAATAGTACAAGCAAAAGTCTATAATTTGTGACATTATAGTTTGTCATTTTCCCTTAAACAAATTGTTAGTGCGAAGACTTGCTCTAAAAAAATACTTTCTTCAAATTCAAAAAGGACACTAAATAAAACTTCCTTTATAAATTACGACATAATTTCGATACCCAGGAATGGATATTTAACTAATCCAATATATTAACATTGTCCTTTTCTTCAAAGAATCTAATAAATTATTGTAGCGAGTATCAGAATATTTTTCTTTGGCGTTTAGCAATATCAAAAGAGATTTAACGATTGCCCATCTTGGAAGGAAGTGCCAGTAGAATTGGCACGCTCGATTGAATTTTCATCTATTTTTCTTTTTTCAAGCGTATCCTTATTGCTTTTTATTTACTTCTATTCTAACTCGACTGGGAAAGCTTAATCATTTTTCGCAACTCGACGGCAAGAAAAATAAGGATTTGAGTTTGAATGTTTGGATTTCTTTTCACATATTTTCTGAGTTATTCTCGATAGGCTCTAGCCAAAGCACTAACATACGTATCTTTATGCACAACCCACAATTTTTACTCGTTATCGTAAATGTAAATGTAAATTGTTGCCTTGCTTAAAATACATATTATACATACTCCTCTCTCTCCCTCATCATATTTTTATCATAAACATTATAACATCCGCATCGTCGTAATTCTAATCGTTAACTTCGTCGACTTACTCTTTTTTTGCGTGTTTTTTATGCTTTCTCGAAATATGCAAGTTCTCCAATAATAAAAACAAAGCGAGTAAAGGTAGGAACATAGAAACTGACGTAATCTTTCGGGTAACAATAATAATCATTCATATGAGTGGTCACGTAGAATACAGGATCCTCTAACACAGTCGACTTTAATTTTCTTCTTATAATTAAAATTTCGCGGCACAAATTCGTAAGGCCATCGCCTTAACTTCTAATTTTGACAAGATTACGATTTTTTTTTAATATCCTACAAACGTAGATAATTTTGTCGACTATGATAAACTTGCCACATATTACGTAATTACAAATAGTCAAGCGTATAAGAGGAGAACTTTCCCGAGAGGGCTTACAATGATTCATTACTAACGTTCCTTCCTTTACTAAATATATAATCCATTCTTTTTTTTTACTTTAATTAATGAATATAATAATATATAGAGAATAAGTTGCAAATACAACTATATATGGATAAACCAGCCTTTGTCAAGGGGAGCAATGCAGTCGTCGTCAATAAAAGAGTCACGGGTATATTTTTACGATATATCTTATTTAACGTTTCGCCATGTTCGCCTTAATCCTCATTTCCTCTCAATCAAATCGCCGCCTTGAGAAATTCGCTTCAAGGCTCTTTTGTCACGCTCACAGTCATCCAAATATTACACGCTTTTATAAAATAATAATCGTCGGTACGCGTCTTCACAAATGGCCTACGAATTTCGTTATTTCATTTAATATAATTAAATTAGTACAATTCATTCTTCCCCTTTCGCGAGTGCCATTTGATATGGGTATCTTGAAAAAACCACGCTACTTTCTCTAAGATGCCCTTTCTTGATCTCACTTTTTTTTTGGCAGAATTTCTGCGACTTCATAAAGTATAATTTAACGACTGGGATTATTTCCTAACTTAATTTACTAATACGCATTGAATATTTTAAAATTCAAGTACCCAAATAAATTTTTTCTGAGGTCAATCGAAAATACAAATTTCGAGAAAAAATTTAACCGAAGAGAACAACGCGACAGAGTTAAGTTTTTTGCAATCAGAGCCGGAAATGAAATTATAAATAAGTAAAATATTTAATAACAATTTACTAGGTAAATAAAAATTGGCAAGCTTCATCAATAAGCTCCAAAATAAAAAAATAGTATAATTTGTAGGAATGATAATATTCGTTTTCCAGCTCTGTTTGCGACGTGGCCGATTTAAAGTATTACTATAAATCGTAATTTTATCGTCCAATGTGTGTAGAGTAAAACAGAAGAAAAATATACATTGGGAGCTAGAAGAGTGTTGAGAGCTTGTATCACATGAGCGACGAGGGAATCGGGGATTATCGAATTGGTGTCACGGCACAAAAAATGCAAACGTCGTGTATACGCACGTAATGTATTATATAATGTAGCATCACAGTCAAGATTGTAATATTACAACAACGAGCATGCATATTTCGTCTGCCGACTTTTGTTCTTCTTCCGCAAATCACCACTAATTTTTTTTAATCATCTTCCGATTCCCTTCTCCTTCCTCAAAAAGCTTGGAAGGAAAAAGAAACCCGGAACGCTACGAGGGGACAAAGAATTAAATCAGAATTCACTACTTAAAAAGAATTATTCTTAAAAAACTCTGAATTTCTCGGTCTTAGGAATATAAAACTCGTCATGTTTTAGAGAAACCTGTTGTTTGCTTCAAAATTAAAATTATTCAGTTCTGTGGATTATTTCTTTAATTAAAAAAGCAAACGATATTATTGCACACCGTCGCGATGTTCCTATCCTAAAGTCATAGTTTTGATCATTTAAATTTCGCGTGTTAAAAAACTAACCACACTTAAACTTAACTTCAAATCCGAAGGCCACTTCGACGCTAAATTTATAATAGAAGACTATTCGACTATATTCAGAGCAGGAATTCAAGTGAAGTAAAAAAGCAAACAATATTATTGCACTTGGTCAGTTTATTTTAATCATGAATTTTAAAGCGCGAAATTTAAAACACAAAACTACATTTTCATGTAAGAAATTCAGAGTTTTGTTTAGAAAGGCAGGACGTAATTCGCACGCAATCGATTAATAAAATTTTTGCTTTTCGTGCATTTGGCCCTCTCGCGAAAAGTCTGCATAGTGACACACACACACACACACACACTTTTATCGTATGAATATTGTATTAGGCATGTATTATATGTAGTATGTTCTAGATATAGCAGGTATATGTATAATAAAATCGTATTGTTATTTTTACTAAGATTGGCACTTGGATTCTCTTAAAACAAAAAGAGATATTTTTGATCTCCTCGAGGCGAGTTTAATCGAAAACTGGAAAAGTTCTTTTTTATCAAAGTCAAAAAAACCAGGAGAAGGAAACGCACCGGAAGATATAATATGGAAAAGATATTTGTGCACAGAAAAAGTTTCTTTTTAATTGAGCAGGTGAAAATAGGTTCCAAATTGTGCAATCCACGAATTCCTTCCAGTTTGATAAAAAAAGGGGGAAAAGAATCAACTTTGACGAAAATGTAAAGTTTGAATTTAACGGTCATTTTCGTTCATAAGAAGATGAAGGTACAAGTGCACTTTGAAACTTCGGTTCACTGCTTTAGATTTCTTAAGAGAAATTGAAGGCTTTCATTTTCATGGCAGATCAAGAAGTTCCTGAAATATTCTTTTCCTCAGTGTGTGAAGCCATGAGATCTTGGCACAATATATTAGTTTCAGTTTAAATAAAATGCTTCGATTCCCAGATATGTTGTGTGGTATTTTTTTAGCGCCCTTTAAGTTGGTATAACGTGGTAACTATAAAATTCGATTTAAAAAGGAGTGTGCAACGATATATTGACATAAATGAACGGGAGACGTATGGCACAGTGAAAAAAAAGATAACAAGACAAACAAGCGTTGCTGTTCAACAATTTTTATTTGGCTTTTAAAAATAATTCGGCAACAAAAATATATTAATCGATCGCCAGCTTCTTTGTTAATCAAAGCCTTTTATCATTTTTTACGTGATATTTTTTTTTACAATTTTCCCTAACTAATTATCGCATTACAACAATATTGATATCTAGTTGTTAAGAGTAAAATTAAATATCACTGTGCCATACGAGTTGCGTTACAAAAACGGCAGTGCGATTAAAAATAGAAGACTTGTCGATATAGTTATAAACCTGATTATTCTTGGATTTTTATTCGCAGAGCCGATAAGTGTCACTCGACTCTTTTATCTTGTCCCTTCAAAAGGCGACAGTTTGAAGCACTAAGTCGACATAGCATGCTGAGTAAAACCCATCGAAATCATTCATCATTAATTACTTAATTGAGCAGTATCATTCGAGAATGAAACGCAATAGCTAACGCCTAATTCTGAATCACTGTGCAGCAACAACAATGGGACATAATACTACGATATCTTAATGGAAATAAAAACTAAAGAAAAAAGGAAAAAACTTCAGCGTATCATTGTACAATACAACGCACAAGAATTTGAATAATTCGGTAATATTATCCATATAATACCCCCTTATTATTGCTCACGCTGATTGCTACCGTTAAACTCGTGCTGATTGCTACCGAGCTAAGTGATTTTCTAAATCCGTTACTTTTCCATTACTTGTCAAATTTTCTACGCACTTTCAATTAATCACTATCGATTTGCAATTTTTTTTGCAGCTGTACCACGAAAAATATTCAAGTTTGGTTGAAACTTGCTATATGTATTCTTTGTGCCCTAATAAAGTTTTATGATCGAATTAAAAAAAAAAATTTAACTTGAAAATTAAAAGTTTTGCAGGTCACAGCAGATTTTTCTGAAAATTGAATATAAATATGTGACCGTCCGCGAAGAAAGGGACCTAACGCGGAAAAAATCGATTTACAGTTTTCTACACCAATCGATAGTATTTTATTTGCTCTTTCATAATAAAAATATTATTCCGAAATCTGACCATCTCTTCAATCGCTCCTCCTGTAAAATGATGCTACAGCGCGTTAGGTTCCTTTCTTCGCGGACGGTCACATATATATTTTTTAATTTCCGAGATACAGACAAAAGTCAAAGAGAACAGTTGTTCCTTTCGAAGAGTTCTACAAAAAGATCATGTTCCATTTTTCAATACTTGCATCAAAAACTTATTGAAAAAATGCGCACATTTGATTAAAACCCATATTTTCCAAAATAATCCAGATGATTAACTTTTTCTTTTCGATTTTGATAGAGGGTTTCCTTTTTATTCGATAATTACAACAAAAAATGTTAAAAAGTTGAAAATTAAGGAAATGACGACCCCTTTTTCTGCAAATGCAAAGTTTTGTTTTTTCTTTAAAAAAATATAACGAAATATGGAAAAATGTCCAAAAGCAAAATTGTTCCTTTCCAAGAGTTTTATCGAAAGTTCCTGTTTCATGTTTCGATATTTTGTACAGTTTTTTAAGCATTTCCAATAATATACATTTTCCAAAAATATAAAAAAATGGAAGAGGAACTTTTTGTAGAACTCGTAGAAAGGAACAATTTTTCGTATGGACTCTTTTCCATATCTCGTATATTTTTTAAAGAAAAAAACCTTTTTTCAGAAAAACGTTCGTCATTTTGTTTATTTTCAACTTTTTAATCTTTTTTGTGGGTTTCGAAGCAATGAAAAACTTCCCATCAGAGTCAAAAAGAACAAGTTAGTTATCTTCATTATTTAAAAATAAAAACGAATTTTCTACCAAAATTGTGCCCTTTTCAATGAAAAAAAAAAAATTGAAAAATGTTTCGGTTCTCAATCCTGAAATGTTTCTTTTTGGTTACAAAGAACAAACAGCAAGTTTTTTACTTTCTTAACAATTTGTGTCACAGCTATATAGCTTCTACTATTTATGCCAAAATTAGAAACAGGTTGGAATTGATAGTTTTTAAATCCGAATAGTTTTATATACATAATTTGATGTAAATATCAAATTTAAGTTTTCTCTAAATTTTGAAATCGCAATCGAAGTGAGTCTTTTGATTTCTTTTCAGTTTTTTTCTCTTAATCTTTATTAATCACCTGCGAGTTCTAAAATTTTCGCGAATTAGTATTTGGAAAATATTTTTGAGAATATTCCCGTGAATAGGCACTAATATGTACAGAGAAACAATACAAGTCTCATTTTTCTTAAATAAAAAATCATTACACTCTCATAAATTCTCAAAAGGAAGATTGAGCGCGAATATTCTCGAAGACATTCCCTAAACTGAGACAAGTTTCGAACTTGCGGATATTTATCCGAAGGGCGATAGTGTAATAACGAAGTTACTAATAATTACATTAATAAGAATCAAAACATGTATCATATCATATTACACGAACGAATAAAATGTAGAAGCGAAATATCGCGATCCTGTACATTATTCTCGGGTCGTCTTGAATCGACAAATACCTTGAATAACTATTAAGAAATCTAGCCTGACTTCCTTAATACAAAATCTGTTACGATGAGTGTTCCTATTATTATTAACCATTAATAACGTTGCGTTAAAAGCTAGTGTTAAAATTCATAAAATTTGTTATACTCTACACGATATACAAGAATTTTGGACAAAAGAGCATCCTCTCGATCGTTGCCGTATGCGACCTTCAAGTAACTCTCGAATACATCAGTCGTAGTTACACGTTTCTCTCATTACATTCAACCTTGAGTACTAGATCTGTCCACCTTTCTTTTCCTTTATGTTTTCTTTCCTAGCCTCGCTACCGATTCTTGGCCCATTTTATATATTTAAATTGAATATTATCATTATTGCAACTTATACGAGCAACGAATTCTTTCCTAGCGAAACCGATAAGAGAAACAAAGAAAAAAAAAACGAAAAAGCAAGGAAGAGCTCGATATCTTCAAAGACTCATTCTCGCCGAAATAATATCTTTTGTGCTGGACGAGATTTTTTAAACGTATAAAAACTCAGATGGAATTGATATAGGATAATTTGAAAGACGTGATATGCAATTTTAGAGATGTGGACGTGAAAAACGATGGTAAAAACCCAAACTTAATTAAGGTCTAACCACTTTTAGTATCTAAACAACAACTAATCTAAAAACTTTGAAGCCCTTTTAGAAATTTCGCAGGGATTCACTTTTCTCACATTTACGTCTCTAGAATGTTTCGCAAATCTAAACTTATATAAAGTTTCTTTTAAAAAACCTAAAAACATTATTGAGAAAAAAAACTGCTCTGGGAACCTTGAACTAAGGTCACAACTAATAAGATAAATATCTAGACACGTTAACATTTTCAATGATATGACGAATCGTACTTTCGCGGTCACTTTATAAGAAACCTAGTTTTCTGCTCACTACAATATGTTTATGTTTTGATGGAAGAAACCTCTAAAGCAGAGTCCTGGACCGATCTTGTAGTTAAGCATATTTTAAAACTGGACGACACACTCTGGACGTGCGTAGTGTAAATAACTTACGTAGACTTTACAACTTTTTCATCTTTTTCGCTTCTTTACGATTGGACAGTCTTGGACGCGACGCAGATTTCCTTCTAGGATGGAGTGTTCCAACGAGAATCGTCGGCCTTTCTGATTGTCATTACACTTTGCTAATTGCACGTGAACGGACTGATATTGTCGATAGATCGGTATGACACAAAAATCAAGAAGAAATCGCGGTTTTCTTTATTTTTACCGAGGTTTATTTCCTTTTTGTCGAGGATGGTTTCCTTTTTACTAGGTTGAACGGAATTCGCCGCAACTCTCGTAGGCAAAATAACGTGAGCATTTTTCAGTCAACTCTGAGAGAGCCACGTCTTCGGTCAAATTTCAGGACTAATTTTAATCACGAGATTATCCTTTAAAGATTCCAAAGAAATGCGAGTTCTGTATTAACATCGAGACTGTGGTACTGACAACTGAGAAGAAGCGATGGACGAGAGGCGACTTTTTCAGTTTGTGTCAGTAGAGCTGATTCTCCTTCCCTTGAGGAATCGTGTTATTTACAATACAATGTATATCGTATTCCTCGACCAGAGTCTTTAAGTAATTCAATTTCCCTCCTAAATAATCCTTCCGCGCACATCGCTGCTTGTAGACTAAGTCGTGATTCATTGTCTTGTAATCTTGCACAATTTGATTCTTTATCCTCTGAAATAAAAATAAAGAGATTTATATTACATAGTTACTTATTAACTATATCAGGGATCACAGCGCAAAAGGAGCTCAAAAGAGGAGAAATAGGGTAATTTTCTCACGAAAAAGGGGAAAATAGGGGAAAGATTAAACATTTATTTTTGCATGTCGAAAAGAACAAACAACCTTTTCATACGAAATGTTATATTCTTAAATAATTTTCAATGATTTTTCAATTATTTCTGCCATTCAAGAATTTATTTTTTAAAATTGGATATACTTAGGTCGTTGGAAATCCATTCACAGTAATATAGAAGTCAGGAAAAAAATAAAATCAGTTAAATACACAATTTTAATATGTTTAACATCGTTCTCATAAATATTTCTTTCCAAGATTTGTCATTTCTTCCTTATTATAATACCTAATTGGAATAATCCCAAATATTAAAATATCCAAATAGAAGATTTCAAAATAATAAAATTCCTGAATTGGAGAATTTCCGAATAATAAAATTTGCGAATAATAAAATTTCCGAATAATGAAATTCCCAAATTGGAAAATTCCTGACTAGTAAAATTCCTGAATTATGAAATTTTCGAATAATAAAATTCCTGAACAGTTTACATATAATATTATCGAATTGGAATATTCCTGAATAATAAAATTCCCGAATAATCCAATTCCTGAATAACAAAATTGCTGGATAATAAAATTCCCGAATAATAAAATTCCTGAATAATAAAATTCCCGAACAGTTAATAATATTACCGAATTGGAATAATCCCGAATAACAAAATTCCTGAATAATAAAAATCTTGAATTATAAAATTCCTCAATTTAAATAAATTTATAAATTAAATTTAAATTTCAATACACGTGTCAAGATAGCCTCATGGTGGGGAAAACAATTTCCCGAATTGAAAAATTACTGATTATTAAAATTCCTGAATTATGAAAATATCGAATAATAAAATTCCCGAACGGTCTATAATATTACCGAATAATAAAATTACCTGATAATAAAATTTCCGAATAATAATATTCCTGAATGGAAAAATTCCTGAATAATAAAATTCCCAAACAGTTTATAATATTACCAAATTGGAATATTCCCGAATAATGAAATTCCTGACAGATTATAATATTACCGAATTGGGAAATTCCCGTATAATAAAATTTCCAAATAATGAAATTCCCTGACGGTTTATAATATTACCGAATAATAAAATTCCAAGATAATCAAATTTCCGAATTGGAGAATTCCCAAATAATAAAATTTCCGAATAATAAAATTCCTGAATGATGAAATTCCTGAATGGAAAAATTCCCGAATAATAAAATTACCGAATAATGAAATTCCTGACAGTTTATAATATTACCGGATTTGAATATTCACAAATAATAAAATTCCTAGATAATAAATTTCCGAATAATAAAATTCGCGAATGATAAAATTTCCGAATAATAAAATTCCGGAACAGTTTATAATTCTACCAAATGGGAATATTCCCGAATAATAAAATTCCTAACAGTTTATAATATTACCGAATTGGGAAATTTCCGAATAATAAAATTCCCAAATAATAAAATTTCCGAATAATAAAATTCCTGAATGATGAAATTCCCGAACAGTTTATAACATTGTCGGATTGGGATATTCGCGAATAATAAAATTTCCGAATAATAAAATCTCCAACGGTTTATCATATTACCGAATTAAAATATTCGATATTAATAAAATTCCCAGATAATAAATTTCCGAATAATAAAATTCCCAGGCAATAAAATTTCCGAATAATAAAGTTTCTGAATAATAAAATTCCTGAATGGGAAAATTCCCTGACGGTTTATAATATTACCGAATTGGAATATTCCCGAATAATAAAATTCACAGTCAATGAAATTTCCGAATCATAAGATTCCCGAATTGGAGAATTCCCGAATTATAAAATTCCCGAACAGTTTATAATATTACCGAATTTGAATATTCGCGAATAATAAAATTACCAGGTAATAAATTTCCGAATAATAAAATTCCCGAATAATAAAATTTCTGAATAATAAAATTCCTGAATGGGAAAATTTCCGAATATTAAAATTCCCTGACGGTTTATAATATTACCGAATTGCAATATTCCCGAATAATAAAATTCCCAGACAATGAAACTCCCGAATTATAAAATTCCCGAACAGTTTATAATATTTCCGATTTGGAATATTCGCGACTAATATAATTCCCAGGTAATAAAATTTCTGAATAAAAAAACTCCCCAATAATAAAATTCCTGAATGGGAAAATTCCCGAATAATAAAATTTTCGACAGAAATACAAAAATAAAATATTTTTATAAAAAAAAGATTTGATTATTCTATTTTCAATCAATAATTAGTATTTATAAAAAATAATCTGTCGAGAATTTTATTTTAAAATTCTCACCAAAATTGATCCCAAATTCGAAATTTGTGAAGACTATTGATAAAATAATGTTGAAATCAGAAATGAGAATTCAGAATACTCAATAAATAAATATAAAAAGAAAAAAAAAAACTACGCGAGGAAAATCTAATATAGTTGTACAGTGATTATTATCAGGGAATATTAATTTCAATACACGTGCCAAGATAGCCTCATGGTGGGGGAAACCATTTTATCATAAGTTGCACTTGATCTTCTTGCTCAGTATTCGCCAACCTCGTGGCTCGTAAGTTTCTGAAAAGCAAACTTTAATCGAAAACAGCAAAAAAGTTTTGCTTTTCCAGCCACCAGGATGGCGCAATCCAAACTTTATTTCCTCGGTTTGGCTACAATTTGCACCTCTATTATTGGTAATTAAACTCAAATTCAAATTCAAATTGCACCTCATTTTCAACTTCCTCTCACTTTTCAAAAGTCAAAAACCACTTTACAACAATAATTTGAGAACAATGAAAAAAAATTTATAATAATTTTAAATTATGATACAAATGATGAATTTTTAATATTAAAAATTAGGAATGGGAAGAAAATATTTTTTTTTCAAGTTTTTTGAAAAGAGGACTGATTTTGTGAGAAAAAAATATAAATGTTTTACAGACTGTTTAATTCTTTTTGTAGACAGTTCAGTATACGATTTTCATTTTCTGCTATCTTATCAAAAGGTCAATATCTGTCTCTGAGATGAATGTTAATTTCAGTTTTATTAACCATTTAATAGCAAAGAATATTTTATAAAGTCGTATATTCATTTTGAAACAGGTTTCAAACTCAGTCAACTGATAAAAAAGTGAATAAATTCAAGGAGAATTGCTTAGGCGATTTCAAATAATATATTTACTGGATTATTTAAAAAAACATTCATTTTAAATTTGAATATCATTTAATCATCATTATTTTTATAATTAAATTATTTGATTGATTTTTTTATTAATTTGCTGCTAAGTAGAAAACAAACACGCCCGCTTTTCGCGTAATTATTTTTCTTTGTCTCACGCAAATTTTTAAATTAAAATATAAAATTAATATTATTAAAGAATTTTTAACAAAATGTAGATTTTGTTAGATTTCTATTAAATATATAAATATAAATTAATGTTAAGAAAATATTATAAGAGTTTCAACACATTTCGAATGATTTCCTTTGTCTTGTAAAATTAACGTGAAGAGAAGATTTAAAAAGATTTTTGGACTTTTGAAAAGATAAAAAAATAAATTTAAACTTTAAATGATATCACCTTGGAACAAAAAACTACAGAGGTTTTTTAAGAATTTTCAAAGTTTTGGGAAAAATTAAAATCATTTGGAAATATATTTCGAAGTTTAAAAAATTTTTTAAAATAATTTCAAATTTAACAAAATTTCAAAAAATGTAAAATAAAATGAAGATTTTTGAAGAATTCAAATACAATTTTGCAGTTTTTTCAAGATAATAAAAAGCTTTTCTGAAAATTCCTGCGAAAATTTAAAGTGACTATTCATTTTTAAAACAATTTTTAAAAGAATATTTTTAAAGATTTTAAAACATTACATTACATCCTGCAAAAAAAACAACAATTTTCTAGATACTTTTTCGACATATATGAAATATTCAAAAATCTTTTTGAATTTTTTAGAGAAACAAAGGAAAATTATATTTATATAACTTTGAAGCCAATAAACAAAGAAAACTAAAAAATAAATAGTTACTAGAAATTTTTATTTTGGTTAAAAATTTGTTTCAAATTTTAATTTGTCTGAATGATTTTTTTCTTTCTTGACTAAAAAATCTTTTTTAGTTAAAAATTCAAAATGTGAAAATATACAAAAATAATTTTAAACTTGAAAACTTTTCAAAACATTCCAAAAGATTTCGAAAATTGTAAAAAAATTTGGAACATTTGAAGAATTTCGTTTTAATTTTACAGAATTTTTTTAAAATGTTAGGAAAATTTTTGAACATTTTGAAGGAAAAAATGTGAATGATTTTTTATTTTGCAAAATTTATTCTAAGAAAATACTGAAAAAGATTTTAAAACATTTCAAATGATGTCCAAAATTGTCAAAAAGGTGAAATATTTTTAATTTTGCAGAATTTTCTCAAAATTATTGACAAATAAAATTTTTAAAAGATCAAAAAAAATATTTAGAAGTTTTTTATCAACTGGTTAAAGATTAATCTTTTTTGGTTGAGGATTCAACAATTTTGTTGAAATTTTTTTATTCATAAATGAAAAAAATTTTATTGTAAATGTTTTTTAATATTGAAAAATAATTCTGTTCTATTTTGCTATCACGCTGTAATTTGATATTGATAAGAATAAAATTAATTTAAAATTCGACTAGACTTCAACCAAATTTTAGCAAAAAGTAGATTAATTGTCTTCAGATTTCTGGGAAAATTTAAAATTATTTTTTACTTGACCAAATTGTCCTTAAGAGCATATTTAAAGAGATTTCAAACCACTTCAACAGATTTTCAAATTTGTCAAAAACGAATCCGGAAGATTTTAAGACAATTTTATGAATAACTCGAGTCAGTTTAAAAGATATTTAGGAATTTTAGAAGTTTTGAAGAAATTAAAAATATTTTTAAATTTTGAATTTTAAACAAGATGTAGATTTTTGAAGATTTTAGATCAAAATTTTGAAGATTTTGATATAATGAAATTTTTTTCTTAAGATTCGAGGAAAAATTTTAATTAATTTTTTGTTTCAAAAACTAATTTAAAGAAACTATTTAAAAAGATTTCAAATGATGTTTTAAAAGGATACAAAAATAATGTTATTTAAAACAAAATGTAGATTTTTGCAGATTTCGTACAAAAATTTAGAAGCTTTTCAAGAATTTTGAAAGGTTTCAAGAAAATAAAAAATTATTTTAAGATTTCTCGGTAAATTTTAAATGATTTTTTATTTTATAACATTTGTCGTAACAGAATATTTAAAAAGATTTCAAAACATTCTAAAATATTTTAAAAATTATCAAAAAGAAATGTTGAAGATTTGTAGGAATTTTTTTTAACTTTGCACTATTTTTTTCAAAATTTTAGGAAAAATTTGAATCATTTCAAATGATATGAAGAAGTTTTTTTTAACTATTTCAAAAATAATAAAAAATAAAATAAAAAATTTTCCTAATATTCCTGGGAATATTTTAATTGATTCTGTATTTTTAAAAGTTAATTTTATAATAATAATTAAGAAGATTTTGAAGCATTATAAAAGATTTACAAAATTGGAAAAAAAGGATCCGAAAGATTCTATTTTTTTTTTAGTTTTTTCAGCTAAAAAGATATTTCGAAAATTTTTGAATTTTGAAGATATTACAAATATTTTGAAACGTTGAAAGATTTCGGCACATTTATAAAATATTCTTAAATCTTTCCCAAACGTCAAAAAGTCTTAAATATCTTTTAAACTACTCAAATTTTGGCTAAGGTGTTCTAAAATAAATAAAAAATTATTAGAAATTTTCTAGACACTTTTTCCACATATCGGAAATCTTCAAAATTGTTTTGAATTTTCTCGAGAAACCTAGGAAACTTATACTTATGTAATCTTAAAGCAAATAAAGAAAGAAAATTAAAAAGTAAATAGTCATTTGAAATTTGTATTTTTTATGAAAAATTAGATTTTCCTTCAAATTATAATTTTCCTACAAAATTTTATATTCTGGAATCAAAAATCTTTTTTGGCTGAGGCTTCAACAATTTTGTTGAAAATTCTTCTTTTTGCATGAATTCAAATGTTTTTTTATTTAAACTTTTACATGTTTTTTAGTTTAATTTTCAACAGTTATATTATTAGAAAATTAAAATATAACCAGTTTTGTTGAGTCTTTTTTGGTAGGAAATTAATTTTCTTTGTTGCAAATTTATCTATTTGGTTAAGGATTCAACTTTTTTTAAATTTCTATTTTTTGGATTAATTCAGCTGCTTTTTACATAAAATAAAAATCTTTTTAAATTGAAATATTCACTATTGCCTTTTTTGTTGAAAATTTATATTTTTTGGTTGAAAACACAACTACCTGGTTAAAAGTTGAACTGTTTTGATTTAATTGAATTGACTTGAATTCCTAAATTTATTTTAAAATCTTCCGGATTCATTTTGGACAATTTTGGAACTCTTGTAATGTTTTATGATATTTTAAAATATTCTCTTAAAATTAATTGAAAAAAATAAAGAATCACTTTAAATATTTCCAGGAATCTAACATTTTTTTTTATTATCTGGAAACCTATCAAAATCTTTATAAAACTTAAAAATTTCATTTTGAAATCTTCAAAAATCTACATTTTGTTTCAAGTTTTTTGAATTTGTTTATTATTTAAAAAAATTTTTTAAATTAATATAAATAAAATAAAAAAATGTTGTTTTGTAGTCTTCTATATTATTTTTCGAAATTTTAGGAAATCATTTGAAATCTTTTTAAATATTTCCTTTAAATTAATTTTTCAAACAAAAAATTAATTTTCCCTCGATCTTAAGAAAAAAATTTTAATATCTTTCATTATTTTTTCCTGGATTGAGACCCTAAGGGCCCCTGTCGCTTGGGTGATCCCGTTGCGTCCCCTTGTGAGCCTAAGCGTGACTCCAAGTTCCTCTTCATACGGTGAGGACGCCAATCGCTATTGGCCGATATTTCTGACTCATTGATGCAGGTACTGCCCATGAGCCTCCTTACACCGTATGCTAGTTTCAGGCTTGAACTACTTAAGTGGGGATAAGCGTAGCTGAAGCCTAACTCTGAAGCATGGGAGGGAGTAGAGAGCAAGCGTCCAGTCTCTCTCCCTCTCATGCGCCAAGGTTACGTTTCAGTTGAGCTTATCCCCACTCTGTCCCCACTTAAGCAGTTTAAGCCTGCTATCTGCGAACCCTATCTCATGTCTGTGATATTCAAGGCTTCCATGCCCTATAAACATTTCTGTTAGGACTTTGACTTCGTTACTCCCGAGCTTAAGTATCTCCTTCGCTCGGTTAGAGTTTAATTTTAAACCCATGACTGTTTGGCCTGTCTGCAGCCAGTGGCCAATTCCCAATCATTCTGATGTTCCTCGGTCAGCCAAATGTTGATTTTTTCAGTGACTAACCTACTGGAAAGGCCTACAACTGGCTCGAGTCCAGTGAAGTTTTCTCTTGCTGCTAGATTTACTAGCCTTTCCGATATCTTATTGCCTTTGATGCCACTGTGTCCAGGGATCTAAAGTAGTCACTCGGTTTTCGCTGATAGATTGTCCAGTGCCTCAAAGCATTCCCACACTAGTAGCGACGTAGTCGTTGTTCCATTCAGGGCAATTGTTACAGCCCTGCTGTCTGAGCAGATATGGATGTCTCTTTTGTTGCCATTCTCCTGTGCCTTAAAGCCGCACTCGAGCACGGCCATAATTTTAGATTGTAGGACTCTGGCATAGGACTCCACCGGGATTGTGAAGCCCATTCCACTCTTTCTCCTTGTTCCTGGAGCCATGTGTAAACCAGTTTTTCCCATCACTAGGCAGGTGTGCCTCGGCGTTAACCCATTCCTCCTTCGTGGATAGGCGAAGAGATAGCGATTGAGCGTTTTGTCCCTGAGCATGCTCAGGGTCGGCCTACTCGCGATGTCGGTTGGGATCCGCACTGCCATGGAGATCCTTCCGCCGTTTACCATATTTGATCTCCAGGCCGCCTTCGCATCCACGCCCTTGATGGCGAGATGGAGGGGCTCCAACCCTATTAGTGCCTTCAGTGCCACCGTGGGTGTCAACTTCGAGGCACAAGTGAGGCCTCTTAGAATCAGTTCCCTGATTCTTTCCAGTCGAGACTTCACAGTGGACAGCTCGACCCTGCCCCACCAGACTACTGCCACATAGGTTTGCCTGGATCGCAGTATCGCTGTATAGATCCACATAAGTGTCTCCGGCTTCAAGCTTCATCTTTTCCCTATGACTCTCCTACAGAGCCATAGAGTCGCTGCTAGCACCGTCTTGGGCGAGTGGCCAGCCCTATAGGCATGTTTCTCCTTGTAAAGTGGCCAGCTTGAAAAGACCTTGTCGCGGATATATCTATCAACAAGTCTTTCTACTGTTTTAGTAGAAAATATGTGAGGCTGATGGGACGGAAATCCTTGGGTGAAGTAAAACCGATCCTGCCTGCTTTCGGAACGAAAACTACTTTCGTACCTCTCCATGCCCTCGGGACACATCTCAGTATCAGACTAGCCCTAGCAAGTCTCAAGGGCGGCCCTGTGATGGTTCTCTTCAGCCTTATGTAAGAAGACCAGGTATATGCAATCCGGAACAGGAGCCTTGTAAAGACTGAAAGACTTCAGGGCTTACCTGACCCTGGACGGGGTAACAATCTCGTGAGCTACCGCCATTTCGGACCCAGTCAAGCCACAGGCAACTTTGGTTGCCTCAGCCGTGTTGCCTTTTTTTCTCCAGACTTTATGAAGCTTGGTAAATGTGCCTTGATCAGGTGAGCCAAGGTCTCCTCATCCGGGTTTCGAGAGAGCACCTTTACCAGTCTAGCCGCCTCTTCTCCTTTCTAGATGTCTGTGCAAAAGTTGGTCCAGCTTTCTTGCTTCGCCTTACGTATTGCACCCCTGTATTCATCCCTCATCGTCGTTAATGAGGTCCATAGTTCATCCGTTTTGCCAGTACTGGCACGTCCAAACTGTTCCTGTTCCACCAGTATATCTTCGCAGCCTTTCGGACTCTTGTGGATCGACAATTACTTTCATAAGTAGATTTGATGTCTTCCGTGATATTCTTGGCTAGGCACCTCCGAAAGTGCACTCCTTAGTTCGGTGGAATACTGGTTCCAATCCGTTCTAATTAGATTTCTGGCCCACTTAGGATACGCAGGTACGACGGATTCCAACTCGAACTCTATCTGTGAGTGATCTGAGAAAGTGGGTTCGTCTGATACTCTCCACTTCTTGGCATTGTCTCTAAAACTACCTGTACGTAGAGTGATGTCGATGACTTCCTCTCTGACCGAGTTATGAAACGTCGGGATATTCCCCGTGTTAAGAATATCTGAATCAGTAGTCATTTAGGTCTGCGCCCGATCTTCCTCTCTCCCGACAGGGTCCTCCTGTCCCTGGTCGGCACCCCTAAATTTGACCTGTCCAAGGTGGTAAAACGGCCTGTTTTTGAAGACCACAAGAGGATTTGTCTGGGACTCAGGAATTGGCACAACTAGGAGTTGCTTGGAAGCTCCCGCTGTGTCTTCTCCCTGAGGTCGATCGTGCCTGACGATTAACCAGGACGCTGCCTTTAGTCAGGGGTTGAATCCCTCCAACCGTCTAAGGACCACAGACGGGTCTACCGAATTACCTGGGAACTACGCCCTAGCCCTCACCATCTTTTGGAGCAATTCAACCCCACCTATTTTGAGGTCTGCACCTGCCCAGGGCCTTGTCTCGACCACTGTATTATGTAGCCAAGCTTTGGCCGCTGGGTCGGCTGCAACAAATACGAAGACCTCACCCCTACAGAAGGAAGTCTCGAATTTTGGCCATTGATCTGGGAACACTCTTTCGAGCGCCCTCCAGTTAGCCTCCCTGAAGAGCTCAAACTCCTCTGCAGTGAGCAGCGAATCCGGTTAACTCGTATCCGCCACTAAAACCGTCAGGGGGTTAGTCCTCTGTGCAACTGTCAGTCCAGTCCCCGACTACTTTCATCATTTTCAAATCTTCAAAATCTTAAAAAAGGTTCAAAATTTTATTTCAAAATTTACGAAAATATACATTTTGTTTACAATTTGTCGGTACCGGTAATTTTTTGGTTACCAGTACCAACAATTATTTTATCGTTACACAAAAGAATATTCTTGTCTTCATTATTAATGAATCAGTTACAATTTAAATTTTCTCTCTTAGAAATAAATTTTTAGAATTGAAATTCATTTGGAAATTGCGATTTCCATAATTCCAGAAAATTCAAAAGAAAAAACTGAAAACTATTATTCATCATTTATTCATTATTTTATTTTTGTTAATTAAAATAAATAATTGACCAAAATTAATTAATTTGTTCTCAATTTTTAATAGCTGTCTCAGGATCGCGAATTGTACGCGATGTTTCAAAGGAAAAAGAAGATAATTCTTTAGATACAAATTCTGACTCTTTAAGATTTGTTATTTTGGTAAGTTTTGTTTTATTATTATTCAAATTTGATCAATGTAAAAAAATAGATAAAAAATATTGATCAGTGATTTCATTTAATTTTGGTTTGTGATTTTATGATTGTACTACAATTGAACTCTGGCAGTACAGAATTAGATGATCAATAACATCGGCATTTTTCAGTAGAGCGGAAAAAAAATCGAAATCATGATTTAAAAGTAAAACAAAAGTTTCTAAATGCAGTTAAACAAAATTTGATCGAAAACAGTTAGATAATTCCAAGTAAATAGTCTATTTCTTTACTGCCATCCTTCAATTATTTTCTATTATTAATATCCCACTAGAGTTAAAGTAGAAACGTTGTGTTTTAGTCAGGCTTGTCTTACCAAAATTGCAGTGACTACTGTCGGATTAAAGTCGGAATTGAATTGGATTTTTTTGTAGAATGAATATGAAATTTTGAAAAAGAAAATTTAAGGAATTACCGGTAAATTTGAATTCAGTTATAATTGCTTTTTTGCTTTCAGTGAGGGCTCCAACGAGCTCGCGGTATGGGAGCTTGAGTTCATCTTCGCTGGGATTTTCATTTTTCTTGAGTTTTGTCCCTGGGTTGACTGGAGTGGCCACAGGTTTACAGTCGCTCATGTTAAACCTCTGCAGAAGTTCCTGTATGTATCCTTGCTGACCCATTGAAACTTTGCCGTCAGATTGTTTAAACTCCACTCCCAAACAATAGCTTGCTCGGACTAAATCCTTGACTTCAAAATCAGTAGACAGTTTTCTTTTCAATTCGTTAATTGCCTTTTCATCTCGGGATGCAACGAGGATGTCATCTACATATACAGCGATCATGATTATGTCTTCTTCTGCTCCAGATTGAAAAAGGCATGGATCCGACTTTGATGGTGTGACGCCAATTCGCCTAAAAACTTTGTCCAGCTTAGAGTACCAACTTCTGCCTGCTTGTCTAAGTCCATAGATGCACTTCTTGAGGAGACACACTTTATTACCCTTTTTAAAATCCTGGAGCATCTTCCTTTCCTTGTTTCTAATTTCTCTGCTTCTCTCTTAATCGATGAAGTTTTGCAGAAACTCTTCAAATAATTTAGGAGCCTCCATGATTACTTCCTCCTTTCATTAAAATGTATACCTGGTTGTTGAATGAACCCTTGAGCTATCAGGCGAGCATTCCTCCTCTCGATTATACCATCCGGGTTTAGCTTGTTCCGGAGAATCATACGACTGCCGATGACCTTCCCTTGTTTCGGACGATCTATACAAATCTATGTCCCGCTTTTGATGATGGACTTCATATCCGCGGCAATAGCGTTAAGCCATTTCTGAGCGTCTGATCCTGTCATCGCTTTCTTTATCGATATTTCAGACATGAAGTTGTACACTTCATCTCCAATCGTTTCGTCATCTTCTGGAACTGGAGGTAGATTCCTTTCCTGCAGAGTACTGCTCGTAATCCTGTTCTAAGACCGATTCGAGGGTTCTTTTCTAAAACAGTTTTGGATCAGTTCCCTTTTGATCGTCCTGGTTTTCTTGTTGTTTCAGTGATGGGTACCTCTTCTGTTGGAACGTTTTCAACTTCACTGTCGATTCTGTTTTCATTGTCGACTAGGTTACGTTCAGCATCGATCTTCCTCTGGTTTGTGATCTGGGGGTGAAAAATTTATTTGAGTTTCAGCCGCTGTCTTCTGATTAGTACTCAAATCTTCCACGAATTCAACGTCACGACTTATAATCTCTTTCCTCTTTTTGTTCGACCAGATCCGGAACGCCTTGGATTCATCGGAGTACCCTCAGAAGATTCCTTCTTGGCCCCGTTGATCTTACTTTCCTCTTTCAGGATCCCTATCTAAATAGAAAACTTTGCTGCCAAGCACTCAGATTTGACACATCTGGTACTTCCCCTTCCCATAATTCGTAAGGCGTTTTTCCATTTAGGCTTTTAGTTGGTAATCGATTTCTTAATGCTAAAAAGTAACAATAATACGTAAAAATGTAGTTTTTTGATTTTTGGGTCATATTTGGGGCGCTGTGGGGGGGGGTGAGGGTGGGTTAAAAACAAAATTTATTAGTACGATTTTATTTCATAGGTACTCCTCTTCAATCCCTAGAAAACTTGGCACGTTTCGATCGAACCCTGAATTATGAGTTCAATTTTTCGAAAATCCAAAATTTCCCTATGTTAATTTAATGGCATTTTGAAGTGCCCGGTGGCCTTGCTCTCTAGGAAGAAAAAAAATGTTGCAATGCATTTTTGGACCACCCCTAGTCTACATATATAAAAAAGGCATTTTTCAGAAACTTCACGTTACTTGAGTCAGTGACTGGAAATGTAACAAGTTTTTATTTTCTAGAAGTAACTGTAACTGTGATTAGTTTCTTTTTTCAAGGAACTTCCCAAATACTGCATCCACATTCAAAGGATCCTGAGGTAAAATAAAAATGATTGTTATGACGACCGAAAATAATGAAAATTTTATACTACGATTTAAATTAAAAGCTTGGTATAATTTTAAATATTCAAACTCATAATTATTCTGCATATTTGGAACTTTTTGACTGTAAATTGCAATCTCTATTAACTTGAATCAGTCAAATTTATAAAGCTACAAAGCACCAATCTTTTGAATTGCGATCCGGGATCCTTTGAAGATTGATACTAACTTTTTAATAATTTGTAGAAAAAAAGGTTACAAAATTCTTGGAGATGCGAAATAATTACACGGGACCTATGAAGTTATTTCAATATATGAATACCTATATTATTTCGAACTACTTTTTTCATTAAGGATTTCACCTGTTTTATAAATTACTGCTCATTGTTCAAAGATTTTTGTTAATAATTTTAATATCTCTGCTTTTTATTAACTGATACATTTTGAAATATTAAATGCGCTCTGCTTGGAAGTTTAACATTTTTTCAAAAAGAAAAGCAATTCAATTTAGAATTTAAAAACTTTTGGAACTTTTAAATTTATTTAAACAGGAGGCAGCGTGGCTCAAGTGGTAATGTGCTTGGGTTATGTTCGGGTGTAACAGTCGAGTAAGGTATGACGAGTTCGAATCCCAACGATTCAAAATTATGTGTATGCTTCCTTAACACGAATATTTGTTTGTTAATTGTATTATAAATTATTATCATCCCTGAAAAATCTGCGTTTGCTCTCATTAGTCTCCGTAAGCGTACACTAGTATTAAAATACTTGTAAATATTCTTACATTTTTTTATAGTACCTTGAAAATAGGTAGAAAATTATGTTCAGCGTTTTGGAAGTGCATATAATAACCATGATGATAGGCTCTTTTAAAATAGAAAAATATATAATGTTACTTCCCTTTTAAAATAAAGTGGACACACAACAATAATAAAAAACTAAATTATTAAGGAACCTTTAAAATTCTATCACTATTATAAATTTTTAAAAAAATCCTATGCTTGTTTTCGGATTTCTTCAATGTCCCCGTAGGAGTAATTTACGAGTGGAATCAAAATTATTTATCGAATAATTATTTTTTCAGGCCAAATTACACCAGAAGTAATGCCAGAATTTCTATTTCCCCTGGAAAACCACACGGTGATTCAAGGACGCGACGTCGTTTTTACATGTGTCGTCAATCATCTTCAAACATTCAAGGTATTACATAAGCAAATATTAATTCGAAATTTATATAAATAACGCTTTTGCACCAATTGAATGACATATTAAAAATATTCTCAGACATCAACCAGGGTGGTCGAAAAACTTCATTTTCAAAATTTCCTGACTTTTCCATGACTAATTTTTCATTTCCCCTGACCATATTTATGATATGATATTTAATATACCAA
Source organism: Andricus grossulariae (assembly GCA_011634705.1). Taxonomy (NCBI): domain Eukaryota; kingdom Metazoa; phylum Arthropoda; class Insecta; order Hymenoptera; family Cynipidae; genus Andricus; species Andricus grossulariae. The sequence goes on along the minus strand of JAABKJ010007545.1, from coordinate 285,959,680 downwards.
AATTCTAATCTTGTAACATTTTTAATATAGAATCTTTTACAAATGGAATAAAAAAAATTGTAATTTAAATTGCTAGATTTTTATGTCTCCTTCCTTGTTTCTTCACAGCCTAATATTACTTTGAATTTAAAAGACTTCAACAAAATTCGAAAGAATTCGAATTAGTTGAACAATTTCTTTTTAGTCCAAAAGATTCCATTGATTTCAGTAAAATTGGAGTGACTTTAGAGAACTTTAAGAGAAATCTGAAAAATTCGATGGAACTCATAAAAATGTAAATAAATTGCAAACAATTCAAAAATATGAAAAAATATTCAGAAAAATTCAAGGGAATTCAAGAGAATTGGATTAAATTCCTAAGAATTCAAGGTGAGTTTAAAAGATTTTAGGATAAATTGAACAAAACCTAAAAATAATTCAAATAATCCATTGAATTAAGTAAACATAAGCGAATTTAGAAAAATTCAAGTGACTTGAAAAAATCAAGAGAATTCCGAAGAATTCAAAAGAATTTAGTCTAAATTAATAAAGACTCAGGGAAAATTCCATATGAATTCAAATGAATTGCAAAAAATACTTGAAAATATCTTCAAATTTTTAAAACTCTACGAAATCCTTCACTTTTTGTGAATAAATTCAGCAGTCTCACCGTTCTTTAAGTTCTTAATTATAGCTGTAACGTCAGTGACACAGACTTTCTCAATTGGGTTTTCTAATGCATTATGTTCTATGCCACAGTTCTGTTGCCCTATAGCTTCACCTCCTAATAATTCTTTAAGAAAGTCTTTCAAAGCGTCTGCTATCCTGTCTGTATCGTATAGCATTTCACCTTTGCTGTTTCTCCTGCTGACAAACTCTATACTTTTACTTCCCTCCATCTCTTTAAATAATAATTTCATGCTTCCTTCAAAGACGTTTTGTATTTTCTTTTCTTCTTCTGTTCTGATTTTATCTTTACTTTCCTCGACAAGTGGTTTAAATACCTCTTTTTGTGTCTGTAATAATTTTCAAGTCTATTTCTCTCCTCATCGCTAAGACTTATAATGCTCAACGTTCTCTTGTACGCTTCTTTTTTTTCTTGTCGGGCTGCCTCAATTTCATCATTCCACCATGCATCACCAGACTTTCTTCCTACAACCGCCATACCACACACTTCGATCGCAGTTTTAAATACCCTAAAATATTTCAGATCCTTTCAACCCATTAAATTACTAAAACCAATTGAACGTATTATAGAATGTTTTAAAATAACCCATCATATTTCAAATCCTTTGAAATCCGCTCAAATTATTGAAAATCAACGGAAATTTCTTTGGAATTTTTCGAAATACCCTAAAATATTTCAAATCGTTGAAAATATTTTTAAATCCCTCGAAACTTTTAAAATCTCTTGAAAATTCCTTGGAATTATTAAAAATACCCTTAATTTTCCAAAATCCCTCGAAATCCCATTAAATTACTGAAATCAATTAAAAATTTTCTTAGCATCTTTTAAAATACCTTCAAATATTTCAAACCCTTTGAAATTTTGTTAAATCCCTTGAAAATTTTTCAAGCACTTGATAATTTCTTGAAACTGTTAAAAAGACTCTTCATTTTATAAAGTCTTTTGAAATCCATTCAAATTATTCAAATCTATTGAAAATTCGTTTGGGTCTTATAGAATATCCTAAAATCTTTTAAAAAAATTTAATCTTTGGAAATACCTTGAAATATGTGCAAATCTATGAAATCTTATGAAATCCCTCAAGTGAATACATTTTTTTAAATCTATTAAAATATAAAATCCCGTGAAATTACATCAAGTTTGATGATATTTCTTGAAATCCTGAAGATATTATTTAAATAACTTGAGAGTTTTTAAAATCCCTTAAAATTATTGAAATCCTGGAAAATATGATGAAATCGTTTGGAATCTATGAAAATATCCTAAAACCTTTTAGGTCGTATAAAATCGTTCCATATCTTCCGAAATTCTTTAAAACGCCATGAAATTTGTTGAAATCTTTTTAAAACCCTTTGAATTTTTTGAAATCCCTTGAAACATTTTGAAGCTCTTAGAAATTCATTGGAAGTTTCAAAAATGCCGTACAATCTTTAATATCCTTTGGACTACCTTCGAATTATTCAAATCTATTCAAAATTCCTTGAAATAATTTTAAATACCCTAAAATATTTCAAAATAATCCAGGAAAATTCAGAAATAGGTATGGACCTGAATTCAATAGTGGTTAACTCATGGGTTGAATTATTGAAGGAAAAAGACGTAATGATATTTTTATTTTAAAAAGTGACTTTAGTGACTTTGTCGTAAAAAAGTGATTAAAAAGCGATTTAAGAAAAAAGTGGCTATAAGTTACTGTGACAACCCTAATTATTCTTGACAGTTACTGGAAGTGTTTCTTGTAGAAATTCCCATGATTAACTTTCAACCAAAAAGAAACAAATTTACAACTAAAGAAATTAATTTTCTAAAATGATAAATGTTCAGCAAACAAAAATTTTGTTTACCTATTTAGTTTAAACTTCCACCAAGTAATTAAATTTCCAACAACAACAAAACAACGAATTCTCAAAGAATAATGAAATGTATTGTAGATATTCCAACCAAAAAATATTTTTATTTTAAATAATAAAATAGTTAAATTCGACCAAAAAAGCCAAATATTTGTCAGAAATAGAAGAATTTGAATGTCCAATGAAAAAGAATGATTTTTTAACATAATTTTTGAATTTGTAAGAAAATAATAAAAGTTCTGACTAAAGATATAATCGTCAGGAGGAAGCAACTGAAAAAAAGAAATAGAAATACAAGGCAAATAAATTTCGCAGAAATCTTTATTGTGAACTTTCACTGAAACTTCAAAACTTCCCGCAAACTTCATTTTCAAAATTCCCTTACTTTTCCCTCACCAATTTTTCATTTTCCCTAACCATTATTATTACAAGACCAGAATTTGAATCTTTTAAAATTTTTAACATAGAATCATTTATGATCAGAATAAAACAATTTAAAATAAAATTTTTGAAACATATTATAGTGGACAGTTATTTCAAGCGCCTCTTATAGAAACTCCCTGACTTTCGCAAGAGTTTTTTCAAAATTCTGACTTTCCGTGACCAATAAAATTCCTTTCATTTTCCCCGATTTCCAGGTATTCTCTGACCTGCGACCACCCTGTGAACATTTACAACGAAACATTTTCCGACTGAATAAAGACGATGCTATTCTCATTATTGTTGGTTTTGCTTCTACCGTATAATAAGATTTCGGAAAAATAATAAGACTTTTTTATATGAGAGGATTTTCTTTTCCAACAATCGCCTTTATTTAACTTCCAGGTAGCTTGGATAAAATCCGATTCACGAGCGATTCTTGCCATACACACACACATGGTGGCTCAAAATCCTCGACTTTCAGTGACACACAATGGCCACAACACGTGGAAACTTCATGTGTCGAACGTCAACAAAAACGACTCTGGCACATATATGTGTCAAGTTAACACCGAACCAATGCTCAGTCAGGTACGAAGATAAATTCTATATTTCAGAAAATAAAAATATCAAATGACGTATCACAAATATAGAAACAATGAAAAAAAGTCCAAATAAATATTACATAAGTCGCCTTCAAATAACATTGCACAATGAAATCAAATTTTTATTTTTAACGAGACGACTAAAAAATCAAGAAAAATAAAGTTCCCGACACTGTAACATTCCCGAATAATAAAACTCCCGAACAGTTTATAATAATCTGCAGGAATCTACATTTTGTTTTAAATTATTTGAAATTATTTCCCGAGTCAAAATTTTAGTCCTACTTTAGACCTCTAAATGTAGGTCTTAATAGGATTTAGGAGGACCTATAGTGGGCCTAATTTATATTGGATTTAGGCCCTCTTTTAGTCCTTCAAGGTAGCACGTAAATCCATTTTTCCCACTTGTAAGACTAAAAGAAGGCTTAATTTAAACCCTCTTTTAGACCTCCAATGACTTCATGGAAAAATAAAAAATAAAAGCGTACTACGAAGCAGATGCCAGATTTGTGGTCTTTCCTTACATTACAAGGCTATCTATAACAGTTACCGCACGAGAAACGCATTCTTTAATTATTTCTCGCACGCAAATCTAATTCTTAGCGCTTGTGAGAAACGACCAGTGCCGGGCCGAAAATTGTTGGTGCCCTGAATCATTTTTAATTTTCTTATTTCAAACTTGGATATTCGTGTGACATTTGTCAGTGAAACGTTGTGTAATAACTCGGAGAAAGTAGGTTATGGTGGTCAGCTTTGAATTAAGCGTGCTATAAATTATGATCGAAATAAGATCTTGATGTATGTATTTTTTAAGGTGAAGCTCACATTATCAGCGGAGATTCTTATTACTCAAATGCTGTTTATTTCAACAATATAAAGATTGTAGAATAAAAAGTGTACAACATGATAATTCTGGAGTGTTTAATGCACTGAAGAAAAATTACTCCAGACATTTTCGACAGTAATTAAATGTTTTCTTATCAATAAAAGTAAAGTATGTTGCAAACCCCAGTCATTCCTGCCTGCTTCCTGAAATACATACGGTTTCGTTGTGTCTCAGATGTGATGTAGAAAGGTTTAATTATTTTAATATATTTATAACGTTTATATAACCAATTAATGATATCAGAAGCTTTACAAAATACTTCACCTATCAAACAATAATGTTTTCATTTTTGTCTTTCAATATATGCTACAACTACTTAATTTTTGTCAGAGACTTTTCCATCTGTTTCCACTAAAACTGTTTTTTCATCATTACTCTTTATGGCACATATTTTGAAACAGAAATTACATGTAAGCACTATTAATCTAACCAACAAGAGCTAGTTTATGTAAAAAAATTAAGATAGAAATCCACAATACCAGGCCTTATTTATAATATTCACAAAACGTCCAAATTTGTTCCAAGACAGCCTAGAGTCGACAATTCTTAATCGATTTTGACTTTTTTTAAATACTCTTAACTATATTCCAAAGTAAATTATGAGATGGTATTTTTTAACTATTTGAGCGTTCATTCACAGAAATACATTCTACTTTCATTAAAATGACTTTAAATTGATTTAATAGTGATGTTCCATCAGAAAATGTTGTCCTTCCAACATATTTATTAATGTTATACACAAAGTTATATAAACAAATGCACTATTCGGCTACTTCTTTACAGAAATATATTCTGTTTTCACTAAAAGGATCTTAAATTAACTTGAAGGTGTTGCTTTGGGGAAAAAGTCGATCTTTGCAACACATCTGTTATTGTTTTAAACAAGCCGTATTAACTTATGCACTGTTCGAATCTGAATATCTGTTTATACAATTTTTTTAAAACATTTGATATATTAATTATGTGTATTAAATGTATTTTGATTGATCTAGGCTGGTTTAAATCAAATTTTGATGTTTCGCTTCACTATACGCCAACATACCCGACTCTTCCCACCTCATTTATTTATTTTTAATTTAAAAAATATTTAACTTTATATACATATTACTTTAAGATATATATTATAAAGAAATCTATTTTCTCAATTATAAAATAAGATATTGCAGAAAAACAGGCAATAGATTTTTTTTTATTTCTAAAAATTCTTGAAATAATAAACGGTTTCGGATTTTAAAAGTCTTATTTTGCAGCTATAAATTGTTTATAGGATTCAAACATATATATTATAATATGAAAACTGAAAACACTAAACAATATAAATCAAAAAAGGAACTAAATTTTGCACAAGTGATTAATGCTTCGTCATTTTTCTTAAATTTGAAGGAGAACTAAATGGTGAAATTTTGAATGCTCGATTTAGTGCAAGACACATTAATAATTATGGATAATACATTTATTAATTTTGCATAATACATTTTTTCGATCTAAAGAAAGAAATTATTTGTATCTCAACAATTTTGATTTTCATCTGACTTAAAATATTACAATTTGTAATTTCGACCAATGAGAAGAAGAGGAAATAATATTTTCCAGAAATTATATTATCAACGTCAACAAAATTAACATTACTCTCCTTATTATCCATAATTGTTTGTACTATGTATTAAGAAATTAAATATTTTAAATTAAATCACATGTAAATAAAGAATAATTACATAGGTCCTAAGAGAACGAAAAGAGGGTCTCGAGGGTTACACAGGACTTAAAGAGGTCTTATTTATTCAAATTCCTAAAATTGACAGAGAATTTAGAGGTCTTATAGAGGACTTGAAAATATGAATATGAGAATTTTAAGAGGTTCTAAATATGGCTAAAGTAGGTCCAAAGGGGTTCAAAAGAGGACATGGCGGGTACAGGCATGGCCAAAATAGGTCTATTTGGAATTATGCAGGGCTTAAATTGGGCTTAAATTTCGACTCGGGTTGAAGTTTTTAATTAATTTTGAATCTTTGGAAAGCTTCAAAATATCTTTTCAACTTACTCGAATTTGTTTTAAATTAATATAAGTGATCAATTGTAATATATACATAAAGGTTCCACAATTTCACTTACAAATTAAAAATATTAAAAATAGAACAATTAAAATTGTAACGTTCAAAGTTTAAATATAGCTCTTTGAAATTTTAACGATTCAAGGCTTTCTATTTCAAACATTTCAGTTTTAAATTATTTAGTTTTGCATGTTTGATTTATAATTGCTCGTTTTTAATGAATAGTCAGATATTGCTAATAATTAAATAGATGTTCTTGTCCTTAATTAAAAAATTTCAAATTGAATGGATTAAAAATGGAATATTTTAGACTGAAACAATATTTGAATACTTTTTTTATCTGAAATTTTGAATTTCAAATTTCATTACAAAACTTCCTCTATGAGGAAGCGAAATTGCTCAGAACTTATCAATCTGCTTTGAAATCTAATGATTTTCGCATAAGAATGTCAATTTAGGACGGAAAACACTAATACAATCCGAAATTGTTCAAGCTTGTAAATTATATTATTAAAAAAAATCATTGAATTCTAATCTAATGATTTTTTTTAATACCAGTTCCAGGTTTTCTCGAAATATAATAAATTCTGTTTTAAAAAAAGATCGATTTTCTTGGGAAAAATGTTAATATAACCAGAAAGTGTTCAAAAATTACAAATCTTGCTTGAACTTTAATCATTTTTTTAAGACCAGTTTTTGTTGTAGAACGCTAACGGAACCTAAAATTGTTTAATGATTATGAACCTTTAAAATCGAAATGTTTCGAAATGTCAATTTCTAGGGAAAAAAACTAAAACAATCTAGATTTTTTAGAAATTGTAGGTCTTTCTTGCATTATTTATATTTTTATATTGAAATTATTTTTCTAAAATGCTCATTTCCGGCGAAAATCACTAATACAAATTATGTATAATATTTTTAATAATTTATTAGACAATTTGAAAGTCTTAATTTAAACGCGCCAGAGTATTAAAAAGCACAAATGTTTCTCAATTCGCATAAGGTTTTCTATGATTTTTCTTATAAAACGGGATTATTTGTAGATTTAACTTTCAAAATTTCAATATGTAAAACAACTTCAAGAGAGAAAATACAATCAGGTATTTAATAACAATGATTGCGAAAAATTGTGGGACTATTTTTAGAGAGAAAAGTGAAAGAATTTTTTTTTATAAATTAAATATTATAAGAACAAAAGTATCCCAATTAAGTGTAAGATTTTTCTCTCTCTCGTGACCCTGTTGAATCAATCATGATATATTTTCTTTTTTATATTCTTTGTGCAAATCATCGACAATTTACTATTTTCTTTGGATCGTAGTTTTTCTAAGCTACTCATAATTTCCTTAATAATGGCCGCGAGTTTCTGATAGTAATTTAAAAAATGATGTGAGCTAAAACAGATGAATTTTTAGAAAAATAGAGGTGAAAAAGGGGAATAAGGACTGACTGTGATCCCTGTACATAAGATAATCCATTCAATTTAAAAAAAAAATAATTCACCCGCTTTCATTTAATCAATGGGATAAAAATACTTTTCAATTTGATTGTCTCAAATCAAAATCTATTCGAGGGTGATGTGAAAAGCCTTGAAGGTTTTAGAAAAAATCGATGACTAACAGCCAATCGGTTCGGCCCCTCAGAAATTCCTTAGTAGAACAAAGTGAACTCACGCGTAAGATCTAGGGGCAAAAAGAGAAGAAAAGGTTATCGCCAACGAGTTTCAGATGCGAAAAGTCACGTGCTATAATAGCACTGTAAGTCGACCCTCTGAAGCAAAGGTTTTTAAGATTCCCTTACGTCGAAATCTTTTCCTGTGAGTATGAGACTGACATTTCAGAAATTGATTTGAAATTTGTTTTTATGAAAAGAACTATTGTGGGGAAACCTCCCTACCGTGGATAATGCAACCTACAGTGGATAATCATTAATTAAGAGCAAAAATAAAATAAAAATGATTCATTTTAATTTAAATTTATGAACACGTATTGTATCTTAACTATTAAATAAATTAGGTTAAATATTTTACATATATTAGTATTTTTAATTAATGATTGTACAGTCTAGGGTGGTCCAAAAATGCACTGGAAATTTTCTTTTTTTGAATTTGAATCGGGAAAGGTGAAAATTTTGGATTTCAATATTTTATGGACTGGGAGAAGGATATCTTTCAATTTTGAACATTTTCATTGAGTTGGCAGGCAGGAAATTTCGTTTTTCAATTTTTTCTGAATTGGAGGAGGAAAATTTTGTTCTTTACTACATTTTTATTAAGTTTGATGGAAAAAGTTTTTTTAATTTTTTCTGAATTGGAAGTGAGTAATTTTTTATTTTTAACATTTTTATTTAGTTGGAATGGAGGAAATTTTGGTTTTCATTTTTTGCTGAATTGGAAGAGGAAAATTTTTTTATTTTTAAGATTTTAATAGAGTTGGAACCGACGAAATTGTTTTTTCAGAATTGGAAGACGCCCTTCTTCTTTTTAGCATTTTTATTAAGTTGAAGGGGGGATCTTTTTATTTCAAATCTTCTTTTCTGAATTGGAAGAGGGTAATTTTTTATTTTTAACATTTTCATTGAGTTGGAAGGAAGGAATTTTCAATTTTTTCTGAATTGGCCGAGGAACGTTTCTTCGTTTTAAAGAGTTTCAGTGACTTGGAAGGGAGGAAATTTTGGTTCTTCAACTTTTCCTAAATTGGAAGAGGGACATTTTTTCAATTTTAAGATTTCTACCGAGTTGGATAAGAGAAAAATTTGGTTTTAAAGTTTTTCTAAATTGGAAGAGGCACTTCTTTTATTTTAACATTTTTAATGTGTTGGAAGAGAGAAAATTTTGCTTAATTATTGTTTGTTTTTGTTTGTTTTTTTCATCGGAAGAGGCCAATTTGTTCTTTTTATCATTTTTATTGAATAGAGGGGGAATAAATTTGGTATTTTTAACATTCAGATTAAGGTGGTAACTTTTCATTTTCAATGTTGTACTAAATTGGAAGAGGGAAATGTTTAATTGTTAAAGTTCATTTTATTTTAAATTTTATTGTTAAGTTGTAATTTAGAGAATTGAAAATGATTGCCTGGATTTATATTTTTTAACCAAAAATCTTTGAACTGTTTAATTTATAAAAGTTTAATATTAAAAGTTTTGCAGTGTAATGGCATATAATTTAAAAGCGTTTAATTTAAGATTCTTAAATTGAAAAGTTTTAAAAGCTTTCATTTTATACGTGTAAATTATTGAGCCCTTGAAGTTTCAATTTTGGAATTAAAATTTTTTTAAGCTTCAATTTTAAAAGTGTGGAAATTCGGAAGTGTTACACTTTGAATGATTTAATTTGCACTTCAGTTTGATTACTTCAAATGTAAAAAATTCCATTACCGGTAATTTTCTTGTTTGATTAGAACGGCCACTCTGTGCTAAAAGCATAATCAGGAACCTGTTTTGTTGGATTTAAAATACATCAAAATTATAACTTTCGTGTTCAGCCAAAATTGCAAAAACTGTTTTTTTTTTAATTCATGAAGCTTTTGCATGTAAGAGATTATCATTTTAAAATCACTGTATGAAAGTGTAGGAGAAACCTCCCTACAGTTGACAATGCAACCTACAGTGTATAATAGGGTGGTCCAAAAATTTTTTTTTTGAATTTTTATGGGGACACCCCCCAGATTTGTTCGAATCCACCCAAAAATAAATCTATTTTTTTTTGTTTGAAAAAAAAAATGATATTTAGGGGTGCCGCAAGCCCCATGAAGTTTAACATGTATTTCCCATAAGAAAAAAAGACGTTTTTAGCGACCCAAGGATGACAGCTTTCTGCATCCATCTCGCAAGTGTCGTGGCATATTTTTGGCACGCGGGTATGGCTTTGAGCTTACGAATCAGTGATAGTTTCGCACCTCCGAGAGCACCTATCACAAGGACAATTGCTTGTACCGAATATTTTGGGTACGGTCGTTGCAGCTCCCTTTTAAGGTCTTGATACCTTTTCTCCTTTTCCTTCTCCTTGCCAGTGAAATTGTATTCGGAAGGAGCCGAGAATTCGATCACAAATATATTTCGTTTCTCGAAATCTTGGAGAACAATGTCAGGCCTCGACTGTGCAACGCAGACTGCTGTCCGAAAATTTTAGTTCCAGAAAATTTGGCACTTCTCGTTTTGGACAGTTGACTCTATTGATTCAAACTGTAACGGATATATCCGTTACAGTTTGGAGTTTGAATCGCTTTAATAACTTCATTAGAACTGAAGATAGTATAGTTGTACATTTTTGTTATTTGAAACAACAATATTTATTATTTCTCAAATTCGTCAACTGCAATTTGTTCAAAAATGTTTTCCTCATATTGATGAATTTTTTCAATTTTTCCCCATTGCCTCTTCTATAAGGAATAATGCTCTAAACTGGACTCTTCTTAAATGTGCCTGAAATTCCTTACTTTTTTTTTTACATTTTTCAGTCTGCAAAGCACAAAAATTTGTTTAAATTAACGTCCTGAAGCTCAGTTACGTGGAACACTTTCATCTTTCAAATAACTATTTACTCATTTCTAGTATTTTTGTTGGCTGAGTTGTTAAGCTTCAAAGGCAGGCTTATAATTTTTGCGCCGATAGTAGTTTACATCACGAATAAAACACATTGAAAAAGGTTAGAGGTGCGACCTTCACGATTTTTGTGACTTACCATAGGGGTGCCTTCTCGCCCCCCACGAAACGTTGAAAAGGGGTTGTGCTTTGACCATATTATTTCTGTAACCATTCACAGAAGAGCCTAACACTTGCTGAACTCAAGCCTGTTGTACTTACAAAAAATTTAGATTTGCATTGGATTTACAACTTTTGTCTAAAAACTTTCCTAAAAATGTCTTTATTTACCAAGATAAATTTGAAAAACCATGATTTTTATGGGGTTTTCATCGTTTTCACAATAAAAATCAAATTTGAGGCTATTTTAAATATCATATTTTAGGCGTGATGAGTCCTTTGTTAAAACATAGGACTTATCACGTTTTTCCTCTGAGCGGCTCATTTGTAATCAGCGCGTCAAAATACATTTATATACGGAGTCTCAATTTAATTAGAAGTATGCGCTTTTCGGAAGTACACCCCAATATTTTAACTTTAGTCGTCAATCATTTTTTAATTAACTTGAACTTATAATGTGAATATTTTACACACAGGGATTATTTACTTACGTGAAACCAGCCAAAATATCCATCAAAGTGGATTTGCCAGCTCCCGATGAACCAATAATTGCCGTCAACTCCCCTGGTCTAAAATCTCCACAAACACCTGACAACAAATTTCTTCTCCCTGAAAAATAAAATTTTAACATTGAAATTCGTAAGAATGTATACTAGCTCTTGACTCGGCAATAAAATACCAAATTTAATATTAAACTTATTACTATTCATAACCTATTACAATATTTTTGCAAAAAAAAAGAACTTTATAATTATAATTTGAACGGAGTGTCTGCATGTACCGAAAAAATCCGGCTATCCGTATAGAAATTTCGGTACACACTGCATCTACCCCTTCCCCATGGAATTCCTAAGTACGAAAAAATCCAGCTATCGTACCGAAGTTTCTGCACGAGTAGCCAGGGCTTGGTTCGGAATTATTCTATGGTTGTTACGGAAGTCGGATTTAAAAATTCCAGGACTTTTCCAGGTTTTCCCAGTCAACTTTTGAAAAATTTCCATGACAACTTTTTAAAGAAATCTATTCAACATTTGAACTCAAATCAATTTTAAAGCATTGTACTGTTTGCATGTTTGCAATATAATTTCCAACCAAATTGTTGTACACTACTGGCTGAAAATATCTACGCGCCTGTTTTTTCGACTATTCCTAAAGTGCCTTATTTTTGTAATGTTAACATGAAATTTTTTTCCTCATGATAGCGTGTAATATAATAAAATTCTGCATATAATAAGCACAAGTTAAAGGCAAAATGTTAATTTTATAAAAAGATATTGCAAAAAACGTCAAAAAATTGGAAAATTTGTAATAACTTTGGAACTAATTAACATTTTTCAAAGTTCTTCAGCTCATTTTAAGGGTAAGGCTCCACAATATTTTACTAAATTGTTAAGATATTTTGAGAACTTTGTCCCTAGATTCTGCCCTAGTGGCAAGCTTGATGCAAAAAAGTCACCAAATTTCAAAAACATATAAATACTTACAAACCTTTTTTAAAAATAACTATTTTTCATATTTTAAATCAATTTCAGTAATTTTTACATAACTATTATTTTTTTCAATTTTTTTGAAGCATGTGGCGAATACAATCATAATTTCGATTTTGCGACTTTAATGCGCGAAATTCAATACTGATAAAATCTAGGGAAAAAATTCTAAAAATATCTTAATAATTAATGCGGGGGGTTATATTGATCCTTTAATCATACCATGTAAAATCATTTTTTAGAATAAAACACTGATGAGGACCCCCATCTGAGTTGAAACGTCTGTTTGACTCGTAAAAAAATCAAGCATTTCTTATTTCTGGATCCTAAAACCAATCACAACATCAACTACGAAGAATCTAATATCTTAATAATTTAGTAATATACTACAGGGATATACCTTTAAAATTAGCTCAAGAAGTATCAAAAATGTTGATATTTCCAAAGTTATTCCAATTTTTCGAAAGCATTGAAATTTGACATGTTTTTACAACATATTTTTATTAAATGGACATTTTTCCTTCAACTTGGGCTTATTAGATGCAGAATTTTATTAAACCTTGTGCTGTTATTAGGCTATAGAAATAACTAAAAAAATAGGCGTGTAGATAAATTTCGCCTGATAAAATGGATCCAATGGGCCTTAATTGTTAAGATATCTCAGTCTGAACTTGGCGCCGGACACCCGGACTTATCGCTTACACAAGACATGTGCTCGATCTCTTCAAGTTTTTGAAGAAAAATGGGGTCAAAAAGTGAAAAATAAAAACGAACAATCGTTTTTTCCCTTCTTTGAAAAGTTGTTAAATACCAGTGAAAAGGCGAAATATTTAAGGAGACAGCTCAAATGACGGTTTGAAGCCTAATGTATAACCCAGACTAAAAGAAAATAACGAGCTACGGCGCTTCAGTAAAGAAGAAAAGGAATAATATGTGTAAATTATGCACTTAATTACTATTGACTTTATAAAAATAAATTTATTAGGAAACTAATTTTGGTTAAAAATTCTTGTTTTGATTTGTTATACAATACCATTTCATAGAACTCTTTGTTATATTGTAAAATATTTACAAATAATTTGCAATAAAAAGTAAAAATTCAAGTTTATACATTTTTCTACAAAATTATATAAGTTCTAACCATTTTTTGTAGATTTTTTCTCATAAAAATACATTTCTTTAACAATTCTGATCAAAAAATTTACTTTATTAATTTCTTAAATGTAATCAAAGAACAAAATTGAAAAAAAATCTACTTTTACATTAATTACTTAAAAGGATATAACTTTTTATAAGTACCGCAGCAGTGGCAATACCGTATTTGAAAGATAGATTTGTATCTGATTAGAAAATGTATTTTTTTTATTATATTAAAAAAAGTATTTTCCATTTGAAATAATTATCAAATCACAAACCTGGTTTTAAATAAATTAATGCAAATTAATGCATGAGAATGACAAGATAAGGATCAACTTTTCGAATTTCAGTTTTTATCAAGAATTTCCAGGGATTTCAGGGGATTTTAAAATATCCTAGGATATTTTCCAGGTTTTCAGAAAATAATCGCTCTCACGTAATTTCATAGGATTTTTTAATGTTTTGGTGAATTTCAGAGGATTTGAAAAAATTTTGGGGCCTTCAAAAGATTACAGTCAATTTTTATATAATTGTTTTCAGTAGTTGGGAGGGATTGAAATGAATTTTCAACATTTAAAAAATGAAATAAATTTTTATTTTTTTTTTTATTTTATTTTCTTTTAGTTTTTTTTTTTCAGTTTTCGGGTACTATGCATTCGGTTAGTTGCAAATTCGGCTTAGAATATACCCTGATTTAAAACTTCATATTTGATATTATGTATTGTAAAGGAAAAGATAATAAAGTAGCCGATTTTTTTAGCAGGATTGTAGATTGTATAGAATAGAGGATATCAACGACGACAAATTTATAGTAACAAATATAAACCAAGATCTTAAAGATTCGATGGTGATATATAAAAATATCAGAGTGACGGTAAATGCAATAACTTTGAAAGACCCTGTGATGAAAGTACTCAGAAATACACTCGAACTCCAAAGATACGAGCACTCCACAGATACGAGCGTCCCGACTCCAAAGGAGCGAGTGGAATTTTTTCCCACCCTAGCCGAGAGTGAGGCGCGCGCGAATGCGCGCTGCTTTGAATTCGAAGTTTGTTCATGGCGAATAGCATACGCGCGCATGCGTGCAGTAGGCCTGTGTGCGTTCTCATGCATTAAACCCGAAATCTAAACATCGCAGGAGTGGGAGCCCCTTTGACGCTCGTGTCTTTGGAGTTCCCGATTCCCCAGATTCTCGTATCTTTGGAGTTCGAGTGTATCCCGAAAATACAAAAAGGAGATAGTAAAATAACAGCGCTTTTCAATAAACTATCCAAAAACGAAATAGTAGAAAACATCACAATAAAAATAAAATTATCTTTGATAAACAAAAGGATCAGAAAAATTGGCGTACAATTATACCGGAAAAACTAAAAAGTAAAATAATCAATAATTTTCACAAACAGATAGGCTACAGTGGTACTCAGAAAACAAAAAAAAAAGATAGGAGAAAATTTGTATTGGAAAGGGTTAAAAAGATATGTGAAAAGTAGACTGAAGACGTTTTATTTATGCCAGCGAACAAAACATTCAAAATTAGCATTGGAAGGCGAGTTCCTACCTATTTTGCCTAATGAACCTAATGAATTACTTTCAAGTGAAAAAAGTTTTCAAGAAAAAAAAATTTATATTTATGGACCTTTACCAACTAGTAGGTCAGGGACAAAGTACATATTTGTACTTGAAAATACTTTCTCAAAATTGGTGACGTTATATCTAATCAAACAAGCAGATAACAGAACCCGCTTAGAGAAGATATAACTGATTATTATTTCAAAAAAAATTGGAAAACCAAAAAGAATTATCTCAGATCATGGAACCCAGTTCACTTCGCCGACATGGAAGGAGACACTAAGAGAATGGAGAGTGGAAGTAGGTTTTTCAAGTATAAGACATTCACAGTCAAACCCTGTGGAAAGAATTAAGAAGATTTTTCAGAGCATACTATATTACTCGCTATACAAATTGGGCATATTATGTTGAACGAATACAGAATTAGTTGAACATTACTGAAAATGAAAGTACTGGTTATTCCCCACATCAATTCCATATAGTGTCCCTGAGAATAAAATACGCAAAATAACAGAATTTCCACCTGAATCAAAAGTGCCGAGAAAGATAATTTTGGAAAATGCAAAATCGAGAATGAATAAAAAAGCAAAGTTAAGAGGAAAACAACAAAGTAACATTTTCAAAGTTATCTTAAGGTCAGGTGATTTAGTATAACTAAAAGTCCCTCATATATCGAACGCTGAAAGAAAGGAAGCATATCAATTTTGGCATCTCTTTTCCGGTCCTTATAAGATAATATCAGAGGTTCACACAAATCCTTTTGAGTTGACAGAAATTAATGATGAGTCGAAAGTTATTGGGATATATAATAGAAAAAGCCTAAGAAAATATGAGCAAGGATAAGAAGAATCAGTATCCTGTTTTTTGAAGAAACTAATTATATCTAGAGGACAATATATAGGAAATTATATGTAAATGTAAAAACTTCCAGAGCTTATAAAGAAGCTAGGAATAGGACGAATAGAGAATGAAAGACTTATGAATGAAAATTAGATTATGATATTTTTAACATGGAAAACGACGAAAACAGTAAAACTACTTTCGAAATCTTGTAAATAGGGAGAGAAGTGAATAATAGTATGAAAGATAAAGATTTTTATCGAAAAATTTAACATTACTCGATCAAATTAAAAAATGTATTGTAAACAGGTAACGAATATCAAGCTGGGTCAGGTGTTTAATAATTATGTATAGAGAGTCAGCTCGAGTAATTAAAATGTTTAGTTAGGATTTTTTGGAGTAACAAATGAATGAGAGAGCGAAATTGGATTTAGATTTTTTTTTAAACAATTTTAAATTCACATTTGGAAAGGGATAAACGCTGAAGTGAGGATAAAGTATATATAAACGGCTCTGAAGAGAAAGATCCTTTGTCATTTACAATAGGCATCAAATGTTCCTTTATTTGAAATGAAAAGTTATATGATATTTGGAGACTGTGTGTCTGAATTAAAAGTGTGAAAATTGATAATTGTGAAAGAAGTCGTCCGATATTGTTCCGAGATTCTTTCGAGTATCACATTATATTTCTTAAATCCCTGAGATCTTTTTTTTATAGCAAATATTTAATTTTTATTGTTTACAATTTTATTTGGTTTTTTAATTTAAAAAAAAATAAGATGGCTTTTATCGATCTCCACCCGGTAGGCAAAACCAATCACATCAAGTGTCGTTCGATGTAAATGTAATGTTATATGATGGTCGAGAAAATCGAGAAAAAATTATGACCGCTTCTCAATTGATTAATTCAATGACAGAAACTTTCACCAGTTTACAAAATAACATGACGCGACAAAATTCTTAGATGATTTAGACCGATTGGCAACTAAAAAATATCCCAACAGAGTGTGTACCTATGATAATCAAAACATCTTTGAAAGAGAGCAAAATCATGATTTTATGCAAATGATTGGACCTTTGGAAACTGAGGATTATAAATGTAAATTTTTAGAAGAATTTCATTCTTTGGCATCGAAAGCGGAGAGCGAAAATGCGTGGAGAAATAGAATTTATAAGAGGCAATATGACATTTGAAATGAAAAGTCTTCATACGTTATATGATATTTCGAGACTGTGAGTGAATTGAAAGTCGTCAGCGTAAAGTTATACTATAAGCCATGCCCCTCAACTGTCAAATTGACAATATGAGGTTCATTATACTCTATTAAAATGTCGTTAAATATAAAAATGAGTTTATCGGTCAAAAATAATGCGTGATCAAAAACATATTAACACAAATTTTTAATATTATTATAAATGTGTTTTAGCTGATGTAGAAAATTGGAGATTCGAAAAATTCATTTTTTTCTCAGAATTATAGTACGATATGTCGCCAAAATATTTTTAATTGAATAATTTATAATGAAAATTTCAGGTGAAAAGTTCAACAGAATGATAGTTTACATTATTCTATTGTATTCCATATCTTGAATAGGGTTGTTTCTAAATGTTAGTTAAAATAATTTTTTAATACATAAATTTAATCTAAACTCAATGTGCGTTCTAAATTTTTTTTTCTGTTGACTCGTTCAACAGAAAAAAATTATTAAAAATTGAGGGCGGGAAAATATTTATTCAAGTTGGTGTCACGTGGAAGTCACGTGACTCAGAGATTCTCATAATTATCAATGTGATGATGTGGCTTTGATCGAACGAAACTTATGATAAAGAGGTTAGGTCACCTAACCGTTTCATATTCACTCCTCGTATTTCTGCACTTGCAAAGTCACAATCACTCTTAAAATACTTCGATAACATGAATATATCTATTTTCCGGAGATTTCTGCTATTGGCTTGTACGAAACCCTCATCCCTTGACATTTTTTTAAACAATATTTTGCGACTTTGATATTTGAGAATCACTGACACATAAGCTGTGATTGGTGGAAAATCCGACCCCTTTGACGTCAGAGGGGCCCTCCAATCGACATCGTGATAAAAAATTCATATTTCAACATTAAAATAAAAATAGAAAACTATACGTAAAAAATATTTGATGGGCGGTTTTAAAATTAGTATTTTATAAATTATAAGATCCATTTATTGGAAAAGTGATATCTGACTTTGGAAACGACCCTATTGGAGTTGACGTTTAGTTGAAATTTTTCTGTTTGAATCTTTTATACTCAAATGATGTACATAAACGTACTTTACTGTCGGCTCTTGCATTTCTCAAAGTCTGAAGCCGATCTTTCACTTATAAAAAAAGTTTTTAGGTTCAAAAAATTGCAAAAAATGCACCCAGTTTTAATTTTGTCGAAAATAATTTTTTGCGAAATTCCTCCTCGAATGAAGTACGTAAACGTAGTTTACTGTCTTCTAATACGTATTCCAAAGTTTCAGCCCAATATTTTATTTACAAAAAAAGTTCTTAGATTCAGAATAAAATTCAGAAAATTGAGAAAGTGAGGTCGGTAAGGTATGTACTTATGTCTGTCACATGTCCTTAATAGATTTATTTTAAAACTATAGCTATAAATAACAGGCATATAATTCTTTAAATAACTTTTAATACAGATGATGTTTCTTTTTCCTACATTTTTCTCTACATTTTTTCTCTCATTTATTTCCTACAGTGAAGAGGGAATATTTCTATGTTTCAGATTAATTTTTTAAGAATCATCAAATTCAAAGGAGGCAGTCAAAATGAAGTTTGCAGAGCATCTTTCTGCTCATATCACTCCCGAATGGAGGAAGCAATACATCAGCTATGAGGTATTAATAAATATAATTAAAACAAAATTATTAGATTTTCTAAATCTTGAACGCCTTAAAAAATTTAAATGCCACTACTCGTTGTCAATAAGTGTTGGTTTTTCCCCTGATTAGTTTTTTCCCGTCATATTTTGTTGCACATGAAAATGATTTCAAATTTCAGCCTTACAATTATAATTATTAATTATGAATTATCAAATTAAGCATAAGAAGATAGGACATTTAAATTTCAAAACACTGAAATTATGCATTTTTAAATTAAAAACGTATATGAAATATTTTTTATTGAAAGAATTCCTGATTTAATAATTTTTAATTCAAATATTCAAAGTTGTATGCTATGAAATTTAAATCGTCAAAGCTTAGACAATTTGAAATTAAAAATCTTAAATTAAATAATGTTACGCTGCAACTTTATGAAATATACAACTCTACATACTTAAAGATTCTATAAATTTACAATCAACTCCCGATATAAGAACCCTCAGCTTACTCCGTTCCTAGAATTTCAGTCCTGGACATGTTTTGATGCGGGGATCGCGGGAATGAAAGAGAGGCGGTGTTCTGTCATGCATGGCAAACAGTAGCATAGCGACAACGGGGGCTGTGCGCGGGTACTCACGCGCGTATGGTGCATAATGTTATGTATTTCATTTGGAAATGGTTCACACGACCCTGAATCTTTACGTTTGTATTCCCCTGATTTATGCTGAAGGCCACTGCAAGACATGCCAAAAACCGTTCTTATATCGGGAGTTGAGTGTATTTTAAATGGAAAACTTTGCTGTCGAACAATTTACACAGAAAAACATTCTGAACTGAATTATTTCAACGGAAAATATTAAACATTGTGATAAATTTTGTAGTTTAAAGCGTTTAAATTGAATAATTGGAATTTGAAGGTAACTTTTAATTCAGACATTCAAAATTGAGTAATGTTCAAATTAAAAACGTTTGAAATTGAATATTTCAGATTGAGAAATTCATAATTAGACAATTTCAAACTTTTATATTCTACATTTTTCACGAAAAAATATTTCAACCCTAGAAAATAATTTCGCCAGAAAAATGAATTCAAGTAGAATTGAGTTCAGGTTGAATTCAAGAATTCGAAGAATTGAAAATAATTAAAAATAATGTTGAAAACATTAAAGGGAATTCAGCAAAATCCAAGTGTATTTAAAATAATTAACAACAATTCAAATTAATTCAGTAGAATTGAAATTAGTTTATAAAAATCCAACGTATTCAAAAGAATCTAAAGAATTTACAAAAATTCCGGTGAATTCAAAGGAATCCAAAGAATTACCATAAAGTTAATTCAATGAAGAAGAATTTGAGTAAATTCAGAGGGATTTCAGTGAATTTGGAAAAACCCGAGTGAATTGGACTGAGAATAATAACTAATTGATCAGTTATTAAATTTTTGGTTTTCGTTTATTAATTTGTAACTAATTCAGATTTAGTGGAGAGAAATCATTTAAAATGTAGCATGCATTACTTTAGTTCTTAAAATTCAAGTTTTCACTTAAATATAACTGATTTTATTAAAATCGATATAAATTCATATGAATTGAATTTTATTTTAAAAAATTCAATGTAATTAAAAATAATTAAGAAAAATTATTAAAAATGAGCAACTATGATTCGCAACGCTGTGATTTCAGTCTTTTCACGGTTAAAAAACATTTTTCCGTCTTATTAAAATTAAAAAATTAAATCTTTCAAACCTGAAAAAATTCTCAATTTTAGTACTGAATATTTAAATAAAAAATCAAAGCATTCAACACATCAGAACTCTTCTGAATTCAAAGTACTTGAAATTAAAATTAAAGATTTTTAAATTCATAAATTTATCAAGTTTTTAATAATGTGAAATTAGAAATTAAAAGTCTTTCACTACATTTTCGATAGGTTTTTAAATAAACTTTGTGTTAATCATAAGCATTGTTTGAAGAAGAAAAAAACATTTGGCCTTTAAAAATGAAGATCAAAAATAAATTAGACTTTTTTCGTATTTCGGGTTTTTTTTGTGTCACAAAAAAAAGATTAGGTTTCTTCCTTCTAGTGTCGTCAAACAGGGTACTTTCTTACATGTGGGGTAAATTCGGACATTTCTAAATTGATAGTTTAAATTACTTAAGTTGGGTTTAACCAGAATCTGTAATCAGTTTAAGCCTTAACTGGTTCTAGATTCTGATTAAAACCACCTTAAGTAATTTAAACTATCAATTCAGGAATGTCCGAATTTACTCCATATGTCCGAAATCACCCCGTTTGACGGTACCTTTAGTTCAGGCTAAAAAATGGACATATCATTTTATTCGTAAAAATAAGCGTTCAGTAGGTTTTCTGCGGATACCATCTTTAAAAAAATGTTTAACAGCCAGGCCTTAAAGATCCCTATCGAAAATATATTCAAAACATTTTTTCATTTGTAATTTAGTAAGACATAATATGTGTCGATTTTTTAACCTGAAGGTATTAATCATTTGAACAAAGAAGCCCTAAATTCAAAAAGAGTCAAGTTTATTTTTTACCTAAGTTTTGTACCCTCTCTTTTGGTAAATATATGTCACAACGAAACATTTTTTCCCTATACACTACCATCCAGTTCTAATTCAAAATTGTACAATTTAAAGTAGCAACCTACAAAATTAAGCAATTTGAAATTGGAAACCTCCAAAACTGAACGAGTTAAAATGTAATGCCCGTAAAAATGTAATAGTTCTTTAAAAAAGCATTACAAACCACGGTGTGCCTCGACTGACTTCAACCCAAAAGGCTTGCATATGCCGGTTTTTTTTCTGAATATACATCTGCGATTCCCCACGATCATGTTGAGCCCAAAAAGAAAAAAATCGCTTCGGCCCTTTTTGAGAAAACTTTTTTTTTTTTTGCAGAGGTTAATCAACATACGTTGATGAAAATACGTTAAACGTGGAATTTCATGGGCTCAAACCATTCAGATTGGCATCCAAAAAAGGGCTACAGATGCTGAACATCTTACGAGAACTGAAACCCTTCAATATTGTTGAAAAATGGTGAAAAAAGTGGGGAAAAATCAATGTTTTGAACATTGTCTTATTCCAGTTCATCCTATGTCCCAAACACCTTAACAAGAACTAAGGCGTTTAAAATTTTCGGCAAAATGAAAAAAAATCGAATGTTCTATCACTAAAAGTTTGGGAGTTATGGTCCTAAGAAGTCGATTTTAAGCGAATAATTTGAATGAAATATATATAATTAAAAACTAAAGGCTAACAACCACCGCAGGGTCCCACTGGGAGCAACTGTCATCTAAAAAATGACAATTATCTACATTGTTGAACCTTTGAGCCAAAAGACGAATTTTCTTAACAAAAATTTTATGTTTCAACAGAAAATGTGAATTTTGAGCAAAATAATCAATTTTCAACAAAATAGTCGAATTTTCAACCAAAATGAATTATTTTTAACAAAATTTTTTATTTTTCATCCTAAAAAGATGCAATTTTCACTCAAATAAAAGAATTTTTTAATTAAAAAGACAAATTTTCAAACAAATAGTTGAATTTCGATTGAAAAAAGATTTTAGCCTAACTTTTCAACATTAAAATATAAGCTTTTAATAAAAAGTACATTTTCCACAAAGATACTTGGATTTGTAACCTAAAAATGCGATTTTTCAACAAAAAAGTTGAATGTTCAAATAAAAATGATAATTTTCTAACAGAATTTTTGAATTCTTAAACAATAGCTGTATTTTCATCCAAAAAAGATTAAATTTCTACTAAAAGAAAGAGATTTTCAAATTGAAAAGAAGAATTTTCAAAAAGAGAGTGGAATTTTAATCCAAGAAAGATTTCAGTTGTCTTTTCAACATCAAAATATGAATTTAAAACAAAAAGTAAATTTTCTGAACGATTTGAATTTTCAAACAAAAAATTTAATTTGCAATTAAAAAGGATGAATTTGTAACAAAATTGTTGATTTTTTGAAACTACATAGTTGCAGTTTTATGAAAAAAATGAAATTTCTACTCAAGCAAATGAATTTTTAAATCAAAAAGACAGATTTAAAAAGAAATATTTGAATTATTATCTCAGAAAGATTTCAGTTGACTTTTCAACAACAGTAGAATATAAATGTCGATCAAATAGTGAATTTACTCAAAAATAGTTTATGTATTACCCAAAAAAGAGGAATTTTCAAAAAAACAGTTCGAATTTGGAACCAAAAATATTATTTGTTTAAAAATGGTTGAATTTTTGAATAAATAATCAAATTGATAAGTAAAAAGATAATCTTCAGAAGGAAGCAACTGCAAAAAAAAAGAAATAGAAATACAAGGAAAATAAATTACTAACAAGAATATTATATCAGGGTGACAGTAAAACTTCATTTTAAAAAGGTCGAGTATTCTGTTCCGGCAAAATATGCCGGATTTTAATTTTCTCGTCAGACATATTTTGCTGGATTTTAATTTTCTCTTCCGGCATATTTTATTGTGTACTAAATATAATTCCCAAGAATTTATTATAAATTCCAAACGATTTGTTATTAATTCTAATCAATTCAAAAAAATTGATGTTCACAAAAATCGTCGAACAATAGAAAATTAAAGGGACATCTTGATGACTGTTGGAGGTTATGTGTCATCTGTCTATATCCGTATTCTTTGCCGGATCTTAATTTTCTTTTCCGGCAGATTTTGCCGGATTTTAATTTTTCTTTCGGCATATTTTCAATAACATCATAATTTTCCGTAAATTATCATAATTTTCCACAAATGTCCACAACTTTCGTAAATCTTCGCAAATTTTATAATTTTCCACAAACTTCATAAATTTCAACAAATTTCAACAAATTACATAAACTTTTACAAATTTCATAATTTTTTCAAAAATTTCATAAATTTCCACGATAATGATAAATTTCCATAAATGTTAGAAATTATGGTAATTCATCAAACTTTTCATATATTTTTTAAATTATGGTAATGGATGGAAATGTATGATAAATTAAGGAAAGTTTACAAATTTATGGTAATAGATCGGTAACTCTTGCGACCAGTCACAGGGGTGCCTTCCCGCTCCCCACGAGACGTTGGAAAGGGGTAGGGGTTCAAACCAACATTATTTCTGTAACCAGTCACAGGGGTGCCTTGCCGGAAGAGAAAATTAGGATCCGGCAAAATATTCCGGATCAGAAAATTAAAATCCGGCAAAATATGCCGGATCCGTATACACTACGTTTTGAAAATTCCCTAATTTTCACTGACCAATTTTTCATTTTCCCTTATCATTAGTATTTAAATACCAGAAGCTTAAACATGTGAAATTCCTAACAAAGAATATATTATAAACGGAATAAAAAAACTATTTAAATTTAAAATTGAAAGATTTCACATTTGTTCTTCTTGAGAGTTATTTAAAGTTATAGAAATTCGCTGACTTTTGTAAGATTTTTCTCTAAAATCCCTGACTTCTCGTTTTTCACTCACCAGGTTTCTTCGGCGAGTAAAGTAAAATTCATTTGTTTCATTTGCGAATTTCGAAAAATGACCTCTTGATGAAAGTGGTGACAAAGTTAAAAACGATTGCTTCCAGACAAAAATAGTATAATTTATTGTGTCAAGATCATAAACGAAATTAAAACGTATGATGTTTCGAAACATGTACCAGTTTCCTCGTCAGATGAAAAAATTATCTAAAATATAAATAGAAATAAATAGTAACAATAATAAGTTGGTATAACAATGAAATAGAAGCTCTAAAAAATTATAAATTAGCTTACCATTAAAATCAGATTAAAAAAGTTTCAGACAGAGTTAAACAAGAAAGATAGGTATGGATTATTGTGGTTGCTCGTTTATATGCAAAAATTAAAAAAATATGAATTCTTGAATGGAAAAGATAGTTGAGTCATAATTTTGCGTATAAAGAATTAGCCTGTAATACAAAATAGTAATGATTAAATGTATTACATATTTCAAGGTAATGATAGACATGAAGTGAAATAAGATACATAAAGAAAAATTGTTTCAACTGAAACTAAATTAAAAATAATGACCAATGAAACAAAATAAAATTTTTGACCCCATCATGTGGGAATTTGTTAAAATTAGTTATGAAAAATTGTTATTCGTATGAGACTTCAAAAGACAATTGTAAAATATTATTAAATCATTAGGGAATTTACAATAGTAAAAACCTATAAGATCATAAAAAAACTAGCATAATTGATCAATAATCATCATATAAGATTTGTTGAAAGTATACAAATCCGAAATAAGATTCATGCTTTTGGATCCTTCCTTCTTAATAAAAACCATTTTAGAAAAACAGCGTTTATAATAATTAGGTTCCTCGTGTAGAATTTCAATATCATCCCATTTCATAAAATTATTATCACCTGAATTTTTATAAGTTACATGCTGACTAATAGCTCTATGATATTTTTCTGGAAGTCTAATGTTATCTCTATGTTCTTTTATTCTTATTCTAAGTGGACGACTATTTTAGCCAACATAAGTTATACCACAAGTACAAGTGACTATAAATAACATCACAACGGTCTAAAATATTAAGTTTACCTTCTCCTAATTTGATATATTTATAAAATTTATGATCAGTTCTAAAAACAGTTTTTATGTTGCGATTATTAAGAAGTCTATTGATATTATTAGATATTGTTCCTAAAAATGGAATGAATATAATCTTCTTTTTAACATTGATAACCTCATTATTATTATCTGCCTCTGTAATAAGTCTGTCCCTAGATTCCAATTCTCTTAACCTTTTTTTAAAGTGTTTATCAACAAGAATATTAGGATAATTATTATAAAATAAGTACGTTCCTAACAATATTTGAATTATCTGTATGAAAAATAGAATCAGATAATAGAATAGACATGTCAACTTAATTTTTAATTACACAGGATGATCTGATAGAAAAGTAAGCAATCTACCTGAATAAGTATTTTTACGGAACCAATTCTTGATGATGCTATTGTTTGAATCTCTAATTACTTCAAGGTTTAAAAAGCTTATAGAATCATTCTCTTCTGTTTCAGAAGTAAATTTCAGACTAGAATGGTAAGAGTTGAAAATTGAAAATATATAATGGAGTTTATCACTTGGTATAATTAAAAACGAGGCGTCAACATAACGTATGTGAGCTAGAATTTCAAAATTAATTTTGGAAAAAGCATAAGATTTTAAGTCTTGCATAACTATTTCAGATAATATGGCAAAAATAGGAGATACCATAGGGGTTCCTAAAGATTGTTTATATAATATATCATCAAATTTGAATATTTTATAATCTAAAAGATGTGAGATGCCTCTTTTGAATTCTTCTAATGGTATCTTAGTATGACAACCAATGAAACACTAGCTGTCATCAATACTTTTTAATACCAAATCAGAAGAAACATTCGTGTATAATGAAGTAACATCTAAAGATGCTATAATATAATTATAAGGAATTTTAACATTATTAATGCGTTCTTTAAAGATAAATGAGTTTTTTACATCATAATTGTAAGTAGGAAAAGAATCAGAATTTATTTTACTAAGTGTTTTTGCTAATACATAAGTAGGAGTATTAACAGAAGAGACTACAGGTCTAAGTGGACAATCTGGTTTATGTATCTTTGGCAGACCATAAATTCTTACTAGGTTGGAATTAGTTGTAATGAGATCTTTTTCAACTACATTAGGATTGAGATACTTCTTAATCCTCCATTTATTAATCATATTGAACGTTTTATTTTTCAATTTCTTCAAAGTTGTTATTGGGTCGGAGTATAATTTGATATATGTACTAGAATCGCTAAGTAAATTCATCATTTTTTGTTTATAATCATCATTGTCCATCAAAACTGTGTCATTTCCCTTGTCAGCCCTAGTTGACATGATATGTTTACTGTTATTTATAAAGCAATTGGTAAGTTTAATATTCCTAGTAATGATTCTATCTGAATCACTGATTTGTTAGGTTTCTATAGATAATTGGAAGTAAGAGAAAGAATTTTGTGTCGAAATTCCTCATGTGAGTTATCTGGTGATATATCAGTATTAGATTCTAAGTCTTTAATTATTTGAAAAATATATTTTTCTTCATTTGTAACAAATCTAGAGTTAAATTTGTCTCCTAAACGTAAAATGTCATTTACATGCTCTGAAATTTCGATTTCAGACATATGAACAATCCATGGATCTTTATAATCATAGTTATTATCTGATTCTAATCCATGTTTGTTTAATGTAATAAGATTATAATTGTTTTTTTTGAAATCAATTAGTTTGTTATTAAGTTTTTTACTATGATGATTAGTTTTATCATTCAAATTCAAATTTTCTTGAAATTCAACAATGTTTTTGAGGAGAAAAGCTGAAACCAAAAGCGTCAATCTAGTTCTCATTTTTTCCAAACATGAATTGCAAATTTTAATATGATTGTAAATGTCTTCAATTTCTACTTGTTTCAACTCTCTTTTAACGTTTTTTCAAATATCAGTTGATTTATCATTACATTACTATACATATGGATTGAATTAAAATTAATCATGCAATTAGAAATATTCTTAGGATGTAACTTATTCGTTCTGCAGTTCATTAAGCAATCCCTTTTTGTCTATGTACTTCTCAATTGTCCATTAACATTAATCCAATCCTTTGTTATAATTAGAGCTTCTTGTCCGTAATTTAATAGAATTCATCTTAGAAACATAGTGTTAAAGCAATTCTAGTCAATGCGTAATTAGAAATATTGAAGAAATCAGGTGATGTTAAATCCTTCTTATGTTCAATATCTGGGAATATACTAGATGAAAGTGGTGACAAAAGTCAACAGACTACTTCCAGACAAAAATAGTATGATTTATTGTGTCAAGATCTTAAACGAAATTAAAACGTATGACATTTCGAAACATGTACCACTCTCCTCATCAGATAAAAAATTTATCTAAAATATAAATAAAAATAAATAGTAATAATAATAAGTAGGTATAACAATGCAATAGAAGCTCTGAAAAATTTAAAATTAGCTTACCAGTAAAATCAGGTGAAAAAAGGTTCAGACTGAGTTAAACAACAAAGATAAGTAGGGAATGTTGTGGTCGCTCATTCATATGCAAAAATTTAAATGAATATAATTTCTTTAATGAAAAAGAGCTATTACGTAATTTAAGCATGATCCCTTATTTACCACCAATTGCAAAATTTGTTCTAGACAATAAAAAATTCTAAAACTTATAGTCAGGAAATTCGAGGATTGAAACGAGTTGGTCTCGAGGGAGACAAAAATGAAAGGCGTGGGAGGAGGCTAAATGTCCCGGAATTGACGGACCCAGTCATATTTTTACTGAACAATGGTCGCCCTTAAACGTCCCCATCAGCATTTTACAAGTGAGGATATTCAAAAATCGCAGTCGACCCCCTTCTCTGGGGGATAATCCGTCAATGGCCTCACTTAATGGCCGAAAATTCATACTGAAAGGACAACGCTTTAAAGAAATCGAGGGGTAAATTTAGCGTGAAAATATAGACTTCATCCAATGGCGTCCTCACATTGAAAAAAAATGTAATTTTTTAAGTTTGTAAAGAATTTGATGAATTTCAATTCTGTGTCTAATTATCTGAATAAAAAGTCTGAGGAATTTTTCTTAACTGAGAAATGAATTAATAGAACCCAATAAGAAAATGTAACTATTTTGTATTGAAAGTTAATTTTGACTTTTTTATCATAATGAGAAGGTACTGTTTCTATGCGAAAACTGACTATCGCGGATTTTTTCAAATCACCGCGTTTCGAGACTCCTTGATGAGAATTCAAAATGTTAGACCATTTTCAAAATTTTTGAGATTATTTTGCTTTCAAAATTAGAAAACACTATGTACGGCTATTTGTGGTTCTCAAAAACTTGAGCAATTTATTTTTCGGACTTTTTTCTCGATAAAAACAGAATTGTCAGAGTTATAGCATTTTCAAAATCCAAGGAAACAAACGAAAATGAACATTTTAAGTCAAACAACGCACGATATGGAAAAAAAGTCATAAGAAGAAAAACATTGCTTTTTGAAAGCTTTACAATATTATCATAACAAATTTTGGAATTTTGTTCAAAAAATCGAAAATTCAAATTTCGATCACACAAAAAATAATGAAAAATCAAAAATTCGATTTTGCGGTCAAACTATAAAAGATAGGAAAATAACATTTAAAAAAATTGTGCATCTAAGAATATCAACAAATTTGTCACTAATCATTTCTTGATAGGTCGCGCAGTTTTTGTTTTATTCGTAAAAAACATTGAAAATTTAAAAAAAAAATTTTGGACAAACGACACAAGCTACAAAAAAAAAAGATATAAGTTATTTGCCCAAAAAAGAGCTACAAATTTGTTATTCATAATTTTTTGATAGGATGCGTAGTTTTTGTTTTAATCGTGAAAAAGAACATTAAAAATAAAAAAATTAAATTTTTGAAAAAACGACGCAAGGTACGAAAAAAAATTGAGAAAATTTGTACATCCACGAAAGGATCTATGATTTTTGGTTATTAATCATTTTTTTATGGAAATCGTAGTTTTGGTTTTAATCGTGAAAATGACATTAAAAATAAAAAAATTAAATTGTTTGAAAAACGACACAAGGTACCAAAAAAGCAATAGAACAAATTTGTTCTCCCAAAAAGGATCTCCAAATTTGTTATTCATGATTTCCAAAAAGGACGTGTAGATTTTCTTTCAATTGTAAAAAATAAGATTAAAAATAAAAAAATAAAATTTTCCAAAAACGACACAAGGTAAGAAAACAAATTAATAGACAAAAGTTGTTCACCAAAAAAAGATCTACAAATTTGTTATAAACTCTTTTTATGAACAATACATCATAAATTAACTCTCTGGAAAAACGACACAAGCTACAATAACATTTATTTAATACAATTTTTCGCCTAAATTTTATCTACAAATTTTATTTAAACCACTTTACGCTAGGATGCGTATTTTCGGTTCAAATCGTAAAAAAGTGACATTCAAAATAGATA
Source organism: Andricus grossulariae (assembly GCA_011634705.1). Classification (NCBI taxonomy): domain Eukaryota; kingdom Metazoa; phylum Arthropoda; class Insecta; order Hymenoptera; family Cynipidae; genus Andricus; species Andricus grossulariae. The sequence goes on along the minus strand of JAABKJ010007545.1, from coordinate 285,929,552 downwards.
AATTAAATTAATGGAAAAATGAAAAGAGTTGCAATAAAATGTATAATAACAGAATTGTTTTTTACAACAACCAATATTGAAAAGTCTACTAATATATTTTCTATTCGGAATTCATCTCGTTTGGTTAAAAATTCGGTTTGTTCGAAAATTAAATTATGTTATTGAAAATGCAACTATTTTGTTAAACAGTCAAATTTTTGTCATGCTAAAAGTTTAACTAATTTGTTAAAAATTCATTTTTTTATTCGAAGATTCATCTCTGTGGTTGGAAATTTAACTATTTTGTTGAAAGTTTGTTTCATACCTACTTAAAATTTTTTCTTTTTGAGTTGAAAATTCAACCAGTTGGTCGAAAATTGATATTATTGAGCTAGGAATTCAACTATTCGGTTGTATACTAAACTCTTTTGTTTAAAATTAATTTTTCCTTGTTGAAGACTCATCAGTTCAATTGAAAATATTCGTATCCTTGGTTGAAAATTAAACTTTTTTGATAAAAGTTTATTTCTCTTTGGATAAGAATAATTTTTCAACCTGAATATGTATGTTAAGTATTCCATTATTGCTTGAAAAATGATTTTTCTAATTCAAATTTTTTTTTTTAAATTATCTTCTTTGTTGAAGTTCATCTTTTTCCGGATAAAAATTTATTCTTCATTGGTTGAATTTAACTTTCCGGCTTCAAAATTCAACAATTTGGATGAAAATTCATTATCTTTTATTGTCCTTCTTGGTAGGGCTTCAATATTCTTCGTACAAAATTAATTTTTTGGTTGAAAATTTAATTATTTAGTTAAAAATGCAACGTTTTTTTCAACAATCATATTTTTGTCAACAATTCAACTATTTTGTTAAAAATTAGTTCAATTCACGATTGGAAATTAATCATTTTTAGTTAAAAACACCACTATTTAGCTAAAAATTGATTTTTTTAAGTTGAAAGTTCAATCGAAATTGATATAAATGGTTGAAAAAATCATCTTCCATGATGAAAAAATGGTTACAATTGAATAAAAATAGATCATTTTTTCTTGTGTGTTCTTATATTTTCTTGTAGAAAAGTAAATAAAAGGTTCAAGTACAAAT